>WEDG01001498.1:0-322500 GCA_017591395.1 Schistocephalus solidus
GATGATCGCCAAGGGTGAAACACCACCCTCCTCATCAAGCAGCATGATGAATGAGGATCTTCACTCCCAACCCGGCATCTCCACGAAAATTCAAAAACCTTAGTAATCCCGTATTAACCGAAATGTAACCACCTATAAATACTGTGAGGCGCGATACAATACTTACCTTCGACGATGAAATCTTGTTTGATTTTGAAACGTCAGGACAATAAAACCATGGTTTCCGTTATCGCCTTATCTTCTCATTTATTTCCGTGAACACGAATCTTCGCTTCTCTCTCTCTCTCTCTCTTTCTCTCTCTCTCTCTCTATATATATATACATATATATGGACCAAAGTTTTTTGTATCATGCTCCCGAAATAGGTAATAGGTCAAATCACAGAAATATGCTTCGTATATTATTCCATTTTTGTGTAGTGTAGTTACGAGATCTTCGGCTTCTCAGTGGATCACCCTTAGTGTTCTGTACGTGATTTTGTATATGAACTCCAAAGAACTCCACTACTGGATAGCACTCAGGCAAATTCATACAGTTATTACCTCGGAAAACCTGACGAAATACGCTAAGAACCAACTGAAAGAACTAGAGTGTCACGTATGTCAACGCGCTGCAGTTCTGGATACCCTGACAGAAGAAGAAAGACAATAATTTAGCAACTTTATTCAAAGCATAGGAAGAAAACGTGGAGACGCAAAAAGGTCTTCACTTTTTCAAAGGGTGCAAGAAATAAAGCCACAATCCCGGTTTCCAAAATATCCCGATCGGTACGTGCAAAAACATTCCTCTTTGCCACTCGATAAAACGTTGCTCGAAGCATTATCCCTAGCTCACAAATTCTGCTTGCCTCATCGAAAGCTTAGTCAATTACAGTAAGAAACCCAATTCGAGAATCTCTGGAACCAAACTTACGACCTAAATCCCGTCTCTGCAGCGTGTGTTCAACACTTTTAATCAATGCTTCTGAATTCTAGTTATTAGTACCCGAACAAGAGACCGCAAATTCGGGGATTGTTAACCAAAGCACACGTAGTGAAGATAAAAGAGCTTCAAATGAACCGATACATCCTGATATCCAAAGTGGATATAGGGACAGGCATCGTTACAGTGAACAAATCAGACTATGTAACGAAGATGCACTCCATACTATCTAACCAAAAAAAAATTCAGGGAAATACATAAAGAAAAGGATTGCACCGATGAAGAAGAGGCGCAATTGACTGACTGCTTAAAAGACTCCATGCAGATGATTTTCTTTGTGACCGTGACCTCGAACGTCTCCGACCACTAGGTACACACATCTTTCAACTGTATGGTCTTCCAAAGATATATAAGGAAGGCTCATAACTTCATCCAATTTTGGAGATGGAAACGCTCCTTTTCATGCGATAGCAAAGAGGTTATCAGAAAAACTAAAGTCTGTACAACGTCAGGTAGCACCAGATAGCTACCACGATACCTTCGAATTAAATGAAAACATCAAAGACATTAACTTAAACGGCATAAAGATGCTCTCTTTAAATGTGTTATCACGTATAACAAACGTCCCTGTCACTGAGACAGTCGATTATCTCTGTCGATTACTATTGACTAGTGAGCTAGAAACAGAAATACGGACAAATGCACTGAAAGAATTATTACTAAGATGCACATTAAATGTGCAGTTTATTTTGACAACCAGCCATAAAGATAAATAAACGGCGTTGCTACAGGCTCGCAACTTGGACCTCTCTTAGCTGATTTATTTATGGGAAACCTGGAGACATTTCAGCTAAGCAACCAGATCAATAAGTTAGAACACTACAGCCGATAAGTCGACGACACCTTTGCGCTTGTAACAAAAAAAACAACCGAAGGTGAACTCTTAAAAATTGTCAAAGAAGCACATCCGTCGATCAAATTCACGCTGGAGATAGAAAGAGCAGGTGAACTCCCTTTCTTAGACGTCCTTCTAAGCAGAAGACCTAACGGCGGCATCCGAAGGAGCGTTTATTGAAAGAAAACCTGGTATGGGTTATATAAGAACTTTGGCATTTTCGTAACTTTCCAACAGAAGCGCAATCTAGTCCTTCGCTTAGCGCAAAGGGCTAAAAAAATTGCTCGGCAGATGGTATTGAGAAGGGGCTTGGGAAGATCCCGAACCTACTTCGAGAGAACGGATACCCTGATCGGTTTATTACAAAGCATATTGTCGCAAGACCATTGAAAAATGCCAATCTTACTGTGGAAAAGAAAACTCTATTCCTCAAAGCTGACATACAAGGGGATGCGTCTAGTGAACTCCTGAAAAGACGCCCAAACCAGGCTGTTACACAAACGTTCCAAGCAGTAAGACTTCAGATAGTGTTCACAATCAACCCTCTTTCATGAGGCGAAGGTAAGTATAGGTTGCTGGATCAGACCACCCCATGTGCATTTACTCATTAACGTGCTCCTGTGGAGCAGGTTATATTGGTCGCAAGAGTCGGTGCCTATCCAAAAGAACAAGAGAACACATCCCATGGCTGAGAAAAGGCGAAATCGAGAGCATAAAAAACGAAATTCTCGCACATATCGTTGACACCGGGCAAAGGGTGGCCCCGAGTGAAGTTTTCCATGTAATTTCTAAGGTTACACCAAAATACTCCCACACGCAACTGGGTCAACGTCAACTAGCAGCAGCAGAAGCGACTACCATTAGGTTGAAGAAAACGGTCTTGTGCACACAAAAGGACCTCGTACAAGCTCCATGCTTAGCATGACCAACGGTCGCTTAACTGCATGCATTACCCCGTGCCATCTCTGTCCTCCTCTTCCACGAGAATGGCTCTACCAAACACTCACTGCCGCCTATCACATTGTTTCTTATCATCCTTACCCTATAAACACCTCTCACATAACACAAACACAAACGGAAGAACATAATCGATTTAATGTTTTAACTTTTTTCTACGTACTAAGGTTTCCCTATAACTGTACTGACCTGAAGCAAAGTTATAGAAAGCAGAGCGTATGCTCGCCAACTCGTTTTGAATTTAAGAAAATATTAAGTGCAGGACATGCTGTTAAGTGGTCGGTAAATGACTTCTTGGATCAGACCTTAAATTTAAATGAACATTTGAGTGGAAGGTCATCAAATATTCCGAAGTAAATACAAAATGCGAACTTTAAAATCGATCGGGCGTTTTGACCTTGGTGGATGGAGGCTCACTGATCGGTTACAGGGACCTCTGGAGAGTAAGCTCCAGGGTAGACATTTGGAAAATTTTAAAACGCACTAGACCGTTGATGTAAGCAATTTCGTCCTTTTTATTTTATTGGACTTTGCGCACTGAATATTTAACTCTTACAATTTTCGGCCTGCAGGCCATGTGCCATGGCACAACCAAATTTCCCTTTCCTTCCTGAATCCAATCTCTACGTTTGATTTGTTTTTCTTTTCAAAATTTCCACCCCCAGAAGTTTTGAACATGACAGAGGAAAAACACTCACACTGCTTGGGAATAGAGACTGGATTCAACTTTGGCAGCAAGGAATAACACCTTGGCATAATCACTCGGTTCATGAGTACGTAAAATTGTTTTTTGTTTATTTTTAAGTTTATTAACAAATATAACTAGATAATTATTGAAGAGGGCACCCGGGGCTTCATCAGAGAGGAATAAAACAATGATTTCCCATGCCAGCCGATGTGTGATGATGCATCGACAAATTGAGTGAGGAAAAGTAATTCATGTCGTAAGTAGCCTCTTTCTGAAACCGTCCAGGGTACATATTTGGTCACGTGTTGGTTTTGTTAACTCCAAAGTCAGGACTACCACCAACTGAGCTGATGTCATCCGTAGCTTGATCTCATGTCTAGATGGCTAGATCGATACATTCGTGAATGTTCTCACGCGTATTACTGAAATCATTGTCCTCCCGCGGGTCGTAGGCGGACGTGGTACGTGTACAAGATGGGTGTCTAATGCGTGACCTAACCAGCTAATATAATAAAAATTTACTAGCCCACCCGCTAAGGGTACTAAAACACCTGCTGCATGACTGTTCTTCTAGTATGATTGCTTTCTTCATTCTGACATTGTTCGGCTGTCCTACAAGCTCGCGCTTCTCTTATTGGGAGCATCTTGGTTTTCTATGTATCGGTACCATAGCGAAATAATGCCGTTTTTTTTTACTAAGCTGCAACAGGCAAGCAACATGTTAATAGTAGCAAACATCAATTATTCTATCCGGGTCGATGACGGTATCGTCAACGTAGCGTGTCTCAACTTTGGGTTTGTACCCTTCGAACAGCTTCCTCTCGAGTTTTGCAGAACCGCCTCGGCAACGAACCTAGAAAACTCGAAACCCCATGGGGGTGCCCTTGCTTTGCCCATATGTGATCCCATCGAAGATGAAGGATGTCTTGAGTTAATGCTCCATGAGTTCTATGAGATCCTGAGCCGTGGTCCAGTCCTCATCCCCATCGTAATTTGAACGTAACAGGTCACTGACGTTTCAATTGCGAGGGTCTGTGGTATGGACTTGAAGAGTGAAGCGAATTCAAATGACACCCTCCTCATTAGATTCAATTGTTACCACCTTTGTTTGTGTCTAGAAATTGTTTCGCTGAGTTCGTGAGCCCAATATGGGGACCCTAAGTTACTGAAATGACTGGTTTGCAGACCCTTATGCAGACGTACCTCGAGGATGACGATTGGCCGTAGTCGAACGCATGGCTTGTGTATTCTTGGAAAGACCGTAAAATCGTGTTATAGCTGTTTCTATAGGCTTTGCCCTATACCAGTCCTTGATAGTGATAACCTTGTCTTTCTTTATTCCAACCAAATTTCGGTTCACCTTCGACTTTCTGGGGAGAATTCTTCGAGAACAACGGTTGACCGACCTTTGTCAGCAGTCTTCCAGCACAATTCCTCGTTAAAATAAAGCCTGTCACATTTGAACCGGATGAGAGGATGATGTCGTTAGATTACAACTCAGTTTTCACGCAGGCCGCACAACAGACAAATAGTGGCATATAATTAGAGCTGTATGCATGACTTTCCAGTCTGAAGACGAGTAGGCGAAACCACAACTCCAAACGTCAGAAATCCAATAAACTTGTCTTGGTGGACGCCTCTTCATATTTTGACATAACACTTGAGTATCGCATTTTCACTATTATTTACCTCATACTCTATTTATTGTATTAATTTTTATTAGGAAATACAAGTCATCTTGAAGAATGTTTTGCCTGAGCCCTCGGCTTCGTTCTATTCCATCCGACTTTCCATTTGCAGAGTTCTCATACGGTACTGGGACAATCTCCATCCTAGTGACCAATTCACTCACGTCTATGTACCACTATGCGGTAAGACAGTCGATATGCGTTGGCTCTATAAAAAGGGTGTGACTGTTGTGGGCTGTGATATCGCTGAGGAGGCCGCGATTGCCTTCGTGAAGGAACACCATCAGTTGACCATGTGTCGGACTGAGGTTATGTTGAAGAATGGCGAACAGACTGTCGTCTACGAGGTAATTTTTACATCCCCCACTTGCTTTAAAACACTGAAAGTTTGAATGTTTTAGCAAACCAAATCGTTCTTGATAATTCACTTAAGGATCTACAAAAGTTTATTAACAGAATCAGACTCTAGGTTAGCCCAGAGGTGTCCTTATGCCATTTGACTACTTCAAATATTGTAGTAATAAATGCTACCAACGGGAGTTTTCAGATGACACAAATGTTTGCCCCTCGGACCGTGAATCTCGTCACTTCGTTTATCCCAAAGCCAAGGTAGCAAGTTACTCACTGCGACCGTTTTGTCAAAACGAGCAGGCTGGTACCAAAGCCCCAGTGTCTTTAAGAACAGTGCGTGTGCATACTTTGCCATCGCTGAAAACGCAAAAAGGAAGTAATTACTTTACCCGTCAAGACTTATTAAGCCGGCTACGTCCAAACAAATTAAGCCCAAAAGCACCAATTCCCGCCCTTATGGTGAAAGCATGAACCAGGAGTGTTGGGGCGGGAATCAGCTTGTGTTATAGATCCGATAACCATGATAGAAACTGTACGAATCGAACCTATCCTCTAATGCTTCCTTTTTCTGTGCCACGTCGCGACGTTGAGCACAACTGATAGGATGTACGCGCCACTGCTGCTGAAGTCATCAGGTCTGTGCGCTCAAAACACTAGGACTATTCCGATGTTGAAAGTAGCGATATATAGCGACTGATGTGGAAAAGACACCTCCGTATTACCCACGCCAACCATAAACTAACACAGATAGAGACATCTTACTGACGAAAAATCACCGATCTTGGAGCGCTTGACTGAGCACATCGAATGCGTCTTCAACCTTTTATGTATAAAATACGAGGATGCCCATCGACCATCTCTACTGGAGAGCAGTGTTAATGTCGATTACTCACCCAACAGGTGACAATCAGCGCAGGCCATAAAATGTGCAGTAGAAAGGTCTGGGCGGGGGTCCAATTCGAGTGACTCCAATCTCGTGAAAATGCTTATCACGCTGTTCCTGGAAAGGTGCAGATGCAAACGAAATTAGCAATTGTTCAACGACTAACAGGGCCTGCCCTTAAAAGCACTGCTGTCTACATTTGACCTTGGAGCAAAGACTGCCTCAGCCGAGTCAATGCGGGTTTTGGAAATACCGTGAAACCACTTATCTGATCTTCTAAACTTGGCTGTTGCTAGGGAAAATAAGAAATAAGGACCTTCCCCTACAACACCGTAAATCTCACCACGGATTTCGACACTGAACTTATTAGTAGAAGATTGTGGCGGATTTTAATAATTCATTTGACCCACTTTTAAAAAACTCAGCGGCCTCGTTGGGATTCAAACCCATACCAGCAAGGGGAGGGCTTTAGTACAGCAGACGCTCTAGTCAACTGAGCTATGGGGCCCCCACCGGGAGCCGTGAGTTTTATCACACTTGGGTCAAGTTACCCACCCAGTCTACTCCAACGTATGGAATCCACCAATTCTGCTACAGCAAGCTAACTGCCCAAGCAGGATTTCTTAAGCAATTAAGCTAGAATCCACCAGATGAATACCAGGCACAATTAATAAGTAGAGGATTTTGGCAGGTTTGAATAATGCATTTGACCCACTTTTGAAAATGAATTAAGAAAACGAATGATTAAAATCTTAAAAAATCTTCTAGTTATTGTGCCTGGTAGTAATCTATAGTGCAGCAGAAAAAACGGTCATCAGTATGTCTGTACTGTCGACGACCGTTTAAAAACCGAACAAGCTTTAATCGACGCTGTCATATTGACCGGTCAAAATATCGTCGTCGACGAAACCCCTCTAACCTTTCCTTCCTGTAACGCCACCCCTCCGTTCCGGTTCATTAAGACTGGAGACCACCTTTTTCACTAAAACGGGCACACCGCTAAGGTACAGAAGGCGACTACCAGCAGTGCAGAACCGCTTCCAACTCGTTGCTTTAATGACCGCCCATTCCAATTACATATGGACCTAGTCAGAGATCTGCGAATTCATCACAACCTCAATAAAGATCTGAAACATTGGCCGCCATTCGGCTTGTACACCTCTGCTCCAACTGCTTGCGCATTCAGCCACCTCACAGTCTTTGGGGATAGATGGTTGCACGTGAAATCCAACTACGCATACTTCAACCCCACCAGAAAGTTTGCCAACGTCCGTTCTGCAAAGCAAGCCATCATATGTGCGCGTCGCATGCCATACCTAGAGGCTTCAAGTTACCGCGTCCGATCTCATTCTCACCAGACAGACTAACAGACCATCAATTAATTAGAGAAGGAAGAGGAAATGAGGCCGACTCCGACTTTCTCTCCCATGTGGAGCTTATGCGCATCATTCAATACAATATATATTATATATATATTGAAGAAATTGAATCCACAGGTGGTATAGCTGGGCTCACTTTTGAAGCGAAATTAACGCAAATATGATGCAAGTTTGCATCGCTACGAGCAACCTCGAGCGCAAGGCACGGTTTTGCCGACTTCTCTGGACAATGGTGAACATCTTCGCTCATAGCGGCAGAGTAGTTTCAAGTCATTTAATGCATGTGTGAGCAAGACAAGTTTAGCTATGCCTTAAATGGGAATAAAGGGGTGACTTTAGATGAAAAGCTAAGACCGTCTTGTCAGCCATATGTGGTGTGCCAGTGAAACCTTGCATGCCTTTCTGCCGAAAAAAGCGCATGCGAAATAATGTTGGATACAAGAGAGTCACGCTGTAGTTAGTAGTTCCTTTTTAAAACCTTAGCATCCAATACATTACTTTTTTTTACTTTCTGTTGGGAGGACTTCATTTTTCCTGCCAAGGTTTGTTGTGAGAATAACAGCCGACTCATGCTCCGGTGCCCCTATGGTACCTTATCAAATTGCACACTACGGACGTTGTAGAAGCCAAATCTGCCTCAGTCACACGGGGCGATTGGTTTCTGCACGCCAGATTCCGCGACTGGTGATTAATTAGGCACATCAGTTTTTTCTCCTAGTTAAGGATACTGAATGGAATTATACGAAAAATTCAGAAGTTGGTCTTCCTCACTAGACACCAGCGCTAGACCAATAAAAACAAACACAAAAACGAGTTTCCCTATTTAGTCTGACATTATTTACTAGTGGAGAGTACCAGTATTTCTGGTACCTGGTAATGTAAAGCTCACCGGCCAAGCATCGTGGCTATTACACCATTAACGTCTGAATATGCTTTAGCTCATACACACTGCCCTCATCTATACTGTTAATCCTTGTGGATATGGAACCATTAGGACTTCCCTTGTTAATCTATGCCGCTACTTTTTTTCCATTGTTAGACACCGGACAAACGGCTGAAGTTTTACGTTTGCAGTTTTGAGTCAATGCTGTTGTAAGCCGCCATTTTTTGCTGTAAAAGTGTTCCGCTACCTTTCCAATTGCTTATTTTCTTAGAAACTACGGGTACCCAAATTTAGAAAGATCTATTTGCATCTTTAACCTGTTTTACGACACAGTCGACTCGAACTCCCTTTGTGTGCCATCCCAACCCGCTCCCTCGTCACCAAGTCGTTTCAGACCATCCTTGATGAGAACGGGTCTGCTGCGTAGAAATTTAAGGTTTCTGAATTGCATTGCAGCTAGTGAGTTGGAAAATTTTCGGAGGATTGACCGAGTTGAACAATAAAACCGAAGCGGATTAATAATGCCGACAAAGACAAGGTAGACCAGAATGGACATTTCTGACTCATAAGCCGTCTTCAGACAGTCATATAAAACCCCAGATGCTGCCCCACCCGAGGCTCGGTGAGCGTTTATCAATGAATAACTGAAATCGCTGTAGAGCGAGATTTGAACAGGGGGCGCGCTAATAGAAACTAACTCAAGTAGCAGTTAAAACCACCAAGTATCGCAGTGCTGGCTAATGACATCCACTGCTTCCTTAGGTTTATTTATTTAATCAAAAGAGCTTTTAGCTTGCATTTTACAATAAAAAGACTGGCTGAGTGCATATCCTTCATTGTGACTTACAAGAGGAGCCGTTTAATTTTTAGCACGGGGGAAAAATTCGATATGGTTTGGGACCGAGCTGCCTTCATTGCACTGGATCCCAACATGCGCCAGACGTAAGTGCAATTGCTTATGCGAATTTTCCAATGGGCGGAACTTCGAGGCCCATCTGTAAATTACTTGTTTATTTTATCTCAAGGCAATACTTTGGCCGCAGTGGTTTAAGTTAGAGATATATCTTAAGCTCGACAACTGAGACAAAATCTCGATCAGGCAGAATGCGGTAACAGGAGCCGCCTGTAATTTCTTCTAAATACGAGGGAAGTTGGGGGTAGGATTAAGGTTAGGGCTAAGGTAAGGTTAGGCTTAAGATCGGAATTACGGTTGTGTGGGTTAGGGCCAGGACACAGATGCCAGGCGATGGGAGGGGGGAGCGGCGTTCTTGTTACCATGTCCTGATGGGGACCCTACAGGAAATTCCAACCTTTCATTTTGTACGGGAGAGTTGGAGTTGGCAGCACGGGCAATATGCTCCCATCCCGGTGATCTAGCGATCCGCGTGTGCCAGTTTTGAGATGATCGCAGCATCTCCTTGTCAGCCTTATAGTCAATTGATCAATATGCACGGTTGTGATTGTCCGAAACACGCCAAGGCCTAGTGTCACCACACACTAACATTCTCTGCAGTTCAGAAGGTTTTATTACCGCTATGATTACTACTATTGTACAAATGACCTCCATCTTTCCAGTAAGAAATTTATAAGGCGGGTAGAATTACTTGATAGCTGAACCATTTGCGTTTCCCTATTACTCGAGACCTTGAATTTTAGAAAGATAACCTTCACCCGCTCTGATCCTTTTCTGTAGTGACGGAGTTCTAGAAGAGTAAAGACCGAATTTTTCAGTGATATTTCTCATAAACTACTATCTCTTCAACACTGAAGACCAAGACATGTCTAAGAGTTCATTGCCCTTTCCTAGATTTGTAGATAGCACATTCGAGCTACTCAGACCGGACTTTCGGTGGCTACAGGAAAGCATAGAATATCCTCCCGGCTATCGGAGCATACCTCCCCACTCAGTATCTGATGCTGAACTCTGGAATTTGTTTGGTTAGTCTATTAAACTTTGCCTGGCATGACATGACTTGAGACCTTTAAACACGCGTAGGTATATTTCAATTCCTTGGATCCTCTATATACAAAAAAGGAGAGTTAGCTTCGTAATTCTTACCTAACCAAGTGTCAATGCGCACATATTCCTTCAATTCATTCATTTGACCCACTTGTGAAAATCTCGGTGGCCTCGGTGGGATTTGAATCCACACCAGCAAGTGGAAGGCTTTAGTACACGCACCGCTCTAGCCGACTGAGCCGCAAAGCCCCTACTGGAAGCCGTGATTTTGCTGAAGCACATGAGTATCAACTCATATGATAGGAAGAAACATCAGTAATCAAGGTATATGAAGGAATGTTGTGAACTGATATTCGCGCTGTTCTCAGTAGGCCTTTCCGTCCTTACACATTTTTCATCTCCGCAAATTCATCGGTGGTTTTGGTGGATACCTCTATGTCGTCCAAACATGGCACTCAGCTGTCATCTCCGGCTCCGTAAAGTTGCGTTCCGCACACCGGCCATACCTAGCTAACTGTTATTGCCAGGCGTGCTAGTCCACATGATTCAGTCAGTGTCACCAGTTCCAGAGAGGGCCTATGCAAAGGGTGACGCAATGTCGATCGTCGTTTAGATCCCGGGTGATCCCGGTTATCGAAGCTAAACATTCACCATTGTTTCATCAAAAACCAAGCCTAAATTCGTCAATAAGGCGGTTATCTTAAAAATCGCCTGGTCCCGTTCGGTCATTCCGATCATCCGATATAACTAGCAAATCGTAACGCGGGAGTCATTCAACCAGCTCTTGTTCTGAACGGCGATTAATATCGGCACGTGCACTGAAACGACCAAGGAGTTAGTGAGGTGTCTCGTTGAGTCAGTGGTGTGTAAAAGGCCATTAAAAACAATCGACATGATATCCCCTCACTTCTCACATCACGCCACACCGCATGTACTCTACTAGTATGTTAAATGCTCCGCAAGCAGGCACCGAAATATTCATTTCGCCTGCTATCAAGGGCCCGTCACCGCTGTCCTCGAGAAGACGACTACCGAAACAAAGCTTTGGTACATCTACCCAATCGAGAGTCATATAAACCAGCAATGTCGACGGTCTGGAACGATTGGTTGGACATAAGATAAAAAGGTTCATCACTATCGAAGACTGGTGTTTTGCAAAACCCTCAGGAACACCTAAGAAGCGCTCATATAGCCTTCCGAACATGCCCAGACCGAATGTCCCCCCTACAACCCGATGTTTCCTTTCATACACACGCAAGCGAGGACTTGCAAACTGGTTGTTCTTGACTATGAGCTCAACAACGACGGTCTGTTCAATAGTAATTCCGGAATAAAATCGACAGTTAAGATAGAATCAAGGGAGAACCGGGTTTCATTATATGCTGCCTCTCCGTCAAAAGGCTCAGTGGCATGTTACATAAAAATTGTGGTGGAAACAGTCACCCCTCAAGTCATGATGCCACAAAACTAGCGCTCACTGCCTTTTTGGTGTCATGGCAGCAACTCCTTGACCAAAAGAAACTGTTTTTGCAGCAAACAGTAGCAGACGAATGCTGATGTAGCGGTGCTCGCAAAATCATTTGAACAATTGCAACACGTAACGTCCCAGATAGATGTGGGGCTTGAACATAAGCTTTTTTAACAAAAGATGCCTGCCCCAGGTTCTGTGGTCAAACATCTCGGTACAGTAATGACGTAGCCTGAAGTCCGCAGGCTAGTAGGCGGTTTCTGCTGATTTGGTCGACTGTCCTGCGGAACCGCCAGGGCAGAGATGTATGTGATCGCCAGACCATCGTCGAAACCTCTGGAATTGACATGAGATCAGTCTGAATGCTCAGCAGAGAGCAAACACGTGCATTCGGAAGGCGTCAATCGCTTGTATGTATTCGATTGTCATTATTCGCTCCTCATTCGTCTCCGATCGCGTATACAGCGAGACTGCTAGCTCGCGAACGGACCCCGCCAACTGCGCCCTCGCAGACAGAGTTAGTTCAGTCAGGTTCTGTCTGTACTGTTATTTCTCCCGAATATGATCACTATTGTCGACGGCGTCGAGGCGGCCAACAGAAGAGCATGTGGAAGATGACATCGGGCGTCTCGCTGGCCCTACGATCTTCGAGACTAGCGTGCTGATCGACCCAATTTCCCTAGCAAGTTTATCGCCGTCCATCTGCAGGGAGTGACTGCGATCGCTTTTGATAAGAATTTACAATATGAATTAGTTATGTCACCATTACGGGTGGTCACTTTCAAATGATGTGGAGTAAGGCTCTGTGCACAAAGTGACTGATCGGACGCGTGAAAACTTAGTGCGTGAAATATATTTTGCTCTTTTAGCAGTAGAAAGTTTCAATTAGCTTCCATTTTTGCAGACACAAATTGGACGATAGGAAAGGAATACAGCGACATGTTAAGAGCCTATTTGCCACTCCTTCACCTCCTAGATATGAACTCAAGGAATCCATAAATATGTTAACTCTTAATTCACTTGGACTTATAAGACAACTTTTCACTGACGCATTGTAATTTGCACAGAAGTAGTATTAGCCCGCAAATGTGTCGTATTTAAGATTCCGGTCTAAAGTGTTCCTTTGCTGTCACTATCACAGGTACACACGGCAGGGTCGAGTTACTTTGGAAAGAAGCCGACCCGAAGTGGAGTGAATTTCCGTGGTGCAATCGTCGCGTCATGCTCTACGCCCCTCCGACATGCCCAGGCAGCTGAACCATGCCTGCCGTGGCACAATCAAGCTACTGCACGACTTCCATACTCAAGTCCCTCCTTTGTATTAGTTGTCAATTGTATCTTTGGTTTCTAAATTAATAAGAGCGGCTTTGACTGGCCAGTTCTCAAATAGTAGATAGACCAGACCGATCGCTATATACAACAGCTTCACGGGTAGGTATATCTGAACCCCCAGGCGGAACTTGGAGGAGGGATTAATTTTGTTAAAGGTTAAATGCCAATTCAAGGGTTTCGCCCTCAGAGATGTAAATGAATTATTGTGCGCTCAAAGTCATGGGGTGCGAGGCAGGGCAAAGACCAGTTGGGTACTACAAGCGCCTAGCATACCCTCTGTATAAATTTTAGCCAAAACCAGAGTAAATCACTAGGTAAGATTCCGAAGGCCCCCTTTCACAATTTTTTAATAGGCATACACTCAAGTTCAACTGACAATGGAATAATTTTAAGAACACAAAAAACCCACTAAAAACGTGCTCAAAGACAATCCACATCAGTGTCTTGATAGACTGTTGCAAAAGGGACTCACAAATGATCGAGCGTAAGTAGTTTCTCTAATAGTTTTTGTTGATATGCAAGTCAGTGTAAAATTAGAATCGTGTTATGAAAGAAATCACGAGGAAGATCAAACGGCGCAGCTGTGAAGCATTGCACTACGCGTTGGATTTGAGAAGCTTCTTGAAACCCTTGGCGGCGGCCCTCACCGTGGATTGGTCTTGGATATTCAGCTTTGTCACAAGCTTTAAGATCACCGTATGCATAAAGAATTCCAGGTTCTCCCGAATGATCGGAACCTACAAATCGGGGTTTCAGCGGAAAATCCTACGACTCAGTACTAAGAGGAGTGAAAATTTTTTTAGAGCAGTAAGTGAACGCCGCTCTGGCCTGAACCAAGGGGACAAACTCATTTGCTTGGTTAGCAACTGACAAATCGACTGCCATTACGGACGATGTCTATCGTGTGCCCAAGATTATGGTGGGCGCAGAGGTGGTGACTTGTGCAAAACCTGCCAAACTATCCTCCGTCATGCACGTCAACTCAATGTCAGGAAAACGGGGAGCGGGCGAAGTGGTTGACAAAGCCAAAGAACCCGTCTGCGCGCGTCACACACGCCTGTTCCGCGCACACTGGACCAGAATTTCACGCAACATGCTTCCAATTGACAGGGAGCGGAGATTTCCTCTCATCTTAGTAAAGACCAAGAACCCTAACGAATGAACATCAACGAAAAGGCGGTCGCGGAACGAAAAATGGTAAAATTTTCAGATAACCGCCAATTGGTTAAATTATGTACAAAAACTCGGGAATCTATGTAGGATTATGGTGTTGTGGATGCGAACCGGAGGAGAATTGACTGTTTTCACTTTGACTTATGAAGACTCAAGTTGGGAAGTATGCGATGCGATCTCACATACGCATGTATGACGGCATGCCGGTTTACTGATTATGATAACTGAACTACTACTGTGTTTCAGCGATAATATTTATTCAAGCGTGATAACAATTGCTGCAGGATAGTCTTAAAACCTCTTTAAGGAGTAAGAACAGCACCTACACTTGAACGGCTTAGCAAATTGTATATTCAAGTTTACTCCGGCGTGCAGATTTCTGTCCTCGCGGCTGATGAGAATCAACCAATCACCGAGTATCCGCAAAATTGGAGAGGGAATAAAAATGCCACCAAAAACGTTAACGGAGAGCTTTGCAGCAGAAAAGCCTCCCTTGATTGTAAGAGACTTGATTGTCTTGCCGGCTCTAGGCAACAACTTTGACTCTGCCAGTAGGCACTCAAATCTACGACTATAGAACTCGTAGCATTCTCCCTGCTAACCTGCAATAGTAGGTGGCAATAAGCGCCTCTGGAAGATATTGCAGCTTGAATTTGGAAAGAGGGACCTTGCGGCCTGTTTATGGCGGCAGATCGCCGTCGCCTTAAGTAGTTGTGTTACTCATTCAGTCGGTCTCAGGCGAAGTTGTCCTGACAGATATGGTGAACCTAGGCTCAAATGGAGTGTGCGGTCAAAACCTGAAGTCCTTACCCTCTTCACGATTACCATTTCTGTTGCAACCAAAGGATACGTCAAAAGGTCTAATAAGGGGTACCTGTTTTTCCAGTTGTGGATTGCTCAGGGCCTGGCGATAAACACCTAGCTCTTCTTCCAGCATGCCTGCGAAGCATGCGGCAAAGCTGTCCACCAGAGCAGGACAACCGAACCGCGTACAGGCCTGAACAAAGGTGGACAGGGCGCGGGAGCTTTGTGCTGTGAAGTTTGTTAAGTGTTGGCCGCCTGTCGAAAAAGGGTTCAAGTCACTGTTATTTTCTCAAATATACATAGTGCAAGAATTCCTCTCGCGGAGGACAGAAATGTGAGATGCGAAAATTGTACGGGAGATCGATTTTTGATCTGTTGTTTTCATTTGTAAAATTCTTAACGTCAGTGAGAAAAGAGCCACCCGGAAAAATTAAGAGTCAACTTTGTACATGGTGTGAGAGACTTTTGAAATTCACTTCCTGTTGCTTTGTCTATATGTAGCACTTTAGAAGAATTATCATAATTGCTCCCAAAGTTTAATATATCGGATGGTGGGTTGACCGGCATAAGTATCACCCTTGTAATGCTAGGTCATGGGTATTGATCCAACCTTGAGATAAACTCGTTCTCATGAACTCTCATTTCTCTCCCTTGAGTCAGTAATAGTCACCAAAAAAACCAGAAAGGGGGGAGGGAGGAAAATACTATAGTTTTAACTTTTTACAAACATCGAGTACGGGGTGGGGGGGGGGGTGAATAGGAATGTGGGACAAACCTGAGAGATACTGTCGAGCATCCGAAAAACCGGAGTCGATCATCACCTTTAAGTTGGCTTCAGTCTGTTCGTTGCTAAATGCCGAGGAGCCCTGCCAGGTCTCTTTCTGAAATGTCAAACAAGTATTGGGCCATTGTTATTGATAATTCAGTTAGCTTTGCTAATAGATGCAAAGATGAAGAAGTTGCGAAAAAGGAAACAAGATCGCTAGAACGAGGTTTCGGATTCCCACTCGAATCCGTCTTCAGAGACATGGTCAAATGAAGGCAGTAGATTTCACAGGTAATGCAGTGTTAACAGGATGGAGTGGCTAGGCTACTACATACCTATGAAAATTGACAGCTCCCCATGTATCGCGGATGGTTGCAGGTGCTAAGATAGCTGTCTGAAAGACAAGCCGTTGCAGTATAAAGTTGTTATGCCACTGCAATGCGCCTGCGTGCCTCTCAAAATTATTGGCTCCCGCGTTCATCGCAGGTGGTGATTGCACTTGGTGCGAAAATTAGCCGCAGCGTAGTTGCTAACTGCTAGAGTTTCGTCATCCGTGGGGGGTTCTTGGAGCATTTGGTTCGTCGACACCGGCACCAGGAACAATGGACATCTACATGCTCTTCGCGAGGCTAACTTTTGTGCCTCAGCAAAGTTTCAGCAGCATATATGGAACAGGCTAGCTGGGTTTGTTGATTGAGGACCGGAAAATCAAGACTCGAGCAGTTTGCGGCTCACTCGGTTGTCACCTCTAGCGAGAATTTCGGTTTTATCAAACTAGACCTGCCTACTATATCCTATGAATACTGCAACACCTGGGCAATCCACTAACCTTATCTCACATTGTCCCTGACGATGGATTCGAGTGTGAAACTGAAAGCTCAGACCAATAAGGCTCTTGTTTCAGCGAGCGCGTCCTCTTTCTTCAATTAGCTTTGTAAAACAAGGCCTTAGAAGAACATTTTATATTAATAGATAAGCACAGTATCGTGCTGTTTCGCTGAAATAAAAGTGATAATGACAAAGACTACATGTGAAATAAATGTACCTTTGACGAGACTGAAAGTACTCTTGGTTCGCCACTACTACGTGAAACTTGACGAGCTGGGGACGAAAGTAGGCTTGCAATAGCAACGCAGCAAGGAAATGGTAAAATAACTCTGGAGGGTCATGATTCTTTAGAAGTTGGCAAGAAATCCCTATCAGACCAAGATATCGCCTTGTTAATACCCTCCTTGTCTCTCTTACAGTTCATGTTGACCTATAAAGGCCTGGTAGCTCATTCTTTTTGGACTCTGATTTTCTTTGAACATGCGAAATTGTTGATGACGTGACGAGTAATTAAACAAATTGGACACATCGTAGGGCCCGCTCTAGCAGGGGCCCTTACGGCTACGGCACCCAATCTAATTCCACGACAAGCCACTGGCATCTGAATGCGAAACGAGGGAGCGAGATAGGTTCAGCACGAAGAAGGTACTGTTTTCACGCTGTAAGCATCCAAGGGTGCCTTTATCGTATTACGAACCACCAACAGTAGTACCTCGGACGGTTATCAATTGACAAGTTAGCACAGCCAAATTGACAGTTTACTTCCGTCGGTGACCCGCAATCGCTATCTGCCCACGATGGATATTCACATTTTTCACCTGCATTTGGCTGTTCCGATCAGTCTCTCGATACTGTCATTAAATGTTTATATCAGCTCCTCTTCATATTCGGTACGCCTTCTTACATCCACACTGATCTTGGATCATTATTTATGTCAAAAGACGTTTAACAATTCCTCTATGATAAGGGAGCGGCTACATGTGGAAAAACTCTGTACAATTCCAAAGGAAACGGGCAGGTGGAGCGCTTGAACCCGAAGTTATGGAAGACCAATTGACTTGCTTTTAAATCTTAAAGTCTGCCTGTCGCGCAGTGATAATCTGTACTCCTGAGGTCTTGCGCACAATCAGGTGACTTTTGTGTACCGCTACTCACGCGACGCCGCTAGGACCACTCTCTATATGTGACACATATCCCGGCCGTGTGGTCGAATCTTGGAATGTCCTTCCTCTGGATGTTGTGATGTCTGCTTCCGTTGAGGTCTTTAATAAGAAACTGGATCGGTATAGCTGTGCGCACTATTTAAGCCTTCGCCAAGGTGAAACAATTTCTTATTGTTACTATACTCAAGTACTCTTTTTAACGGAATATCATATATTTGATTCCTTTGGCGGCGTCGGTGGGATTCGAACCCACGCCAGCAAGGGGAAGGCTTTAGTACAACCAACGCTCTAGCTAACTATGCTACAAGGCCCCACCGGAAGCCGTGAGTTTAATCACACTTGGGTCGAGTTATCCGCCTAGCCTACTGCAACGTATGGAATCCACCAATTCTGATACAGTAAGCTGATTGCCCAAGCAGAATTTCCTAGGCGAGTTATCTAGAATCTGACAGATGACTACCAGGCGTAATTAATAAGTAGAGGAATTTGTCAGATTTGCATAATTCCTTCATTGCATTTGCTTACTGACCTTAGCCTCTCACTCAACCACTGCTTTCTAACCTACAATTACATGAACTTATACCACTCATAATATGTGCGTAGCCATTTATGCATATTCGTTTTGATTAACCGACGGCTGCTTGTTTTCCACGTTCAATCATGTAAAGCACCACTTTTGAATGGTTCTTAGCCCCCCTGTAACCAATAAGTTGTTCAAAGGCGTTTGCATATATTTCTCATTATTAAAATGAACTGAAGAAGAGCGGTAAGCAGTCTTAAATTTATTCGCTCGTTGAGGAGGTCGATCTGCCTCAGTGCAACCCTCAATATGCGCACATACGATTCGGTTATGTCAGAGATTAAACCGGATCCGTCCGAATGCTTACTCCCAGAGGGGAAAAGGCGTCGGTGATCATCATTAGGAGACGGTCACACCCTTACTCAAAGATTCCATTCCGTTTTCCCCCGTCACCCGCCCAACACTGAGCAGGAAAGCAACGCTGGCCCAACTGACGAACAGGATGCTACAGCACCTGATAGTGCCCATAGCGAAGACGTTCATATGCATAATCCTGAGGCATTGAGCAAACAACAGTGACAACAACAATGCGTTCATCTATACTGCCTTCGTAGCAGAGACGTTTAAAAGTTGTCACATACAAACCCTCAACTAGATTTGTCAACGCCCTGCTCCCTCCTTGTTGACCGAGTTGAACGTCATGCTAACTTATTGCCATGACTAATTTACTGTTCTGTTTCTTGTTTGTGTTCCAATACGTCAACTGTAAAATGAACAAGGCGAAATTCTAGGGCACTTATCCATTTTGATTCGGCCACATATTTTCGGTCGCGCTCTCTCACTGGAGTGATTGAGACTATTCTGATTACGGTAACTTGACAATCGCAAATGATAATGCTCACAGGAAACTACTGACATTAAAGGATACCATGAAAACGGACGTGAACTTAGCCTTTGATAATGTGAAAAAACAGTGCCTAACATACCGAAGCACGCAATTCTAGGGCATCCTTGTAGACACGAAGCTGCTCTTCTGCAGCACTTTGTAAGGCCTTGAGCAGACAACTGTCAAGGGTGGATTTCAAGTCTATTCCAATCAACTTGGTTACCTTAAAGGTAACAAGAAAATGAATCAGTCAAACTCACAGGAGCTGTCCGCTGAAAGTGCAGCGAAATCGGTGCAAAAAGTGGTTTTTCCTAAAGAGATGATCGGATTATGGAATATAAAAGATGATAAGAATTTTTTAGGCCATCGTAAATCCCAGCATCTGTATCTCCGCTAGCCGATTTTCGTGGCAGTATATGGTTGGACACTTCATATAGTGGGGAAAGACAAGGAGCACAATATCTTACGTGGGTCGAATGTGCATGAATGCGCTCAATTGCATAGGCCATGGAGTAGAAGGATACTGAGTGGCTATCTACGAGGATGACTTTCAGGTGATTGCAAAACTTCACCGTCTCCTCGAGAACCCAACTGCATAACTCTACAGGCCAGCAAGGAAAATAGACGTGCAAGTTAAGAACAAATATTAGATAGAGACTGCACGGAGTGTATAGTGTATCAGACAGACGGACATTCTAAGGAAGGTTGTTATCTACAATCATTTAAAAAAAGTGATAGAATGCAATAAATATGAATAGGACAATCTAGGATAGTAGAAAAAACGACTGGAACGACAATACAAAGAGTCCTTTAATTAGCAGAGAAAGCGCGTCGAAACTAGGGAAAATTTAACGGGGTATAAACTCACTAGAGGAAAGCAGATTATCTGCATGCGTTTCTGGGTTTTTGGTGCGAAGAAGTTCAATGAGCTGGTTCCACTCGGTGACTGTCTCTACCAACTGGCGGTGAAAGGTTAGACTGAGACGGTTGATATAAACTAGTTGATTGCCCTCTTGACGTACTCCACGCGTCAAGTTCCGATTCATGAGTCCAGAACGATAGGTCAAGAAGAGATGCATCGCGAGGACGGTCTTGCCGAGCTCTGATAAGTACAGCACGGCTGTTTGTACTGATCGCACAGCACCTGTAAGTACAAAGTGCAAACTGGAAAGGATGCCCACTGCGAACGAGGGAAAGTGCGTTTTTATGGTCAAGATTATAGCAGGTTGCTGAAGAGATGAAAGACGCAGCGTAAAAGAGAAAGATGTGAGTTGCGGCAGGGTAACTAGAAGGCAACGATAGTTGCGATCGAAGTGGATAATCACTATTACCCGTAGGCAGAATTTACTTGCACAGCATCGACTGCTGATAGAAGCGAACAGGCCAGTTCCAGGAAGCAGTTCAGAAAAATAAGAGCCGATCACCAGAACATGGTGCTTTTGACCTGGCGTTACGGATTCTCTCTCTCTCTATCTCATTAGAGACAGTTGCAGAAAAGGGTACTTGAAACACAAAGGGCGCGGCATTTATAGGGCGTGGTTGCCCGGCCATCAGAAGCCCACTAGCGTTGGCAGTCCTCCTGTTCATCGCTGGGGTGTCGTAATAGATGCGATGATGGCTGATTAGTTCACACCCGAGTCGTTAATGGCCGTCAGGGTTAACTGGTCTGCAGTCGATTAATGAGCGCAACGACCTCGCGGTTCCATATTCTGTGTTGAGACTTTGGCGGGGAGGGTGGGGGTGACCAGCAGTCCCGGTGACAGCGAGCCACGTGACTGGATAATTGTCTCTCCAGGAATCGACAACGGTGATGAAATCACGGTCATTAACGACTCGGATACGGACCAAACAACAATCGTCGCACCAAATACGAGCTCCAGCAATGAACAAGAGGACTGCCAACGGTAGTATACAAGCACGCCCCAAAAATCTGCGCACAATGTGCCCCCATTATCCTTTTTCTGCAACTGTCTCTGATGCTGGGTTCGAGAGAGAATCCGAAACGTCAGGTCAATAAATACCGTGTTCCAGTGATCGCCTCTTCGTCTTCTGAATCGACCCAACTTTCTCTTCACACATATAAGTTAGACCACCGTAACTGATGAGGCCTACCGTAAGCACCATTGCAGGTAGCACAGGGACGGTGACTTGTGCATGAATTAGGTTATAGTGAGAGTAGACTTGTAATGCATCTACCACACTCTCTTCTCCCCCACCTGGGCCCGGTGCCATAACCAAGTCAAGAAAACCAGAGGCGAGAGAGGGCGAAGGTGGCTGGTGCAGCCGAAGCCACCCGTAGGCCTGCCGCCAAACCTAGCTCGGATCAGGAGTACCATAGAGGCTACATTAAGAAGGAACCATTGCAGCCTGACTCCCAGTCGACCGCATCACACCACACATCGGGCTGACCGCACAGTCCGAGGTTTTGCTCAGTTGGCAACCTTCCAAGCCACGGATTTAAACGCACCGTGATAGCTTCAAGCACCTCAGATTGTTTATAGTGCGAAAAGTGCGCTGAGCCATCGACCTCACTCCCAATTCCCATTCCCAGGCCCCAGCCACCGTCCGAAAGGGTCAGTTAACTGGTGTGGGGAATGGGCGCAGCTGCTGAGATATCTAATGACCTCTTCCCGTATACCTTGTTCTCCTATGGTAAAAAAGGTAGTGCGGGATGAAAAGCGCTTGAGCGCGGTGACTGGTTTGATATATTAATTTTATGCATGCGCTAGTCCATACACCGACACGAACCAGAATTCACGCGCTTAGGTATGACGTTGTTAAGGCCTGTCATAAGGCCATATACGAGAAAGAAACCATTGTAACCGGACTCTTGGTACCGATGACAGTTACTCGATCAATCAGAAATACTGAAAGCCGTGACTAATGGGGCACCGTGATACTTCAAAGGCTCTTCGATATTTAATGCATTGGGGAGAGTTCAAGAATCGGGGTTGGCTTATTAGCTCACTGCCTCCACCTTCCCAGCATCAACCAACAAAACAGCGTTCAGTCAACCGAAGAGTAGAGCGGAGCGGAAGCCAATGTTACACAATATCTGGCTTTAACGGACTATACAGCAAGGAGCAGCTCAAACTACCTACCCACCGAGAATTCGCTTTCGTTCACATAGATAGAGTGCTTTCGAGATAAAAAGTGTCAAGTACTGCTTGAGCGAAAACCCCTAACCGTCGGCAAATGCTTGCACGATACCCCCCTCCCCTAACAGACACATTGGGTAGGGAATGCGTGCAATACGGGAACGGTGGCAATAGGGGTGGGGCAGTTTTAAGGACGAAAAGGGGCGGCAACGCGTTGGCAATTAAAAGTAATTGATATACCTACCACCATCGGTCAAGTGAGCTGGTTTTTTTCGCACTCAATTAGACCGCAATACACCCACTTATCGAGACCTACCTAAAGTCGGCCTAATCCTGGACAAAATTCTAACCATAAGCATAACCCTATGCATTGTGTTCTTTAGGGTTACCAGTTATCACGCAGAATTCAAGTCACTAATTAGTACGAGAAAACAAAACGAACTTTCAACGTGTCGGGAAAGGTAAATAACTTACTGTGCACACGAAGAAACATCATCAAAATTAAAAGGAGAGGTCAGAACAGTAACCGGTTTTCAGAAACTCGCCAAATCTGCATTGACGGTTGAAGGGTAGCTTCCATAGAACTTAACGATGAATGACGGTCGCAGATCAGGCCCCGAACTTTATGACTCCGCCGCACATGATAACTTTGACTGCCGTGTAAACCCAACACCTAGTAAAGGGCAATTCCCGAGGGAAGGCGAAGAGAAGCAGCAACAGCCGTTCCCTGATGTACCAGTCAGACAAAGTGCGAACGGCGAAGTGGAGACAACGGTCTACAGGAAGGTAATGAACATAACTGAAACTTTCATTTGCCACAGCAACCATCTAGCGACTGTGTGAGAACTTGGAGCCGGATCCGGAGTTGGGTGTGAACGAGCGGACCAGATAATCACGCTGAGGTGCATTCTTGAATTCCACCAAACCAACGGCCGTCTGTTTGGTTGAATTTACCCCTGCTCTCGATTCCATCTTTGTGATGTGTACAGTAAAAAATCAGTGCAACGATAAAGGCCTGCTACTGCTCGCCCCATCACGCGAGTGCTGGTCCATCAAAATCTACCCTAAGCTTGCGATATTCGATAAGGGTTTACTTAATTCCTTGCTCCGTTCAATAAAAACATTGATTGAATTATCAGGAAGACTCTACACGAAGTTGACGGTGTTGAGTTTGCATTCGGACGCCAGCTAACTGATCTCGACTGATGACATCGATTTGCTAGATTCAAGCTTTCGTGTCATAAGGGGTGCATGAAATCGCTAAATCGGGAAGACAAGTGTTTTTTTGGGCTGCAGCATCTCTCGAGATAAACGGCTGTCAAGCGGAAGACGTAGAAAGATTCAAATACCTTTGGGTGAGGATGTTGCCGAATGGACAGAGTAAGGATGACAATGTCTACCGAGTCAATACTGCTCGCAGGGTTTTTTAATCCTTCGAATTTGACCACTGACCCGACGCGAAATTTCCATTGTTAAGAAGATCCGCGTGTACTACGCGTCGGTCCGGTCAGCCTCCCCCCTCACGATGGAAAATGTGCGAAAGACTAGAGGTATTTGGCCATCATTCCAATGAGGTATACCGACTTCGTCTCAAAGGAAACAGTCCGCACTCGCTACGACATCGGAGGATAACTCAGGCCATCCAAAAAATATGACTAAGGTGGTTTGGGCACGTTTTTCATCGTCCACTTCATGAGCTCAGTGTTGCTACCCTAGATCATGCACCGTTACCCATTTGGAGGCGTCGAGGAAAGGATCAAGCCAAGACGTACCTCGATACGGTTTGTCAAGACATGGAAATAGTTTTTGGGTCTTCATTATTAAACTCCCATCAATCGCGAATAGAATGGGTTAAGCTGTTCAGATTTGCCACCGCGGTTCGTCACGCGTTGATAGGTACAATTCATATAGCTCTCCAGGCCGGCCAAATCGAGCATGATCACAGCCGTACCAAGCACAAATGATTCAGAGAAGAAACGCTGTCACAACTGAATGAAATGGTCGGAGTAGTAACACATTTTCAAAATAAGCCAAATTTCCATGGGCGGTTAAAGGATAGCATTCCTAGAACTTAACGGTGAACGACGGTAGCAGACAAGATGAAAAAAGTCAACAGACACTAAAATCACGAAATTAAAAGAGGGGACAAGACGACTTAGCTTAAATAAAATGTCTAAAAGCTAAACATTTGGTGCATAGTCCGGTGCAGTAAAAAACTAATACTCACCATGTCCCTCAGCGGCTCTGACCAACTCATCCTCGAGAACAAGTGCCAAAGTACACGCGCGTTGTTCGATTCGGTCGGCCAGCTTGCACAGATTGAACGGAGTGAGAAGTCTTGGTTCAGATGCAATGGGCGGAACAGATGAGAGCTGCCGAGCGGAGTCACGCTGCTGTGCTTCTAACAACTGAGCTATCCTACAACGAGCCTTCGCGACGAGTTGAGTAGCCTTAGCGAAATCCCTGACGGCTACACTTACGTCTATATCTTCAGGGATTTCGAAAAGCCAGGCATCCTCACCAGATAATCCAGGTTTTGAAAGTACACCTTTTGCAGAATCCTCATGGAAGGCTACATTGTTAGAGGGTGAGGGGAGAACGAGAAGGAAATAATTAAAAACGCATATATATATATATATATATATATATATATATATATATATATATATGAGAAGAAAAGGCGATCTCAGGGACTAAAGGTGTATTGTCCTGACGTTCCAAAAAGCATACAAGCTTCCATCGTCGGAGGTGAGTATCGTACCGCGTCTCACAGTATTTATAGGGGTGATAGCCAGTTTGTGACAGGGTTGTTTGTACGGGTTCACCGTAACAGTGTGCACTATAGGAGGACGGGGTGGGGAGTCCTTAATTGCCGCCTTAGGAAGGCGACCAACACACGCCAAATTCTGTTACCACAGTAAGCACCCGTTGTGCCACAAACGCAGCTGTGCGAACTCTTTACAGAAGGGCAGAAACACATTGCAGCGAGTCGGACGACAAAAAGGGCAGAACTCCGCTACCTCCAGCGCCTTTTTCATGGCCAACGGATACCCCTCGTAACTTCATCGAGCGCAGCAGGCTGGCCAAAACCAAGACAAAATCTGGTAACAGAACAACCAAAAAGTCTGGCGTGCACTGCCATACATTGACGGCGTCTCTGAGGCAGTTTCGCCTTCCTCAGACCGCTGGGGATCGGAATCGCCCATCGACCGGATTCAACCATTCGGAATCTAGTTATGAGACCGAAAGCCCCCTTCCACGAGGTGAGACTTCAAACATCATCTACAGGATCCAATGTGACTCCCTGTGAAGTTAACTACGTCGGAGAGACAGGGAAGCGGTTGCAGACCCGTGTTACCGAACACGTGCGGGCAGTGAGGAGAATGGACCCATTGTCCCTGGTGGCAGAACACTGTGCAAACTCTGGGCACACGTTCGCCTTCCAAAACGCCGAAATCCTGGGTCGAGGAAATGACCGCGTAACCAGGGAAACAATTGAAGCCTGGCACACGGAGCCTACGTCGATCAACCGTTGTGTCGCCCTTCCGGCAGCTCTACCAGTCTCCGGGCGCAGCTCATCGAACGTAAGAGCAAAACACGGAATCAGGCCAAACGTGAATTCCACCGCGGGAGAACCTAGGACGGACATGCACCTAACCACGCCACAATTCGGGCCGACGAAGGCGCAGTCATGATCACCGCCGCATCAATTGCTACCCCGACAAACGAGGAGACATGCACTCAGGACACAAACAACACAGGGCGCCAATTAAGGTCAATGCTGACCCAGATAATGGCCGCCCCCCTCAACGAGAGACATGTCAACTGACAGAAATTTCTCCTCCTCCCCTTCTTCACCGCGGTGGCTACAGAGATGATTCCTTTGTGTATGCCGGCAATTAAGGACTCCCCCACCCCGTCCTCCTATAGTGCACACTGTTAAGGTGAACCCGTAAAAACAACCCTGTCACAAACTGGCTATCACCCCCTATAAATACTGTGAGACGCGGTACGATACTCACCTCCGACGATGGAAGCTTGTATGCTTTTTGAAACGTCAGGGACAATACACCTTTAGTCCCTGAGATCGCCTTTTTCTTCTCATTTATGTCCGGGGACACGCATATTCGCTTCAATCAGCAATATATATATATATATCCCTTAATAAACTTGAATAAACAGTTGGAGAAGATCTTCGTATCAACGATGCCCAATACTTGTAATAGCAGCACTAAAATATAGACAACACCCTTGAATGTAGCATGTCTTGATTACCATTAAAAAGACTGACCCTATGACGCTTTAGATTTGATATGGCAATGGCTACTTCGTTTCCTATCTGATCTGGAAGGATAATTGTGCGAATTGGTTAATTTCTTTCCTTGGAATCTCGCTTGTATGTGGACGAGCGGCGCAACCACGTGGTCAGACGGAGAGGCACTAACTTCCACCTTCTCCAAGTCATAACGCCAAACAATCCATCCGTCAGCCGTCATGCTATCCAGCTGGTCGGAGTGCTAATAGCACAGAAAATTCGTGTAACGAAAGCTCCGTGCACCCTCACCACCTAAAGACTTGAGTAGATAATTTGATGGAAACTCTAGCCAACGGCTAGTCGCTTTAGTTGTGCATAAGGCGGTGAAGTGACTCCAAAAGGCAGACCGAAATCCGAGGCAACGAATACGATTGGTTCCAGCTCTAAACTAGTTAGCCCGAAGAAGCGTCGGACTTGATTACCCGGACATTACCATTAAACGATGTTCGTCCCATTTTATACTGGAGAAAGCTCACATCGCTATAACATATGAGTACATGAGACAAGGAAAAAAAGCAGAAACACATCGTTCCAACCAGGAACTTGCAAATTCGCAGAGGTGACCAACATTTTGAGCAGAAAAGATGCAATAATGGGAGGATAAAACACATGCACAGTATAGAGCATGCAAAAACGGGAGAAGTACAGCGTCAATTTGAGCAAACAAAGATATCAGCGTCAAAATGGACCCCAAAATAATTCTAGGGAATATTTTCGGAGAGGTGAGGAATAGAAAAAAGAGTAACATAGTAAAAGAAGGAGTTATAATACTGGTACCAGAAATGGCCTGGGGTTGCCTTAAAAGGAATGAAAACTCGATTTCGCAAAGTTTGCGTTCAATCAAAAAAAAACAATTTAGTGCATTGAGAGTAAATGACAGAACTCCTTGAAAACTCAATTTGAACGATATAGTTGCAAGTATTTTATAGTAAATGTTCGTATGCAAAATGCGTAAGATTACTAGTAAAAAAGAAGTATTAAAAAGGTAAAGCTGCAAAATAACAGCGAAAAACATTAATTGCATTAAAACGAAGCATGTTCAGCAGTGCCGAACCACATGTAAATAAAATGCGTTACTAAAATCAACTTAGTAATATGCTTCTGATTATAACTGGCTCATTAGATGGGGTTTGGGGAGTTCTGGCTCACCACTAATAGGCGAGTATCCAGGCGCTCTTTGAACATACTAACGCTGGGGGAATGCACAACAAACATCAATAAATAATTATATGGATGAATGACTCTACGCAAGAAAAAGGAGGTGCGTTAACCGGTGTGACGCAGTTCCTTTCTAAGTTGGCAAACCTGTCATTCGGGATTCGTCTTCAGTGTCATTTCTAGATATTTTCCCAGTCAAAATCAAGATCAAGTCCTTTAGCAAAATGAAACTTTAATAAAGGATCAACTCTGGCCTGTATTTAGTGGAAGGGGTAGAGATAAAAGGCAGCAGGGCACCAATAGTAATTGAAAGTCTTGTAGTTTAGGCACAAACATTGCAGCAAGTTACTGAGCACCTTCAAGAATACCTGTCTTTCTAACGCCATAATCACCAAATCTGTAGGCCACAGAAATGCTGCACAGACCTTATCAAAGGCATCAGCCTTCAGTTTTACAAACTTTGACCTTGCCCACATTGCGACATAGGAACAGTGCGTTATTACCCCTGAGTTGTCCTTAACGAAGACTAGGATCTTTTCGCACATGGAAAGGCTCTAAGTGCTTGCTTTTGCAGGAGATATTGTCACGGAAGCCAAGTTCTTAATCATTTTCCTGACGGCAGCACATAAATGTTGACATAAAATTTCATGCACCAGGTCTTGCTTCATGCCTGCAGCTCTTCTATGGCTTGTTTTAGTGGCTGAGTGTCGTTCGTCTTTTATTACCACTTCATAACTTAAGATAATATACACAGAGTGCTTTATTCAACTTCACTTCCCGCAATAAACCGTTTAAATAACTGATTACTAGGGATATCATGGAACCGATTCTTGTGGAGCTCGACGGTGAACAGGTGCCCATTCTGAACAGTAGCTACCCACAGCAAATATCTGTTTGTAATCATTAAGGAAATCTTGAATGCAATTTAGGTTATTTATAATTCCTGGGTACGACATGCTTGTGTGGAACTCAAAGGACTTATTTAAGTCAAAGTAAGTAACATCGACTGGACGTCCTTCATCCACCACTTTTTATTAACGTTCGAGCTGTTCAAGGAAGCTTATAACACAGTACCTCTTTGTACAGAAACCATGCCAAGCTGAACTATTTTGGCGGTGGATACTATTAAGTGGCATATTTGATTTGAAAACCATCCTCTACAAAGGTTTATGGTAATGTCAGGCGAATCAGTCGGTAATTTTTGGGATACAGCCGGTATCTTCCCTTATGAATGGTTACATAATTTTCCAACTTCTACGTATCTGGAAGGCCACCATTATTAGCCAATGTTTGGAAAATTGTACACCGTGGTTAAGTGATAATAGACGGAATCATGCCAAGTATACAAACCTCAAAACCCAGTGACGGAAAAACTACCTGGTGAAAACATGACTCACGATTTTTATGTCTTCCAGATATTTGATCCTCGGTGGTGAAGGGCCGTTTGTCACGAACAAATTTCGCGGTGTTTGGTATTGTGGCAACAATAGCATCAAAGCAAGCATTTTCCACTTCAGAAGAGCACACAACTGGATTGTGCATCATCGTAGCACTCTGGCTGAGGCTGTCATGCGGGCCAAGAAAATTAAGCCCTATTGCAGAGGCATTCAGTTCACTTCTTGATGTATTAGAGGCAATGGAAGGTTCAGCATAGGCTAGGAAGCCTCCGCCAGTGACATGTAGCCGTTTGGCCTCCTCAAGTGCAGAGAGAAATGCACGCTGTAGGGAGGAAGTCTGGCTCAGAATGAAAAAAGACAAACCTTGTCCTGTATTGATTCCAACTGAAAGAGACGATAGTCCGGGAAAACAAGTAATTTCACCAAATTCTGAGACGGATTTTGGGAACTGGCCTTCACGTTCACGGCCGATATATTCTCAATTTCATAAAGCGCTTGCTTTTGATACTTGCTGTGTTCGAACCTAAGAATTATTGAGGTAGTGGAAAAAAAGAAGCTTGGAAGGGATATTTTAGATTCAAAATAGGACTCAAATTTTTGTTTTATATGCGCTATTGCAATTGCTCAACGGTATGAAGGCTTTCAATCGTAGTTACTGATCACAAATAGTCCAATAAATCCGCAAAGTGTAAAGCAACACAAAGATAGTAATGTCGCGTAAATAGTCTACATTCTTATGTACGACACAGGAAACAAAAAAGGAAAGTCATACGCATCGAGTTTGTGAGAAAACAATGGAAATCGGGCTATGTGAACTGAAAGTCTGATAGTTTCGAGGAGACAAGTTAAACTAGAAGTCCCGTGGCGAAGATGAACTGGTTATCATTTGGTATAAGAATGGTTACGAGTGGCGCGGTTAGGCTGATAGTTTGCCATCTGATCTTCAAGGTACCAGACATACAATCAACCTACTTCCGTGGACGCTGTTTTTTTCAGTCACCGCAAACAGTTAAACTTAAGGTGTAAAGTAGTAAAATGCGTATAGATGAACTCACGAATCCTTATGTGCCTTCGCCACAAGAACGTAATCAGACAAGAGGAAAAGGTGAACATCACCCTGCCGTAGATGTGAAGTCGGATTGACTTCAATTGCATCAGCTTCGAACAACAAGTATCGATTGGGGTCTGAAATCAAATTCTGGGGAAGATGAATTACTAGACAGTAAGAAAACCTACGGAAATTCCGTCAACGGTACGCAACAGAGAAGAAAGTCCAGATACGACCGTAGATTTACCGTCAACATTAGTGGAATTAGTTGTGTGATTCACGCAGTCGGGGAAGAGAGACTTCTCAGTTAGATTTTTAAGAATACGTTTCTGCTCGACGAGTTGATTGTCGAGCTGATGCATGGTTGCTCCAAGACTTGTGACCGCCTTTCCAGCCTCAATGAAGATCTTGAAATTCTTGTAAATAGCATGTTTCATTTGACTAGAGGCTTCTTCTGCCATTCTATTGAGGTTTTGCACTGTGTGCAGGATGTCAGTGCCACCATTCTGTGAGACTCGCGCGATGACTAAAAAAATTTAACAAAAAAATCGGCAAATATCGGACAGCAAATTAACATGCAAACTGGAAGTTTGTTTCATCAGGATTTTTGCCTGGACCTAGATGCCTATAAATTGGTGTTACAATAGGGCTTGATCAATAAAAGCTATCACTCGAAATGACAGAAAATCATGCTTAGGTTGAAACGCATAGCCAAGATAACTGACAATATAATTAACAGTGGTGATATTGACCTTTAGTAATTGATGACACTATGGGCCATAGCAGACTTAGTGACTGAGAGCCGGTTTAAATGTGTTTGGAAGGATAACTAATCAAAATAAGGAAGACAAAATGCAACTAGGCCCTGAAACAACGAACACAGAAGGTAGGACGCACTATTTAAAACCCATAGGCAAACGAAGCATTCTTCACAAGACTCACTTCAATACTCCTGAAAGGAACAACGTCCCCACTTACAAAATACCGAAAAATTTCCTACATAATCTTGGGTAACTCTTGTAGCAAAATTATACCATAAGTGGGAGCGGCCAATACGTACAGATTTAATTCAGCGTATACCGCCCGAGATCCCCATATAGAATGTCACCTACATTAAAACGATGCAATTAAGCAGACCTGTGGGTGGCAACGATGGAGCATGAAACCAATTTAAAATGACCAAAACCTCAATAATACGCATGAAAAAGTTGTATCCTGACACAGAATTAGAATTTCCTAGGAGCAACACTTGTCACGTTGCTATTTTTTTGAAATTATTATACGCAGCAATAAAAGGCAGTTCAAAGATACATTGCTCATAAATTGAATACGCGAACCCTCGAGCGTTCAGTCCAGGAATTACGACATGTAAACGCCAACAAAACTTGCGTTATCGGAGCAATACAAGCATCGTAATATACAATAACTATTCAGCAGTCTATGGGCCCACGGCTCGGGTTTTAGCAGTTAACACAGATTTACATAATGCTACAACGGGGAATTGAAGTAAACACCCAGACATATATTTTCAGGTGAGCACGTACACTTGTCAGCGTTAAAGTTTGGTTTATTAAACACTCTTTTTAAGCCCGCATCGGCCGAAGAAACAACATCAGCCATCGCCGGAATTTATGCAACAGCCGTCTAGAGAGATAGTCGAATTATCCTGCTAAACTTTAGCACAGAAAAACAAACAAATCCTTACCAATAAGGGTCGTTATTTTTCAAAGAGCGCGCATTATCTTTTGTACGAATGATACGTGTGGCACCATAAGAAACATCCAATAATTGTTTGGAGATTTCAAAAACCACCTATATTAGTTATTTGGTCTTATTGTCAAAATATCGGTGGGGAAGGTAAGTATTCAGCGGAGGGGGAGAGGAGGAGTGTAATACATTTAAAAGTATGATTTTAAAAATTTCTGGATAACTCCCTTTATGTACCTGAGGCCTTCTACGCAATGTTGCAAGGCGGCTTAATCCGCTGATTCAATGATGTACGATATCAAGTGGGCATTGAAAGTTTTCGATGAAGACCACTTTCCTTAAGTCTGTAGTTCGTTTGAAAGGTCACATCATGAATATGCGATGCAAGCCTGGTGACCATGGACCCAGCATGACTACAGCCAGCACGAAAGGGTGCAGAGGCGAGCCGCTAAATTAGTAAGAGGTTAAGGTGAACTGCCATATGAGGTCCGTCTAAATAACTTAAAGCCTTAACCTCTGAGTTATAGGAAGTTGCGCGGAGACTTGAAACAAACCTTCCGTTTCGTGCCTAGCATGGAGTGCGCCCTCCTGTGTGATAACATTTTCCAACTTGGTCTCTAAAATTATCTTGACCAGTAGCCAGGAAGCCAGTCTCATTCTGTCGAGGCGCTTTAAGTTAAAAAACTCAAACCCTGGAGTTTTTTTCAACAGGACTTCTCACCTGCGGAGCGGAACAAACGCCATCAACTTGTCATCGAACTAAGATGGCGGCTCAGCGAGGGGGAAATAAATTTGGTTATTTACAACAACCACGTGATCCATCGTCCATTGTTCTCCCCCTGGAGAGGCCCGTTCCCTATTACCACGCAGTTGGCCCAGTAAACAGGTGCTCGCGCCCGACTGTTAGCACTTTCCGAGCAAACCGAAAACTAACATGCCTGTACACCAATGCACAGAGTATATTATCTAAGCTCGACGAGCTTAGGATTCATGTCTGCGATCTATCTCCAGATATAATTTCCGTAACAGAAACTTGGTTGTCCCAACACGTGGACGACCAAGAGGTAACTATGGCTGGCTACCAAAATTTTAGAAAAGACAGGAAAGAGCGTCAAGGAGGTGGCGTACTCACATACGTGGAAAGCGAACTTACAGTTGTAGACAAAACTTATAAACTCGCGTCTACTTCCGAGGCGCTATGGCTATCCGTAAAAGTGCCAGGTACATCAAGTCTAGATGTCCTGACAGTCTACCGTCCACCGAGAAGTGACCACGTAGCCGATGCTTACGTGCTAAAAGAGCTTGGAAGATTGCTACGCGGTTGGATATCCTGATCATGGGTGACTTCAATGCACCTCACATCGACTGGAGCTCGACCTGCGCACATAGTTCTGATCTAGCATTTGACGGTTGTTTTCTGAGCACGACGCTAAAGCTACGTCTCACACAGCACGTCACTTTTCCAACTAGGGTGTGCGAAGGACAACAGGCCAATTGCCTGGACCTAGTTCTCACGAAGTCGCACGACAGCATCGACGAAGTGTCATGTCTACCGCCGCTAGGCAAAAGTGACCACGTGGTACTGCGATGGGAGTACTCACTATTTTCTATACCAGCAAGACCCACAACAATCAGAAGGAATATATGGCAAGGCGATTTCGGTGGAATGAGGGCCGAACTTATGCGCACTTAGTGGGAACCTTTATTCGTTGGAAATATAACCAAGGACTGGGAAACGTTCCGGGACATACTGCACAGGCTCATCGAAAATCACTGTCCGATTTTGAGAAAAAGGTTAACCAACAGACCGCGATGGCTTTCGCAGACCTTAAAAATCGAAGTTAACAAAAAGCGTAGATTGTGGAAAAAATCGGTTACGGACGGAACTCCTGCATCTCTAAATGCGTACAAAATGCAGAGAAATCAGGTCAAGGGCCTTATTTTTTAGAACAACACAGGCTTTCGAAGTGGACCTTCTGAACCGGGCCATCGTGAACCCGAAACTGTTTAACGGTTACCGCAGGCAGAATACACGGAACAAGGATCCGATACCCCTGCTAAGGACCGCCGAGGGCATAGACCTTAATAAAGACGGTGCGAAGGCTGATCATCTTTCGGAATGTTTCCAGTCGCTTTTCACTAAGGAAACGAGAAACGATCACCCTACCGATGGCTTCGAAGTGGAAACAATAGTCGAGACTGTTCATTTCACCGAGACTACTGTCCTCAAGGAACTTTTGGGGTTAAAGGAATCTAAGTCTCTTGGTCCCTATGAAGTACCTGCCAAGCTGTTGAAAGACCTCGCGAGAGAGTTGGCAAAACCACTTTCTACGCTTTTCCAAAAATCCTTCCAGACCATAAGTCTACCAGCCGACTGGAAATCCGCATGGATTACGCCGCTTTATAAGGGTGGAAGCCGGGTCTCTGCAAACAATTATCGACCGGTCAGTCTAACTTCAGTTTGCTGCAAAATCATGGAAAAAATAATTAAGCAACAACTTATGCAGTTCTTCGAACATAACAATCTGCTATCCGAAGCCCAGCACGGTTTCCGTAGAGGTAGATCCTGCGTTACAAATTTGCTCTACTGTTTAGAACGTTGGAATGAAGCGGTCGATAGTGGAAATATGGTGCACGCAGTCTATATAGCCTTCAAAAAGGCTTTTGATAGCGTGCCGCACCAACGCCTTCTTTATAAACTCAACCGCATAGGCGTAAGAGGTAGACTTCTGACATGGATAGAAAACTTCTTAACTGGCCGCTAAAAAACTGTCCATATCAGCGACAAACAGTCGACTAAAGTTGAGGTTGAGAGTGGTGTTCCCCAAGGCTCTGTCCTCGGCCCTATACTGTTCATTGTCTACATCAACGATTGTGCCAACGAACTGGACTGCGATATTGCCATGTTTGCCGATGATCTCAAACTTTGGCGCGTAATTCAAACTGCGGCTGCTGAAGAGAACTTGCAGGCAAACTTAAATCGACTCCAGAAATTGTCAAATGACTGGCTCTTGCCGTTTAATGAGAGAAAGTGCAATATCATACGAGTCGGGAAAAGCAATCCTTCGAACCGTACGGTTTACAGTCTGAATGGCATTCCATTGAAAGAAGTGGATGTCCAAAAGGACCTTGGAGTCTGGATCACGCCCTCGCTTAAACCCTCCCTACATTGCGCAAAGGTAGCAAAGTCAGCCATGTCGATTCTGTACCTCGTTAAACAAGCTTTTGCAGCCTTCACTACCGACTGCTTCGCTAAAGTCTTCGGAACATTCGTGCGGCCACAGTTGGAGTCCGCTATCCAAGCTTGGAGACCATGGGCGGCGAAGGACATCAACATCCTCGAAAAGGTCCAAAGGCGAGCAACCATATTTGTCCTTGGACATGGCTAACAGCCTTATGAAACACGGCTGTCGAGTCTCAATCTCTTTCCCTTGCACTATAGACAGCTTCAGGGGGACCTGATACTAACATTCCGCATACTACGCGTCCAGGACTGTTGTCTCGTCCCAGGGGATTTCTTCGAGTTAGCAAAAACAACGAATTTGAGAGGTTATCCTCTCAAATTACGTGTGACTGGAGCAAGGCTAAACAATCGGAAGTACTTCTTCTCCAAAAGAGTAGTCGAAGCTTGGGATAATCTTCCTCTGGATGTTGTTATGTCGGGCTCCTTGGAGGTTTTTAAGTGAAAGTTAGATCAATATAATGGTGCGAGCTACAACACTAACTGAAAGCTGCTAGTTTGACGTAAGAAAATAAGGCATTTATGATACTACTAGCTATATTTGAGTAACATTTCTTTATGTTTGTTATTTTCGTTCGAGGGCTTGCATTCTCCCATTTTTCCCATGCTGGGGTCCTCGAGGTCTTCGCTGCTTAACTTATTTGCACACCTTGGTGACACCGTGAGTGGTCGCATCAGCTGGACCTGGCGACCGTTGTCCATGAAGTGTATGAACGTTCTCCTTTGGTTCGAACCGCAATGGACCGAGGATGATCTGGACATATATTTCCGCCTTTGAAATTCCTGAACGGACTCAGCAATCAGCAAGGGAGAAGCTGGCTGATTCATGTGACCTCCGAAATGCCCCCCGTTGGACCCCCCCCCAAGGGTGACAGTTTTTTTCACCTAAATATCACCGGGAGTTTTTTTCACTGTCTGCTCTTTTTTTCAACTATGTTTCACTATGTTGGCCTCACCAACATATCGAGATACTATCTTTTTTGATACCACAACTCGCATGTACAAATAGGGAATTCAAAGGTGACTCAACTACATCTCCCTCAAATATACTGATACTGATACTGACCTTGTCACTTATCAAACTACGTGTGCCCCAAGGAAGATTGGATGTGAGGAAGTTTTTGTTTTCACCAAACGTGTCGTAAAACCATGGAATAACCTGCCTGAGGCGATGGTTATGTCCCAGTCTATGGATAAATTTGAAACAGCGGCTTGAAGTACATATGTTGCAGCACAACGAAGACTATGTGACTACTTAATCTTAACGATACCAGTGTACTTCGTAAAACTGCCTGCATTCACTCGACTGTAACTTCTTTAAATTGCTTCTAATTCTTGTGATTTTTTATGTAACAAATAGGGAGTTTAAAGGCGTACGCCTATTTCTCTCAAATAAACTAAACTGAACTAAACCCTCATCAGCTATCTCATAAAAAATCCAAAGAACCACGCCTGAGACATATGAAGCATTTTGAGAACGGTATATGAAATTTATTTCAGAATTATGGGTTTATGATGTTCGCGATTGATTTCGAAGTTATCTAGTAGTACAAACGGGCAGATCGCTAGGGCGTGCTCAAACTCTTGAATATTGACCTACTTGCTCTTGCCAAGTGGTGCTGGAAGGCATAAATATGCTAAAAGTATAAAAAAAACGGTTTCTGCTCATAACCTACTGCAAATGTCTCAAACTTCCAGAACCTTGCGTTTTGATTGATTCAAATGCAAACAGAACGAGTGAATTTATTCCTCGGAATGTTAAACCAACGTTATTTGAAAGCATTTCTGCAAATTTACTTTTAAATTGACCTCGAATACGGCAGACGTTTCCCTTAGCTGCCGGTGCGCTGCTGAGTGGCGAAAAAAAACAAATCGAGGGTATTTTTTCCGAAAGTTTTTAAACCGCAGCAAACCGAATTTTTTTAAATATTTGCGAAAAACTCGGGGGCCTCGATGAAATTTGTTTCAAAAAGCCACGATTAGAAAAGGGGAACCTTTTACTGATACAGTTTTTAATTTAGGGCAATTTTTATCCTCTAATTACTTTGAGACAGCTTGATCACCCTCGACAGAACAGTCATAGCACATATTGATACGGTCGGTCCTTTTTCTGCCAACAGATTCTTAATCTAGAATATTTTACCTCGGTATATAATACTATGCAAACTTATCATTCTTAAAGTGCAATATCATCTGTTTTCTGCAGTTAAGAACTCTAGGTAGGGCCGTCCTAACAGACTGATACACACACAGTGCCCTAAACTTTCGTCTACATGCCACTCTACTGCTCCACTGACATGTCGTGCGCGTACTTATATACCACCAAGTCCTGAGAGGATTTGAGTTAAACACCGAAAATTTAGATGAATCAGAATTATAATCGTTATCCTAAGCATACAAGGAAACTATATGATTAGTCAAATTTCAGGCCAACCTTGGACATTCTCATATGATCATTTTGCGCCGTAAATATGCTAATGGAATGCATCTATACACTTCTCCTCTTCCACACCTGCAGCTGAGTTCACAGATAGGGATCGAATCAAGGCGATCATCGCGTCTTTTGCGTCATCGCGTGATAGTAAGGAAGACTCCCTCCTATTTCTGGGTGCAGAGTCAAATCTTCTATGCTGCTAGGGTTCGTGATCTTGCATGCCTTCAACTCGTCTCATCTCGGGGCGACTTTAACTAACTGAAATCTGCCACTTAGTGAGTAAATTCTTCAGCCAGCGTTGAACAGCTCTGTTTATATGCCTTACTGGGGTGTATGGGTACTAGATAGGGGTAGAACCACACAAATAGCATTTGGTTCACTCCATTTGTCTCGTAAGGTGGTGAATGCTCCTGTGGCCGCCACTAACTGGTACCCAATTCTCGCCTGTGGCTCCTCGAAGTTAGGTTCTTCCCAGCGGCCACACCCCGGGCAACCGTTACGACCGGCGGGCTAAACCAGGTAAGGGTCTCCGGTGTTTTATATGCCCCCCCACCCGGTATGTGTGACTCACGAACTTCCCACCTCCCCCCTCTGAAAAAGTCCTACGGTGGGGGTGACAGCAACCCCGTAGGTGGCCCAGAATAACTCGGGTCGTTCTCCCACTATACAAATCCGTGACACAAAGTGGAGTTCGTCATCCTTCTGGGATGTCCAAGCAGCCCTATTTAGGGATAGCACTGCTTGCCTCCTCACGGAGGAAGGGGCTAGAAAATGTGCCCTAAAAATGCTGGGTCTCACGTCTTCTGCAGCCGGCCGCGGCTCGCAGATCGCAAAATACGCGGTCGTAAAACTCAAACAAACAACAATACACCGTCCCAACCCCCCTCGCCATACCCTCCAGGCTACTCGGGTGAGTCCAGTCACACTAGCAGCCTGAAATGTTCGTTCCCTTTTAGACAATCCTAGGAGCAACCGGCTCCCTCAAGTGGAGACGAACAATGACCTGGATCTGCCGCCTACCCTACCAGAAACCATCCGGGCCGTGCACCAGATTTCCAGCGGTAAAGCACCGGGATCCGACGCAATCCTACCGGAAGTATACAAGCACGGTGGGCCCCGGCTGATGGCAGAACTCACAACACTCTTCCAGGAGATGTGGCGCCAAGGACAAGTTCCTCAGGATTTCAAAGACGCGACCATCGTCCATCTCTACAAACGAAAGGGGAACCGGCAACTCTGTGATAATCACAGAGGCATCTCGTTGCTCAACATCGCCGGGAAGATCTTCGCCCGTATCCTTCTCAATCGTCTTAACGGTCACCTAGAGCAGGGCCTGCTCCTGGAAAGCCAATGTGGCTTCCGCCGACACCGCGGCACAACCGATATGATCGTTGCCGCCCGCCAGCTACCAGAGAAGTGTCAGGAGATGTGAACTCACCTATACACTACCTTCGTGGATCTAACGAATGCCTTTGACACGGTGAATCATGACAGACTGTGGAAAGTCATGCAGAAATTTGGTTGTCCTGAGCGGTTCACGCACATGGTGCGTCAGCTTCATGACGGGATGACGGCGCGCGTCACTGACAACGGGACGGTATCCGAAGCATTTGCAGTGACCAACGGAGTGAAGCAGGGCTGCGTTTTGCCACCCATCTTGTTCAGTCTCATGTTCTCGGCTATGCTGATGGACGTCTACCGTGATGAGCAGCCTAGGATCCACATTGCCTACAGAACTGACGGGCACCTTCTCAACAGTCGGCGTATGCAGTCTAGGACTACAGTCCATGACTTGCTCTTCGCGAATGACTGCGCCCTTAACACCGTGACGGAGGGGGACATGCAAAGGAGTATGGACCTCTTCGCCACAGGGTGCGCCCATTTTGGATAAAAAATCAGTTAGGCCAAAATGGTTGCCATGCACCAGCGGCTACCCATCGCGGAATACAATGCTCCCCAAATCAATGTCAACCGTGCTCTACTCAAAAATGTGGAAACCTTCGCTTATCTAGGAAGCACGCTGTCACGCAACACGAGAATCGATGACGAAGTTGCCCAACGGATTTCCAAAGCTGGTCAGGCCTTCGACCGATTGCAGGCCTCCGTGTGAAATCGCTATTGTATTCAGATGAACACCAAACTGAAAATGTACAAGGCCGTCGTCTTGACGACACTCGTTTACGGAGAGGAGACCTGGACCGTCTACTTGAACTAATCCAGGAAGCTGAATCACTTTAATCTCAGCCGCCTCCGCAGAATACTGAAGTTGAGATGGCAAGACAGGATCCCGGACACGGAAGTACTGCAGTGGACCGGAATCCTCAGCATCCATGCCATGCTGAGGCTAGTGCAACTGCGATGGAGCGGCCACCTGGTAAGAATGGATGACGAGTGACTACCCAAACGACGTTTTCTACAGAGATGTCGCTACGGGTGCTCGCCGACAGGGAGGTTAAAAACGACGCTACATGGACACTTTGAAGAAATCGCTGAAGCAACTGCAAATCAACTCGGCGACCTGGGAGGACTTCGCCCAGTATAGACCGGCAAGGAGAAGATCCGTGAAGACTGGTTCAGCAATCTATGAGGCCAACCGGATCGCCACCGCCAAGGCCAAAAGAGCGGCAGGAAATTAACCAGTGGCCCGGACCAACATCGTTGATGCCCAGGCCCTGCATCACGCGCGAATCGGCCAGGTTGGACATCTTCGGAGGCTATGCAACAACAATCCTACAATTCCAACTTCTACGTCAAATTCTGCCAACCCTCCTTCAGACTTCCCCACCCTCACTCCTGGCATCAATTCCATTACTCCCACCATCATAGAGACCACACCCCTCTACTCATGGCCTGTTACGCCCATCACCGCAACCACCACCGCCTTCATCTTCACTACCACCACCAACACCATCAGCGATGATAACTCTCTCCTAAACAGTCCTCAATGCGACCGCACATTAACCTCACGCATCGGCCCGGTCAGTCACTTGTGAATCCATCGTACAGAGACTGGTGAACCCGAGCCTGGAGCACCAACACACAGCAGAGATCGTCACCTCCCGCATTCTCTCATCGCATGGGCCTATTCGGTCACATGCGCATCCATGACAGCAAATTCACCACAATGCCAACAACGCCGATACATCATGCACACCCTCCGCTCCTGCCATGCTTACCGCCACTGCCACCCCCACTACCATGAATGACATCCCTCCAGCCTCTACCGATTTCTCCTGCCCACAATGCGCCCGCAACTTCAACTGACGCATCGGCCTAGTCGGTCACCTGCAGAATCCATCGCACGGAAGCTGGTGAACCAGTGCCCGTGACTCTGACATACAGTCGCCCCGCCCGCCTCCACTGCCCTCACTGCTCCCGCACATTTACACACCGCATGGGCCTATTAGGACACATGCGTCTCCACGACAACCTGCGGAAAACCACCGGAGGCTAAGCCACATCAGCGCACGCCATCTACACTAATACATAGACAACACCCTCACAGTAATCATAATGTACCTGATAAAATCACGGTTTTCTAGAAACCGTGGCTTGGTAGGCTGCCAATCTGACGCTTACACCAGACCACGCCATCGGCCCAGTGTATGTGCCGTGTGTGTCGAGTGGCTTACCAAGGGAGTGGGAGTCAGATGGCGATGGATCCTCCATATCGGCTGATTAAGTGAATCCTGGTGTGTGCGTTATGGGGGCCAGGTCGTGCTGTGGCACTCGAAGACGGGTACGCCGACCCATCAGCCAATGCGCCCACATACACATCAGACAACCGACTGGCTCAGATGGTGGTCTGATTGTGGGGGTGGGGGAGAGCGTGAGGTCAACAGATTAGGGCATTTTCCTCACTATAAAAAATCTGACGCGCTTGAAACTATCATGGTGCGCTAAAAGCCGTGGCTTGGAAGGTTGCCAACTGACGGGATAATTCGGACCGCGTGCTCAGCTCAATGTGTGTTTTGTGTGGAGTGGCTGACTGGCGGACTGAGAGTCAGACTGCAATGGCTCCTTCTTAATGTGGCCTTTATGGCACTCCCACTCCGTGGAATCCGAGCCAGGTGTGGTGGTACACCCAGGGGCGACTCCGACCACGCCAGCCACATGCGCCTTCTCCCCTCTCCGGTCTTCTTGGCTCTGTCTTGACACCGGGCTCAGGTGGGGAGGAGGAGAGAGTGCGGTAGCTGCAGCGCAAGGCTAATATCACCGTCCGTGCACCACCTGGTGTGGAGCATACGGTGGACCTCGTCGAAATCAACGGTCGAACTGTCATATATGCCTTATTGTTTAATACACGACACTGATTCCATTAAATAAATTTGAGACTGCAAACTCATGTTGCACTCCTTACAATTACTTTTATTCTATGCTACATACATTTTCTCCTGATTGAGCCCAGTTACTTGTACCAAATCGACTGGATTTATTATAAAGAAGTTTTTTACTGCTCGCGCGAATCCGTTTCGTACATTTCATATTGCACATTATATATGTAACTCGACAATGCTTGCAAATTGGCATCCAATAAAATAATGATTAATAAAAAGGGACACCCTGCGCCATTTCTGCACCCAAGCCCATAATATGTGGCACCTAATAAACAGTCCTCAATTGGCCCTAAAATTAATCATATCGACAAAACGCGTTCTTAGATAAGCGAACGACGTTCTGAAACCTCGCGCTGGTACCATCACACCTGCGGACTTCAACGATGGAAGTAGCTTCCACCATGTGTGCTCCAAAAGTAACAACTGACTTCAGCATGTGGAAGAGTGATAACGTATCTTTCCAATCTGTCCCATCAGCCTGATTCCCTTCAATGTTAGCAGGAGGGACATAGAGAGAGAGAGACGGAGTTGTGCAAACCTAAGTTTGATCGAAGTTGGATTGCGTATCAGCCTTCTCCGTCAGAATCCAGCAAATTCTCCTTTATACACCCTATGAGGCCCAGGGCATCTTTATTAGACAATCTTTCCATTGAGAAGCTAAAAGTGTCCCAGTTAGCAAAAACGTAGCCAGGTAATTTTCCGCAATTGTATTTTAGTACAAAACCAGGCTAAGTCATTTCTGCGGAATCTTCTAACCCGGTAGGTCAGAAGAATTTATTCAATCCGCGGACGGATAAAACCCAACTTTCTTAGCTTTCCTTCATATCCATGAACTTGTGCGGGCAAATAACGGAAAGCTCGCGGAAGTGTCATAGTACTAATACATGTATGTGTACTCTCCTCTGATATGCAATGATATATGGACGCTTTATTACGATTATTTGAATTTCTTAACCTGGCACTTCATCACACGCTCTACAGATACATACATTCAGTGCACTGGATGTCTTTAAATGTTCGTTCCTGGATCAAAGTTTGTTTATTATTGATTGTTATTGATAAATAAATGGACATTGCGAGTATTCGTATATCTAGGAAAAAGTTGGCAACCTGACTAACCACGTCTATAGAAAATTTTCCAAAAAAGAACCATTTGGGTTATCACACAATTCTCTAAGGGGCTTTCAGGGTTCTGTCTTTAAAAATTACACACCAGAGTGAGAAAACATTCTAGCTGACATTTGGAGGAGCTCTTAATTTGACAGACGGGCGGAAATATGGAACATTCAGAATAAGTAGGTAAAACTTCCATGTTAAAGCAAACTATGAATGAAAAGGAACTCTCTGTGCTTAACGGTAAAAATACGTCTATCTGGACTTTAAGTGGTTAACTATCCGCAGAACTGTTTCCATCGAAATAGCTTAATCCAAACTCTTAGCTAGTATCATGTTATTTTCAACATTATTCATTTGGTTGCCAAGGCTTTTGGGCTCCTCGTTTTTATATAAATAACTGAGTCGTTAAGTTAGGCTTCATATTTACAAAGAAATGTAGTTAAAAAATCCTTTCTTTTGTAAGTAGCATCTTAACTACTAGTTCATTTACCTTAGACGTATCATGAACTTAGGCCATCTGCAGGTACAGAACGGAATCGGTAAAATATATTTAAGCTTAACTTTCCACTAGTCAAGCAGTGACTTTGAGTTAAAGTTCTAGTTGTTCTATGCACAGCTGCACTAAGGGTCCATGCACATTATTAAAGCAATGCTAGAAAACTTTGTTTTAATCATATGCATACATTTGATCCTTTAACCTAAGCATGTCTTTAAATGTGACCCTTAAACGTAGAAGGGCTATGCTGGCAGTAACTTTAACGGTTTAAACCGGCAAAATGTGAGGATTAGAGAGTGGATCAGTTTTTGCAATATTATTATTATTTTTATTATTATTAGTATTATTATCATCTGAGTTAAATTTTGCTTAATGCACGGTGCCGTCTGCAGTCTGTCCACGGTTATACAAAAACATAGCGAATCTACCAAAATTAAATAAGTAAGCAAGTTGTACCAATATTGAATAGGTTGGGCCACATAAGATACAACCACCAAATTAACCACAGCATTGATTGGCTGTTATTTTTAGTATTTTATTGGCCTGTTTAAAGAGGTTGCCATCAGACTCGGACATCTGGGCCTGATTGGTCTCTGTTGTAAGCCGCAGAAGGCTCTGCGGAATAGACCAGATTTGTAGACGAAATTGAAGCAAAAGAGGTCCACAAAATCGGGTACATCTCGATTGAAAATGTGCATGATATTCTAGTGCAGCAATCCGAAGTACCCGATGAAAATATGTAGTAACAGTATAGCAGTAAAGTACAAATGTGTTTTCGCATTGGAATATGGCCCTTTATGTAACATTTGATGAAAATACTTCCAGAGAAAACTCCCTTAAAGTGTGGTTTTCAGTCGATACATTTATGTTATTGAGTCGATGTAATTCCCTTGAATTTTAATCGACGTTAAACACTAATTATCTAAAAGACTTGATTGTGCTATGTATCAGCTACTGTAGCCTTAAGTTTTAGACACTCCTGATACACCGGAATATCCTCTCCTCTGATTGGTGAATGCAAAAAAGATCTGCAATGGGATTGAGGTCAGGACTGTTCGTGGGGTTTAAAAATGCTTCAAAGGCCACAGGCGGCAAGGCTGGCTGGGGTCTAAAAATTAGATTATAGTCGTAAGATATATTTAAATCATGCCTCCTTTGAACCGTTAATAGGAACTCCATCCTGCGAAATTACAATGTTCATTCGGCGTCGGTGACTGCTTTATAAACGAGGGCAACCGTCACGCTATCGATGAGACCGTTTTTATTTATGGTCTCTGTTGCCGACCACCAAATCGAGCACTCTGAATTTTATGGCCATCAAAACCCTCAGAAGTCCATAGATCTTGAAAGTTTCTGTCAATACATTGTTATTTTGGGTTCCCTAAAAAGTATTGATATTTTTCCAGAATTGACAACCTGGGCCGATTTCAAGCGCCTTTCCAAAAATAAAACTTCAGCACAAAAATTCTTTTCTTAAACGAAAGTCTGCGATTAATATATTTCTCAGCAAATAAAGAACATTTTCTAAATAGTTTCCTCATTAAAAATGGCTTTATCATTGCAGTCTACTGATGACGACCGAATTCCTTCATACTGCGGTTTTTGATGACGTGGAGACCGTTGAGGTTCGGAGTGTGTTTAAAATAACAGTAAATACTATTCAGTTCTAAGTCCATTAAATCACCTGCCCATAAAGCAAGCTATTTATCCAAATATTCACAAGAAGGCATTTTTAGGAAGTATTAACCGAAACACTAACTGTCTGAGCGTTCTTTTTGGAGTGGAGTGGCTGAATCGTCACAGTGGTAAACAGCCAAATATGAAACCTCATTGCCGAAAAAAGGAACGCCCTGAAACCAAAGTAATCGCCGAATCTATAAGCGTCTGCTCTATTGCATTATTATTCACGCGGTTTAATCGGGAGTAAAAATTAATCTTCGAATGCTGCAAATCGTGTTTGCTAGTATTCTGGAGGTCAACGTTTTCTCTTCTAAAACAAATGAAACGCCGATGCGCATAGAAGTTTAGGACATTGGAGGGAATTATCCGAATATAGGGCTACACAGGAATTTTGCTCAAATTTATAAAACATTTATAAAATAATATTACTAAAAAAGGGAGTAGTATGTTTGATAACGCGTAAATTGTGAATGGGAATAGATTACATGAAAATTTGTTAGTTTCTGATGTTATTTTGGTACATATGACTGTCCTGGTCAAACTTCCAGTTTAAAAGCGTTGACGGATGGGGACATAATGATGTCAGCAACCAGAGCATTCCAGGCCTTAATCACTCTGTTGGAGAAGAAGAACCTTCTTGCGTCCAGGCTTGCGCCAGTCACACATCGTTTGATAGGATGTCCTCTCAAAGTAGTGATAGTGGCCAGCTCAAAGAAGTTGCCAGACGCAAGGCAGCAATCCTGACCCCACAGAATGCGAAAGGCTTGTACTAGGTCACCTCGTTGCTGTCTATAGTCCAGAGGAAACAGATCAAGATTGCCCAAACGCGTCTCGTGAGGCAGGGTGCTGTGGTCTTTAACAGACCACGGTCTCCAGGCTTGTATGACAAATTCCAATTTTGGTCGCACGAACATCCAGAAGACCTTAATAAAGCACCCTTTGACGAAATTTGCAAACACCCGCTTAATAAGATACAAGCTTGACATGGCGGATTTCGCTACTTTTGAGCAATGTAACGATGACTTCATTGAGGGCGTGATCCATACTCCTAGATCTTTCTGAGCCTCTACCTCTGGTAGTGATGTGTGGTCCAAAATAGTAAATTCTCTGGTGCATGACGCTGGTTCTGCCGATTCGCAGAACATTGCACTTGGTAGCATTGAATGAGAGGAGCCAGTTGTGTGACCATTCCTCGAGTCGATGCAAGTTCACCTGTATATTTGCTACATCAGCTTCGTTGTGGATGACCTTCCAAAGCTTTGTATCGTCATCAAATATGGCTGTGTCACAGTCCAACCCAGTTACATCGTCATCAATGCATATAAGAAAGAGGATATTGTCAAAGACGGAGCCGTGAGGAACACCACTGCCTACTGCCACCTCCGCCGGTTGTTAATCACCAAGACGGACAATCTGAGATCACCCAATCAAGAAGTTTTCGATCCCAGTTCAAAAGCTTGCTGATTAACTCAATGCGGTTGAGTTTGTGTAGGAGACGCTGGTAAGGCACGCTTTCAAAGACCTTCTTGAAGTCTATGTAGACTGCGTGCACTACATTTCCTTCATCCACTGCTCGGGTCCATCATTCCAGAGTGTATAGCAAATTGGTTAAACAGGACCTTCCTCTGCGGAATTCGTGCTGCGCGTCATGAGAAGATGATACCGCTCCAGAAACTGCATCAGTTCACGTTTGATGATTCGCTCCATAATCTTGCCACATATGGAGATGAGACATACCGGCCGGTAGTTAATTACCGAAGCCCAGCTGCCACTTTTATGTATCGGGAAATCCACGCAGTCTTCCAATCGGGTGGCAATCTGCCTTCAGCGAGAGAGACTCGAAAGAGTAAACACAAAGGTTCTGCCAACTCTACGGCCAACTCCTTCAACAACTTTGCAGCTTCGGGTTTTCTGCTGCACAGTTTATCAAGTTACTCTCGAAACTTTGACTGGCTTTCGAAAGAAGGCCTTGTACCCTTTTTCTCTGCGTCTTGTTCTTCGTCAGCGATTCGTCAGTCTTTTGCCTTAGATACGTTCACCACAGCTTTCGCTTGCGGTTAACTTCACTCTTCAGTGCGGTCGTTAGCCACTGGGGCCTGTTAATAAGGTGCACGTTTAAGTTATGCGATAATCGAACGTGTGGGCTTTTCCTTATCTAAACCAGTCAACCCGATCACGATTAAAGTTGTGACAATATAAACATCACTACAAACCATCAGCATATTGGCTTATACCATACATATTACATTTCCTCATCCCTCGACATGGCTTTTACTTACCTTTTTTAGTGGGGTTTTTCTCGTGCAATTATTGGCTTCAGGTTGCTCGCTTAGCTTAACTGCGAAGCTAAATGCAGGCAGCCTTAGTTACACGATGAAAAACTGCATGAAACCATGCGTGCTATCTATCAGGATGGTAGGTCACATGTTCAATTTTAATCCTAACTGGGCAGCAACTTTATGGAGAATTTTACTGCTTGGTTACCGTTGTCTCCCGAGATAACATAGTGTCCACGTCTACTAATGCGGGATAGGTTTGGTGTTCCAGTACTTACCATATAACGTTGAAGGAGAACAACATTTCGCGCTGAAAGTTTTTCACCTAACGACTCTGATGAAGTTCATATTGGTGAAAAGGAGCCCCCGAAACGAATCTGCTTAGGAGATTCTTCTCGATTCAAAAAATCTCTCGATGGTCGCCTTCATTATTTCGTCTGTTTTTTAGTTCCTTTGAATACATTATTGTCTTCAGAAGGTAATCAAGAAATTTAAGGCTTTCACTACTAGAGGCAAATGTTTGCATTCCAGATGTGTGTATGTGTAAAGAAGAAGAAGAAGGTTGCGTACTCACCAAATTTTCGGCATAACAATGCTCTTTACCTTAGGTTGCGAAGCTAATGAGTAAAGTTGGCCTTTAGGGGCTATTTTTAACACTTTGCTGTATGTTTCCTAACGGAAAATATGTTGCCAAGACAAAAGTTGTCATGGCAAATTGAGCCTTTTTCTAATACTCATTTTGGAAATGTCCATTAGTGATCTCCAGTCAGGTAATATCTCCCTCTAGTTTCAAAGAAGCTAAATAAATTCGTATGAGCTTGTGCTATGCACTTTACTGCCTTAAAAACTAAATAAGTTCATGTATAATTTTGAAAATCCGATCGACGGAGTTCCCATAATGCTTCTCTTTATTGATACTGAGACAGATTTTCTATAGTGCTCGTTTTAAGGAAAGCTTGACCTGATGTCTTAAGCCGACTAGCCAGGCATTCAAACGATGACTAATCGACAATCTTCTCTTCAACAGAAAAAGTACTGTAACATGTTCCAGCAACGTTTGCCTAGTACTGAAGTTGCACTAGTGACTTCAATAGAACAATCAGAAGCCGAATAGAATGCTGGTAATTTTTAAGACGACAGCAGCGAATTACAGATATTCGTAAGGAATGCATTTACTGAAGGTAGTTTTTCTAAATGATTTCATTCATAAAATGGGAAATAATATAACAAACTGACAGCTAAACAGACGCATATTTGGCTGGAAGCAGCAATTGCCTGATGCAACTTGAGACGTCGATGACTCTGATGTTGCATTTTAGCGAGCTTCACATGTGGATACCTAAATATGCTCCAAATAGCGCAGAAACGTTTTTATTAAAATATACTGTCTCTTGCAGGTTCATTTTGTTCTAAGAACAATAAACGAAACATTACGTAATTAAGTAGCAGACACCTGGAAAATGATGAAGAGCCCCATCAGGATAGAAGGGACTCTGGATTTAACGAAATTTAATGACCGGATTTTCAAGCAACTTCAAATGGAGGGTTCGCTACATTCATGAATACCAAGAGCGATGAAAGTTTCAAGAACTGTGTAGGTCCGATTAAAGGCAAGCAATAATAATAGAACTAAATCTTCCCCAAATTTTGCTTAACATGAACTATGTTTCAAAAGCCTAAAGTTAACATCCCTTCGGTAGCCTGGGTATAATGAAGGTTGATATGATTTACGAATAAAGGTTTCTTATATCACTATAAGATTTACTCACCAAAAGCAAAATCTCGCTTCTTTGGTTTAAGTTTTTAAAATTAAGATGGCAAAAGACTTTTTATAGGCTACAACAATGGGAAGTTCGAAAAAACCCTGTTAACTCTGATGTGGCAAATATATTTGACAGTGGATACGAAATTACTAAAATTCTGTTCATCGTGAGGCTTGTTTGAGCTATGCAGCTAAATCAGATTGCAAATGCCTTCTCCCTTGTTTCCTCCACTATCTTTTTAAAATTTTAAATTTCCGTAAAAAAGGCAAAAGAAAGTTAAGGCTGTAATTCTCGCTTTTCTTTCCCTAAAAAAGCGTTTAGGCGAGCATCACCCTTACTGATGAAATTCACAGTATTTAGGTTTGGTGAATAGAAGCATGTGCAAAGTTAGAGATGATTTAGAAATTGCGGACTGCAATGCCAATTATTGGACACATTGGGATAGACCAAAACTATAAAAGCATTGAACGTTCTGCAGGCAATTGTCTACTAGTCGACAAAATTGGTTTGCTTGGATGAAAGCAACTGATTATTAAAATCTAACTTCGAACTTGGCAAGAGGAAACTAACTTCAATGAAAATTCAAATAAAAAACCCTCTTTAAATTCCAAGAGTAAATATACAACCTAATGCCAATAAATGCGAAAATGCGAGTCCCAAAAAGTAATTGAGAAGAAGTAGATGCGATTGCTGTGACGAGAAATTCATTCACTGATTGTTCGGATTACATCCCGAACCCACCTTCAGAGACAGTATCAGATACAGGTCATTCGTACACAAAGAGTTGCAGTATTTATAGGATGCAGTCGCTATGCTACTGTATACCTCTTCCAATTACTGGCTCCCCGTTCATCGATGATGATGGCCGTCTAGTGCGCTAATTGCCTGATGGTTGGCATGCGGGTCGTTATCCACTGTCATCTCATCGCCCGTGACGTAGTTTGGCGTGATGATGGCTGGGCCACCTGGATCACAGGCAATGACGTTAAAAAAGGCGTTTGGCCTGAGCGTTCTACTGATTGCTTTCGCCAAACAGCGTCTCCGTACAGAATATTGGTTAGGGGAGGTCATTCCAATTGATAGTAGACTGGGGGCCTGTAAATTACGATTCAAACAACTCAAGACTCACACAAATATCACCTCTCACGAGAATTTCGGCCTCATTGAACTTAAATGTGTGGCTAGTAAACATCAAATGAGCCGCGACTTGAGAATTTGTGTGCGTCTTCCGCACTGCTGCACCATGTTCGGCAACTCACGTCCGGAGAAGTCTTCCAGTAACCCCAACGTAGTTTCTTTTCCTGCAACTGCAACATATCCAATAAACAACTCCAGCTGTTTATTGGTGTGGCCTAATGGTTGTGCAATGGTTTACTTCAACCTCTGTGCGACTCAAACCCCACGTGTTGCGAGCAGGCGGCTGACGGTTTCCGAGACGTTTCTGACGTATGAAATCGCCCGCCCATCTCGTTTTGCACATCTCTTTGCCCATCTCGTTTGCGCATGTATCGGTTGACGAAGTTGGGCGAAAGCAATCTGTAGAACGCTCAGGAAAACGCTTTTTTTAACGTCATTGCCTCTGATCCAGGTGGCCCAGCCATCATCACGCCAAACAACGTCACGGGCGATGAGATGTCAGCGGATAACGACCCACATGCCAACCATCAGGCAATTAGCGCACTAGACGGCCATCATCATCGATGAACGGGGAGCCAGTAATTGGAAGAGGTATACAGCAGCATAGCGACTGCATCCTATAAATACTGCAACTCTTTTTGTACGAATGATCTGTATCATATTATGTCTCTGAAGGTGGGTTCAGGCTGTAATCCTAACAGTCAGGCGAATGAATTTCTCGTCACAGCGATTGCATCTATATCTTCTCATTTCCAACCTCTTAATTATGCCATGTTAGATATACCATTTGTGAAGCGAAAACGTTGCTTCTTTAATATGCTTAAATATTCTTAACTAGACTTCGACATGCCACATTCTGTCCTCGGTTTCAGCCGCTTTCTGTTCTATCCTTTTATTTGCCATTCATGTATAACTGTTTTACCAATAAGGTTGTAATGCAAAGGCTGGGATCTAGTGAGCACTTCCTTAGTCAAATTATGTAGATAACCCCATATGTACTGCACTCTGAATCATCCACAGCTACCATTCTTCTCCCCACCCTGGTCATAGACGGCTCATTTCTTGATTGCTAATATTTTCTTCTTTTCTGTCGCTTTTTACCTATCTAAAATTTTAATAATTCTAAGTTGTGATACTACTTTACTGCTAATTCTCTTACTGTCGATGTTTGTTCTACTCGTAACATAATGTGTTAACTTGAACTCTTCGGATTACATGCTTAGTGATAATTTGAATTGTGTCAAAGCGGATTCGATTGATCCTCGGTACCTCCTGGGTTCACTGAACTAAGAAAACATAAAAGGATGGCTCGTAACATAATGGTTGTCCTTAAAACTCTTAGGATTACATGACTAGTGAAAATTGGAATTTGTCAAAGGGGATTAAATCGGTCTTCTGCATCTCTTGGGTTCACTGAAATAAGAATGCCTAAAAGGACAACCACGGCGAAAATAATTGTTGTTACAGTGGAAACAGCAAAAATCAAGTTAGCTTCTCACAGCTGCAGAAAAATCCGGTTCTAATCGTGCCGAACAGAAAACATATTAGGTTTCAGGATGAAAGTCGGTATTCGTGATTTTATAGGATTGACACCATCTACTGACTAGTAATTTCCCCCTCACAGTTGCTTTCTCACCTCCCCAGTTGTCAGTACTTGGTACCTGGTGTAAAAAGATGTTAAAATTGTCGGCCTTTTTGGGAATGTATTGTTGTTTCCTTTTAACTGCTGCATTGTTTAAAGATTTCAAAATAACTTAATGTAAAACGGATTATCTTCCATCGAACAATACACATTGTACTCTCCAGTCTACTGAGATCTCCATTTGGTTTTTAAACCACACCACCTTCTCCTCAAAAGAAGTAGTTGACAATTTGGACAATTTGAACAGTTTTTCTAATATATTTTCCTGACCACTGAAGGTTTTTACTGGGAAGTATAATACTGACCCTTACTTGTTTGCGGACATTATCTACCGGTACGTCACGTGTATCTTAAATCATTATCAAATGCAAAGTTGCACTCCCAATCTCTAAGGCCATATGTAACTGCCATATTTAACGCAGCAAGAAATTCAAACTAAAGTAATCTGAAAAGGAAACAACTAGTAGCAGGAAAAGCATGCATTAAGTATCCTTTAGCCGTAAAACTTAGATGGAACTCATAAGCTGCATCCCGTACGAACGACCATGTGTAAGTTATAGGGCCTTTTAATTATTGATGTCGAATGCATTCACTAAACTATCAAGAAGAATATGACGAACAGGTTCAAGTACTCCCAGTGAATTTATCAGCATTTCCCAAGTGAATATTTACTAGGGTAAAGCATTTTGGAAAACAATTCCTCGCAGGTGACCAAACCTATAATGCATCGACGAAGGTTGGGAGGAATAAGGTAGTACAAGAGCCAACCAGTTTGTCCCTGAGTCCAGACAAACCAGTGAAAAAACGTTCAGAAAATGGTAAAACATAGTCCCACTTGTTCAAGGCAGGCGCGCGAATCAGAAATTAGGGTCCTTTAGTGAAATCAGGTGAACCTGTCAACAAGAGAATAAACAGAAACTCCACTGAACCCTTCCCCAGTTATTGAAGTCCCTTTCCCAAAGTAGATATTCTCAAATATTTCGAAATTTTAATTAGGTAGAAAGTTGTTCACCAATGGAGGGTGTTGGCCACTAAAGTTTTGATGGGCCCGTTAGCAAAGACTTTCACATATGTTTTGAACTGTGGACGTAACGAAAAGTCTCCATAGATGATTGCCTTTTTGGATCCATGCTTTCAGTGCTTCCACGCTTGAATTTAGCACTGTAACTGGGGCTTTATACGTAAGCTGATTTCTTCTGAGGACAGGAACAAAATATGACACCTAGGTTTTTATGACGGCGACTGCATTTACTTTCATATTCCACAACAGCCTACCTTGTGTGATTTGCGGACCACAGAGCTTAATTTAAAGTCGAATTGTCAACATTATGTTGTTACCGCAGATAAAAAAGGATAGGACTTACAAAGCTTCCAGAATTCAACCCGATGTCAACTTTCGTACATGTTTCGAAAAAAAACTACTGCAGTTTATACAATCGCACAAATTTTATTTAATTGATACACTGAGTAGAGACAAACATCGGTTAAAATTATCCATTGAATCTATCAAAAATCACTTTGAATTCGAATCTAACACTTAAAGGCTGGCTATTGCAAGCGTTTCATCAAAGACCGCCCTTTCGAATAGATTCAAGATATTGATTTATCATTTTTTAAGTATCCCAAATTTCCAGCTCAAATGTCAACATGCAAAGGTGCTACACAATGAATGAAAGATACATGATAAAACTTACCGACATAAGCGCAGCGGTACCTTGCAGCAGACTCAATGCCAACATTTACGTTTGTTTGTTGTCAACTTCCAGTGATGTTGCCCCAGGAATGCCTTAGACCCTTATTTTGGAAGCACCATAAAGCTCCGACTTTCTAAATGTCTAACTTATATTACGACAAGTCTCTTTCTGGTCATACATATTCGCACAATATCAACGGATCACGTTTCGGGAGTTCAATCTATCTCCGGCTGCTCGTAGTTACGTTCAGCTGGTGCAGGGCATTAAAAATGCTCCTTGCAGGTATATGTGGGCAAATATGACGCTTCAAAAATCTTCTTATTCTCCAGCGCTTGTTCTGATCCTGTCCTATTTTGCTGCTAGGGAATCTTGCTGATCACCTCCTCCTTTTCGACTCGCGGGAGAGAAATCTAGCAGTCTACCGAACACAACAACTACCCATTCTGCAGCAGGACCGCAAAATGGCAAGTTAAAAACCTCGCCTGTTTCGAGTCAGAGTACTTATGTCTGAGTGAGTTCAGGTAGTCGCGTCAAGCAGTAGGTTTGTTTGCCTCCTTGGCAGGGACTGGTCATAAATAGTATTAAGGGGACGCAAGGCTTTAAAAAGTTAGGAAGCCACCCGTATGTGCCCATAAGGTGAGCCCTCTACCAAGGCTAACAAGCGTCAGTTTAGTCAATCGTTTGGGTAACCAGCGGAAGAAAAGCCAGCCATTGGGTAACAGGGGCCTTTCACAGCTTGTGGTAGTCCTATATTTAATTTTTATTTATACATAATTTTTATAGTTACTGAAGTTTGTTAGCCATTGTCAAAATTCACTGTTATTCACTTTCTTATCCATTGATATTTATTAAATGAGGCGTAATACACTGCAAAACTGTTGCGATTTCAGGGCGCACTAGTTAACTTTTTTTACCTAGTGCCCTTGTGCTGTCTGGGTGTCGGCGAAATCAGGATCCTTTCTGCTGTAGCGGCTTTTGTTGACTAATTTTGACTTGCTCTTATCATGGGATGGGACTGTCCATTCTTTCGACTTCCTAAAAGACTGCTGACACTTACCCTATGGGCTAACTTGGTCTTAACCATGTTCGCTGGATTGACTTAGCTATTCGTCCTGATTCTCAGTCTTTAGGATATACTGATACGGTGGATTCCAGTTAATTGGCCTACCATATTCTGATGCAGAGATTACAGATCGAAAACATTTTGCACGTCTAACATGAATTAACTCCGCTCACTTCATTCACTGCTAGGTTTCGCAAAACCGAGGGAAACCTGCATAGTTTGACCGCAAGTTCATTTAGTTTATCGTGCCTCCAGCACACAGTAAATGGTCAGGCTTACAAAACAGGACTGGGTCACAGGGCAGAAAAAGCTCCATACTAGGCGGTGACAAGGGCAGCAATTTTTGCACTGTTTAATCGGTTTGGCAACAGTGCGGATAATATGGCACTCGCCAAATCGAGCCACACACATTCGTCCGATTACAAGGGATGCACTGCCTATGCACTTGTCTACTCTTGCTCAAATGTATAGCAAGCTTAGATTGGCAGTTTAACTCTGACAGTCACAGGTGTCCAATCCCATAAGCTTGGAGGGTGATTGGGAGTGGGAAGCGAGAGTAGGGTCGATTATATGGAATCCACCCCAAGTTACGTCCGTGCATTCCTCACTAATAAACAATCTGACGCACTTTTGAAACTATCACTTTGCCCTAGAAGACACTTAGCAATTGATAGGGTAATTCAGTTATGCTTTCATGAAGGTGAGCCCGACTAGGCTAGCTCTTCCTAAGTATGACCTCTATAACAATTTACTTAGACGTAAAAGGGGGTGACCATTTCGCATTTATGTGAAAACCGAGTCTATCATGTTGGGACACAGCGTTTCTGGCCCACCTAGACGGGCTCATGAACTTTGTCAGCAACCCCACCCGGATTCCACCCCCTGGTTTTGCTGACTCTGCCATGACATCAGGCAGAGGTGAGTGAGGGAGGAGAGAGTGCGGCAGAAGTTCCGCATGTCTGCTATTACTATAAACCGATTCACGTACAAGTCGGCGTACTGTACCCATAATACTCTGGAGTACATGGTGATCCTCGTCACAAACGACCCTCGAAATAACAGGCGCTGCATTTTTCGAATACTAAAGTCTGCTTCAAAATGAATTTCCATGAACCTGTTATCCTATCATTTGATCATAGTATTTAAAGCAAGTTAATCCTTCTAATTCACGATGCTTACTCTTACCTCTTCTCTAAAGCCAATCTGCTATTGCATACACCTAACGAATTTGGACATACATGATGCACAGTTCTTGTTTCAGTTATATAATGGACCTGTTTAAAATATAACAAAGATGCTATGCAAGGCTTTCCAAATTGTTAAATAGTAAGCAACGAGGTTCGACACTCCAGTTATTGCATTAATAATCCCGCAAGTAGGATGTATCCGGAATAAGCATGTTACTTTCCCAGCTGAAAACTTGAAGGGCTGCGGAAGAGTCTTGCATCCATTGTAAAACTTAAGTAAGACGTACTTTGCTAAAGGAGAAATAAAGAAGTAAGTTTGTGATACCCGTTTTCTGCAAAACGCAAGGTGAACCAAAAGTATGCTTTCGGTTATTAGGTATTTACTAGGCATATTGTTCAACGTTTTCAAATGGGCAATAATGCTTTAAGATCCACTGTCTGTACCTCGGAATTAAACGGATAAGCATTGAGCACTGTATCTGCCAAAAGTAAAAGAAATGATAGGGATAGCTTGTTCAGCCATCTAGACAGGACACAGGAAAAGGAACCACCCCACCCGCTTAAAATACATGGCCATATGGTAAATTTTAGAAAAGTAAATATGCCCATGTCGTAACGCTAACGCCCTAATATAAAATTGCAATCTCACCTTAATCCTTACCTTAGCTCTGCCCTAGACCTCGACCCTAAGTTCATACAATTAAAACCTTAACCCTTAGCTTTTTCATAAATCAAGCCCAAACTCTAAACTTAACCTCCAAACTTAAACCTAACATTAAACGTAACCCTAACCCTCACCTTATTCATAAACATAATCTCCTTGGAGTATGGCACAAAGCCACCTATATTGTGGGTGGTCAAGGCGTCCCTACAAGTCATCCTTACCAAATAAATAATTAATTAATTAACTTAAAAAGTGTGAACAAGAAGGGAAACAAGTGGAATCCTACTTTTCACCCACCCTTCATAATTTAATGTAGAGATATCAAAAAAATATAATAAGCCAAACTAATCCAATTAAAATTTTAGTAAGTGACATTTGCAGGCGGTTGGGGACGTAAAAAAAATTCGTTTGGATTATTTTTTTATGCAAATCCTCATTATAACACAACTTATGTTTGTACTTATTTCTAACTGAAATGTTTTTTTGTATTTCAGGTTAATAGTCCATAAATTTGAACAAGCACCGTATGTTTTTGTTTATGCAGCGTCAAGTATCTTCCTCTATCAAACGCTTCTTTAGTAAGACATTATTTAGTTGTGAAGAAAACTCCTTTGACCCACTTGTGAAAACCTCGGCAGCCTCGGTGGGATTCGAACCTACGCCAGCAAGGGAAAGGCTTTAGTACAGCCAACACTCAAGCCAACTGAGCTACGAGGCCCCACCGCGAGCCGTGATTTTAATCACACTTAAGTCAAGTTACCAGCCCAGCTTGCTGCAACCTATGGAATCCACCAATTCTGATTCACTAAGCTGACTGCCCAAGCAGGATTTCCTAAGCAATCAATCTAGAACACACCATATGACTACCAGACTCAATTAATTAGTAGAGGATTTTGACAGATTTAAATAATTTATTTGACCAATTGTGAAAAACTCTAAGATTTCACATCAGACGAGCAAGTCCAGAAGACGAAATCTCACTTGTCAGGGAGTGGACCACAACTTACATATAAACAAAATATAGAATTAAGTCAAAAGTCAATTTCGAAAGGTATCAACTAAGGCAATTTTCAAAAAAAGTGTATTTCACGCTATTGAATCACAGATAACCTCACTTTCTTCCTTATTACCTATGCCATGGTGTGAAAATTGAGGAGCATTTAATGGGATGGCGCACATAGTCATGCGTACAAATTAATTAACCTTGTTGGTCAATATGCATACTTGATTTGTATTCTCCACTTTTCAATCATTATTTTTCCCCGAAAAAGTCCGCAAAATTTGACTCTTCTCTTGTCAATAAAGAAACCACCAGGCGGCTTGTTTGTCGTTATCTAAAAAAACGCTACCATCGTATACATTTCCTTCCTACTTCAGCGCTGTGGGCACTTTTGAAAATTTAAAGAACGAATTGATGTCAAAGCACTGAATTTTCGTGATCATGGAACTTTCTAAAATTCATGACTTTAATTGCAGGTTGTAAATGTATGACTAAGGATAAAGAATAATCTGGCTTTCAAGTTATCTCACGCCCAATTACCTTGTTCTTGCATTGGCCTTTTGAATTTAGTCTCCACAAATCCGGTAAAAAGGCGAACACATTCCGCACTTTTGGTAGCCACAATTAATTGCGATACATGATGGTTGGATATTAACCCCAACAGATCATGCCTTCAGCCAACGCAGTCAATGTGTGGGAAGTCCAGACCAATCCAGCTGCAGCTGCTCACGCGAGGTCAAGAGAAAGGACTTGATTAGACGTCTTTACCGACAGGAGAGATGGGAAGAGCAATCATGCCAAGTCAAGCAATCTGTGTCAATATCTGGGTGTTCTGCGCAATGCTGTCCTTGACTCGCTTACACAAGTGTTTGTTTTGGCTAATGTTCTAAGCCTGGTAAGTAAACACACTCATCCTACAGTCGACCTGGCGGCGGAGGCTATTAAACGCGTTTTTCAGTCTACCGCTCCATTAGTATGTTATTAAATTTCCTCCAGCCAATTTATGGGCCAGGTAGGCAAATGACCTGGTATTTCGACCACTGAGGGCAACAGTGTCCGTTGCTGCCTAACGCATAATGTTAACATAACAACATGCACCTGCGATAAATCTGCCTCACTCTCTGCTCCACTCTCATTGCGGGGTGGTGGAAGGGAAAAGTTTAGACGATACGCAATGGCTGTGAACTTTAGACGAGTGTGGCACCCACCAAAAATACAATGATTGACTCCAAAACAGATTTTTATCGTTATTCGTGGGCATAAAGCATGCTACACTGATTATTTAATTGAGCAGTTTCTTTCGGCTACGGAAGGACCGAATTCGATGCCTTCTTTGGTCAGATCGAATTAATCTATTCGATTAAACGATCCTACTGACCTTTTGTAATCCCGCAGGAATAAGGACACGTCCTGGCATTTGTCGAAATGTAAGGTAATTATCAGGAGCTTCAAAATGTTTACTGTGCCACCCCTGGTAGACAAAGCCCCCACCCCGAGTAGACCGGCCTGAGGTTTACACAGAATGCGCATGAAGAATGGTTACGGACTTTGTCGTAAGAAACATTCAGTTCTCGTAATTTCTGAAAATAACCGAAAATCTGCAACATGTTTCATCCCTTTGCTTTTAACATATTGCTTTTTTATTTTTAACATGCACTGTAATACTCAAGTAATCCTGAAGTGGCAATGGGCAAGACGAATAGCAGGATAGTCTGTAGCGTAAAGCGAATTTTATTAGAATAACTGGTGATCGGTTCCTCCTTACTACGAGTGGGCAAATATGATCAGCAACGACAATCCTGGGGATCGGCCTTATATGGATGACGGATGAAGGTTAGGGCAATGTTATGTGCAGTTGTCGTTCTGTAAAATAGTAAGCGGCAAAAAGCTCAAAGCTGAGTCCGATGAGAAAATAGAACACAGGGACTCATTTTTTATCAGTTTGGCAGACGGAACATTCAATTAACGGCGTTTGGGGAAGGCAATGAGGATACTGGCATTTATAACATCAATTTGTTTAATTACTCCAACCAGGTGCTGAAACAGATGCACCTTATAAAAAATACCAATTAGGAGCGTGGAAACTAGCGTAAAACAGGAGCTTCAAGGTTATTGGTTAAAGAAGGTTGGCTTGAGTAACATGGTTTGTGGCAGGCAAACCTCAGGCTAACCCTGTAATTTAATCAAACTTTAACTTTAAACCGGACCTTTACCTATCCCTTAAGCATTCTATTGAGCTCAAGCAGAGATGTAACTCACATATAACCTGCCAAACCAAGTTAATTAGGAAGACATAATAAGGCAATAAAAACGAGGGAATTACAAATTAGGTCAGAACCGCGTCAGTTTTAGCTACGACCCGAAGGTTCGGAAAATTAAGGCATTCCTGCTTATAAATTTCGCAGCTGGCAACCGTCACCACGCCTCACACATCAACCGTGCCATCCTCGGTTGCGTGTTGCTCACTGATGTCTGGGTGGTTTATCTACCTCAATTTCCTGTATCTAAGACGTCGATATTTTCGTTTCCCACTGTAAAGTTTGCTGGTGAGGAATGCAAATACTTTGTCGAGCGATCCCTAGCTTTGCTTATTAGAAATATTCCCCGACCTCAGAAAGGAGGAACCTGGCATTTCATCCTGCTGGCTGAGAAGCCATTTCGTCGAAAACCACACACCTTGCATCTGCTTCTGTTTTTACTTGTTACTCCGCCTCGAAATCTACCTCAGCTAGAAGACGGTTATTAAATGCCGACGAGGGTGCGCTTGCGAAAGCCAAATGGTGGTGCACTAGAAAGCGCGAAACCGCGGAGAGACGAGATGTTGGATTGGTGTTGTTATGGACTGACAGACAGTCAATAATTTAACAGCTTTCAACCCATTCAAGCCATAAACTTTGCAGGCTGTGAGGTCCGAGGAGTAAATGCCCGTTGGTCATGCAGTCATGCTACCGTCAGGCCTGGTAAGAAAGCGTTCAGCCAAATTACTAACCTAAACGAAGGTTTTACCTCACAAAACGGTGAATGTTGCGTGCCATCAATTATGGCTTTACTATTCATCTAAGGCCTCTTTTTGATGAAAACGCCCACCTTCGTTCTAAGAAAGGTACAAATGCAACCACTGTCGAGCACATTTTGGCTGTTTAATCCCATTTTTTAGGTTCAAAGTCTGTGTTCAGTGTGTCTTTTCCGGATGGCATAATTTGCACTGACAAGAGGAATGTTCAATGAAGCAGCAAAAAGTAAACCTGTGGTGCGTTTGTTGGGCCTTAAATCTACGTTGCAAAGTCAGGATGAAAAATCGAGGCATGGATGGGACTTGACTGCAATTCACGGGGTTCTTTATCGCGACTACCAAAAAATAAGTAAACTTTACCAGAGGGGATCGTTTATATGTGCGTTGGCAGGATATGTGAATAGGAAAGCCCCTCCGCGTAATAGAGATTGTTCTGGGCCTCATTCCAACACGGGTACATATTTGCCTATCCTTAACGCAACAATAACAGTCAACAGTAACCGTAAACCAAACCTTAACCGTAATCATAGTCTTAATCCTAGGCCTGCCCTTAATCCTTAACTGCTTCTTACATTCAACTTAACCTTACCGCAACGCTAATCTACCTGGAATTTAGCGCAAAACCGTTTGTGTTACGAGGCTTTTGTATTGCCGATTCCTACAGGTTGGGTCCTATCAAAGATAGCAACCTTCAAATGTCCAGCCACTGGACAATCATTTGGTAAAAAGAACATGTAGTCAATGCTGTTAGCTTACGTGACAGGCATTAGTGATACTCGTCACTGCAGTATGTTACTGGATTTCACCAGGCTCTCATAATAAGAAGTGCAGACCAAAGCCTCAAAACGCAGCCCTTAAAACCTCCTCTCAAATTTTTCTGACCTGTAACTGTTATAGGCCACATTTCCCTTCGCATCTCAGAAAGAGCTGGGTTGAATTATATTTATTACTCCTTTGGGTTGCACTTTGCCACCGATTTTCGCCAGTTTGTTTGCCTCTCCAGGGAATTGCTTAAACCGCAAGTCGACTTCAAACAAAATTTTGAGGTCCGTTGAGTGAGATGTCCGAAAAGCGTTTAGAATATTGGGTGCTTGGCACTGGTAACATCATCAGAAAACGTCATCTACGTAGACTGAGAGCAGATGTTGACCTCTGATCTATGCCCACAGTTTTCTTGTAAAAAGTATATTCAAATTTTCATAAATGAATGCGAAGGTTCGAGTTCCAAGAGATTGCAGGAGCAAGGGAGAAGTCTGTACAAGGTACGGAACAATTGGTTTATTATTCTGAGCCCACTCAGAGCCCACTGAAAATTAAACACCTCATTAGGCTGTTGGAAGTTTGCCAAAAGCTTACTTGACCTTTGCTGGAGAAACCTGCGAGTAGCTCAACGGAACTCAAATGGACTCCCCAATCTTCCGTTTCATGGCAGAACTGGCCCTAAAGGAGCTTGAAAACACTGCCTTTATCCAAATTGAACCTGTGTTTTGGCGCTGCTGCGTTGACGAATCATTTCTTATCGTAAAGAATAGCAGGCTACCTAACTTCCATATCTCACTCTATGGAATCTTCCCTGATATAAAATTCGCAAATGAAGAAGTAAAAGAACAGCAGCTACCTTCCATTGATGTCCTCATCAAGCAAAATCCCAACGGTGAACTTGAAACGATGATTAAAAGGAATACAACGAAATCCACACAAGTCCTTATCCTTCACAGCATCCATTTGGTGGCTCACATACGAAGTTCTGTGAAAACGCTCTTCAAACGGATTCAGACTCATCGCTGCAAGCCACATAAACCTACACGAGGCCCGACAGCTCTGCGAGAAATTTATGTGGAAAAGCTATCCGAAGGCGTTGACAGGCCAAATATATACTCGTTCGGCCTCGGAGAACCCAAATAGAAACAACACCAAGGATACGGCATGCTCTGCCATACATTAAGGACATCTCAAAAGCGACTGGGCTCATAGTTGCTGGACTAGTTGTTGGTATTGCCACCGGCCCAGAGCTACGATGCCCAGCAAAATGATGAAAATCAATGACCAACCATACCCCAAAGATAAATCTGGGGTAGTGTATTGCATTCCAGGTCTAAACTCTACTTCTTACTACACAGGCTTGACTAAAAACATGCTGGGATCGCGCAAAAATGAACATAAGTTGGCTGTGCTACGGGGTGAGGAACTATCAAACGTTCCTGCCTACATATCCGAAACGGGCCATGAGTTCGATTTCGTAAACCCAAAGGTAATCGGCTACACTAGAAATAGGACGGGCAAAGAATTCACTGAAGCCTGGTCTATGGATGGGAACTGAATCAATTGATGTGACACCGGCGTACTGCGCCCTGCGCAATCACCACCAGACTTGCGTCAGTCATCCTAGATTTGATTGTCCCTTTATAATTGTCGCCTTTTTGTTGCTATTGCTTTCTCTGTTGATGGACTCCTGCTGGATTTTGAAAGCTCAGAACAGTAAGTTTTTTCCAATTCTCGAACGAGCTTCTCCTTTGCTCATATTCAGATGTTTTACCTGTCAAAGCTAGGGTCCTACTGGCATTGATTCATATCCGTTATCTTTTCAATGTTCTAGCTTATATGTGGGTGATGCACAAACACCTCGTCAAAGCACTGAAATCTTTCCCCCGTGACAGCGTGTAAATATGAGATATTCATCGACAAACGTGACGTGAAACCTTTTCAAATAAAGATGGAGAATCTGGGTCACAGTTGTGTGTGTCAAAAAAGCTTTTGCCTACCATATTTAAGGACCCAGCGGATGACCAATGATAGCCTTTCTTCGAACACTTTTCTCATAAATAAACAGTTTAGTTTTGCTCACTGATACTGGACCTCTTTCGATAAGTGTTTTTGGCGATTCCATCCACTAAAAAGTCGTCTAACTTGGCTTTTGGGTCTGAAATATTTAAGTTACTTAGTAAGTGTCTTGCTATTTTCTTGATGTTATAGTGTGATTTAAATTTTCCAGTTTCTTTGGTGATTGTACCCGAAGAGTACCCTTTAAATTAAAAAGTTTGAAAGACATGATGCCAGTGTGCGTCAATCAAAGGCTTTGCTCTCTTAGTCCAATTCGCAGTGTCCATCTTTGCCTCATATAAACACACTTATTTGACAAGATGCTTTTAGGGTCCAACACAAAAGCATACTGCGAATTTCGTCAAGTGGCTTTAAGCGCATTCGAGCAGTTTTGACAGTCGGCACGCGAATAAATAGATTGTCGAGTTAACAGCTTGAAAAAGAAGTAGCAAACATATGTAGATTGCCAGCTATCATCTTGTGTTCCCGTCAGAACGTGCTCGATCATTGCTACAGTAGTTTGGTAAAAATAAAGTGAAACCTAACCACAATCAACATTGCAGCTTAAAGCGTTCAATTTAAATTGATCGTGTCAAACGATACCTTGGAATAGATGCTTGTTCGGATAGCCTGCATAATTTTTGGGTGATCAGAATGCACACACCTCTGTCGGGCGCTCCGAAAACATTTGCATAGCCAGGTTTTTGAGCACTGGCTTTGTTTTTGTGATTAAGATACTCATTTAAGTAAAATAATTGAGAATATCGTTCACTTTTTCATCGACTTAAAGTCTTCAGTAATCAGCAATGCTGACTGTGTAATACATGAGCTAAACTTTATTTTTTTATTTATATGTTCTCTTATCGACCACAATTAACATAAACCCTGTTCAAATTTTATGCATAGTGACTGCTTAATTTGAATATACAAATATTGAAGAGGCATTCGATGAGAGCTTAAAGGGACCGTTTCCCATTTGTCATGCTACTTATTTTTCGTCATTTGAAAATACCGCCCGGAGAAGGGTCTGAAATACAACTCCTCCCTTTAACTTTAAAGAATTGTGATCTACAGGCGTATGCCAAAACCCGTAACTTTCGATAACCGAAACATTACAATTAAACATATGGAGTGCTATAATATCATCTAGATGGGGAAAATATGTACTGTAGTTTTGTTTAGCGTCATACAGCAAACGAGAGCCAGTACATTTTTCAGTCAAAGTCTGGGAAATAACAAGAGAAAATGTCCTTCAAAGAGGATAAATACATTTCCTATGCTCAAATGCACCTGCATTAGTTGCGCATCAGCCAGTTACGCAAGCAAATTCAATGGATTTTTTTGTGAATCCTAAGAATGTTCTTTTTTACCATTTCTTTTGTGCAGTAATCAAAAAATTAACTTTGAAGATCAACTGCGTATTTTTAGGCCATTCGCGAAGCGAAAGGGCCTCAACGTCTTGATTTGTTTACCCGACCATATAAACTAGTGAAAGGGACCCGGAAGCACACTACCTTAAGGAGGATTTCGAAAGAGCTGTTCCGTGTTCTTATCTAATTTAGGAAATTTTATGGTGAATACCGAAAGTATCATTTTCCTAACCCCATTTACTTTTTTCATCTTTCTTTTTTTAAATTGTAAGATAGAAGGTCAGCTTCCAGGCCAGAGCGACAGAAAGTAGGACCTTAAAAGCCATCAATAACCATTCATTATTATGTCTAAAGTTTGAAGGGCTTTTAGCATTTAAATGTTAAATGTTTACCTATCTCTTATTCAATAGTTTAACAAAATGTCTTCTTAAAACAGTTTGTTAATACAAAGCAGCTCTTTTCTACGTCGCGTGTTTCAGTTCAAATTGTTGGCCTACAAATAACACTCATGAATTAATTTTGAAACTGACAGTGAGCCATGTCAGATACATTCATGCTAAATTGAGCCCAGTTTCACTTTTAATTTTGCTTTCACGTACCGGTATGACTATGCCATTGGATGCCATTTGTTTGGTAAACGGACAATTTGTCCATGAACACTTTGAAATGGACACCTTGCCTATAAACACAAAGAAACCTGCATGGATTTCAAAACATTTTTTGTAATTTTACTTATTTTTGTACCTTGGTCATCAGCTTTGAAAATATTTGGAACGATAGAATTGTTGCCAGCAGAAATGTGGACGATTAGGATCATTGCTAAGCTGGCAAGCGTAGCCTCAATGCGAACTTTAATTGCAAAATGTGCAAATACTTTTACTAAAATTCGTCAATATATGCCATATGAGAGTAGGAAGGTTAGGAGCAGGCATATGAGTCCCCAATTTAAGGGATTTATTGATATCTTCATAAATTCATATTATTTACAAACTCTATGTTTGGAACAACCGAGTAAAATGTATAACTGGAATTAGACGTCTAAAATATTTATCGTCTAAGGATCTAAAAATCAGGTAAAAGCCAAAAAGGCCTTGCATAGAGAACAATAAAGTGAACTGTGTGCTATATTTTTAAATCTTCTATCTTTACTCAAACTTTTATGCAAGTACGCCCCCATTCCCCATACTAGTCCACTGACGGTCTCGGGCATTGGCCGGGGCCGGAAAAAAAGGGAACAGAGAGTGGGTTCGACGCCTCAGCGCATTTTCCCACTAAAACCAATCAAAAGCGCTTGAAACTATCACAGTTCGATAAAAGCCGTGACTTGGAGGGTTTCCAACTGATAGGATAGTTGGGGCAGTGCAGTCAGCCCAGTGCATGTTTGTGTGAAATGGCTGACTGACTGACTGAGAGTCAGGCTGCAATGGCTAGTTCTTATTATTGTTTTTATGGCACTCACACTCAGCTGGGATCCGAGCAATTTCAGGCGGCGCTCATAGGGGCGGCTACAGCCGCGCCAGCCACCTGCACCCTCTCCCGCCTACGGCGTTTTTGGTTTACTCCTTACGCGGGGCACAGGTGGGAAAGCGAGTGTGGTAGATGCAGCGCAACAAGGCTCTCAGTATAATCGAATTCACGCACAGATCACCGTTCATGCACCACCATGCTGTGAGGCACACGGTTAGACATCGTCGAAATACGAGGGTCAGACGCAACCTAATCTTCTCATGATCATTATCCAACAAGATCAACCCTCGTCCTCCAAAGTTTACACAGCATCCGAGGGCTAAAGAACGGCAGAAATTGTTAAGGTATTTCAAAAGACGCCTTAAGAAAGTTTTCTCATTTTTATAGGCTGATGAATAAATCATAGTTTGAGCGCACAGTTTTTGGAAATTTTATCTTCTCCGCAATTATGCAATAAATAAGGAAGAAGTTCCGTGATTTTTCCCTTGATTTTTATAGTAAATCTTTAAAAACAGCGAAGTGGGGAGATAAGTAATTAAGGGAAAGTTTAAGAGGTTCGATCTTTTATCCATTAAGCGTTTGCCTGGTAATGTTGACAGTCCTAAATGACATTTTATTTTTTCAGAATTTTGGAACTTAGAATAGGAGAACATCATGTAAGGATAGGTTATGTAAACACCTGGGCATGGCAAATTACTATGTGTTTTAAAAGGCTTTGTTTCGTTAAATGTTCCGTAGCTAAGGGAAGTAACCCTCTGCTTGATAACTACTCAATTCACATAACAACAGGCACAGTTTTTTATTTTGATTTATGCTAGTGAAATACCTTTTATTTATTTTGCGTTGTTTTTAAATTTTTATATATCACAATAAATTCCATTGCCACATTAAGCCTAAGAAGAACCAAATAGGACAGAAATTTACATAATTATATGTTTCAATGCACAACTTCCGCTGCCTGTCCAGGGTTAGGCCCAACCTGCCAAATCCCTGTTATCACCATTCCCGTTTTAAACGATCCTGCAGTTATTGATCGCTATGAAAACTGCGTACCCGACAGTTGCCAAGCATCAAATGGGAAATTGACAATTGACATTTAAATTTAATCTGCAGCGTGTTCCGTTCACTGGTTTATAGTAGGAATGGCTCAGGGCTTTGAACTCCGTATTCATCACATTAAGAGAAAATATTAGCAGCAATAAAAAGAAATTAAAGCGTCAGCTGACAATAAACTTCGAGTCACGTTGGTCACTGGCTTTTGAAGTTAAATATTCACATAGTACGCTTGTGGCTACAGCATGTTTCTGTCACGACGACGTTTGAATGTCTTAAGAAACTATGCAGTGCAATCGCCTCCGGTTTGATGACGCAGTTGGAGGAAATATGTCTTTTTATATCCACTCTTATTTGGGGCACTCGTAGTGCGGAGAGAAAACGCAGAGAAATGCTGCAGCGGAAAGTTGGAAGAAATCATCATGCAGGAGGGCGCAGTTCAGCTGAAAGTTTCTGCTTAGTCTCCGCGCAACTGCCTATCACTGGAGTTGAGGTTATTTATGTGGAGCTCGTATGGACGTGCACCCCGATCTCTTACTACTTTTGTGTCTCGTTTCTACATCCTTTCGGGTAGGTTGTAATCCTGCAGCATACAGGGTCCCTAGGCCTGCATAAAATATTCAAAAATACGGCCTTAAAACCATACCGAAATCTTTAAGAGGAACAGTAATCATCGAAAACTGGAAATGCCTGCTGGATGGCGGATAGCATTGAGGTTACCGTTGTAGCCAACTTGTAAGAGTATGCAGAAGACTGTAAGTTGTTTGTCATGCACATGCCAAGTTATTCTCTGTTTCTGCTTCTTTGAGCGGCATTTGTTTCAGATAGCCGAGCCGCAAATCAGGGACCTGATTTCGGTATTTCCCAGACGCGTTCACAACCATTATGTATGTGTTCTAATAATGCAGAAAGAAATTAAATAAACCAATTTTATAAATACCTTCCTTTTATAAAAATAAACCCATGCAAACGATGTTAATAAACTAGTCTTAAATAATAAATCAAAATTATGCCTTTGAATCATGACACGTATAAATACAACCGCAATCACCGATAGTTTTAGCACCTAAAACTCGTCTAAATTATGCTTTTATTCACTTCAACTGGTGAAATTCCCTTTTCTCCTTCAAAAAATGTGAAAACCCAACCAAGAAACATTTTCCCCAACTTTTTTGAAATGATATATATATTGGGAGGGAATTTAACACCGCATATTCAATCATGGCTTCAAAAAGGGATGTGGTTCTCAGACTGAACGGCAAAACAAAATATACATAAGACGTTGTTTCAACGTGGATAGAACAGAGTTGTATGGGAAAATATAAAGATTTAAAAATGAGCTCAAACGCTTTTATAATTTACGGAATCTATGATTAAAATGTTTATCAAACACTTTTGGCTTAACATCTAGATCGCAAGGTAAAATATCACATCCAACCCACAGATGTGAACAAGTACTACTAGTTCACTGATTCAGTTGCAGACACATCAGAGGGTATCAAAGTTTTTTACATTCAACGATGCAACTTAAAGAATTAGCAAACGCATAGAGAAAGGTAGCCACCAGTACCTTCTGTTGATGTGCCATTACTTTCAAAAGATCAAAAAGTATACATATTTCCCATACGCACGGCAAGTTTGGAGTTTCGGTAAGCCATCAAAACCAGCTCCTGTTATCATTTAAAGTCGCAGGCGTGTGAAGATGAAGACTTGGAGGCGGCCGTTAATTCTGAATGGGCTAGGTGGGCAGTGGGACTTGTTGGTGTTTGCATCCTGCGTGCCACATACATGTGAACCCTCCTATGCCTGATTTATGTTCAGTTAATGATTCCACTGCTCTGTATGGGCTGCAAAGTTTTCAGGGTCTTCTTGCACTTATGGTCTTTATGCTGCTCGTTATTTAGGCTTTGCCGTTGAGATAAACGTCGTGGAATAAGAATTTAAAAGCGTATTTTTCTCCCACCATAGTCATGAGGTTGGGAAATTTTAGAAACAATGAGTGAAAATTAGTGCAAACAATTATATTCCGCAGTCAAATTTCATAATCATATGGGTTTGGCTCTTGTTCCAAAAATCCCCTCGTAAATCTATCCCTTTTATATGACCAATGCACGTTACCTCAGTGGGCATTGATTTCTGATGATTTCAGAGAATATACGCAGTTTGGCACTTTCAAGCCAGAGACAATCGTGAGGAGATCGAGATGCCATCATATGAAGCCATCATTTAGGCAAACTTAGAACTCCATTCTGCCATTAAGTCAGAAAGCACGACACAAAATTAAAGTGTGTTCTGGAGATTATGTAATTGGCGAGGTGCGCGTTTGGTACAAGTGTCAATTTGACACTATCTGAATGATATTTTTAGCCTGATAACCGGCCAGAAATGTTCCTGTGCTCATTTGATCATCTATCTGGTCGTACTCACTTCCTAACAATTCATAGAAGAAGTTATCGAGATGATTGTTTTTAACTTATTCATGGATGTTCAATTGAAAGTCTGACACTTCAGTTTTTTAGTTTTTTAGCAAAAAACATCAACACTCGTCGAGGCTTGTAATGCACAGTAATAATAATTGCTTTTGCACATCAAAAGGAAAATATTGACCTACCTTCTGTAATTATGAACGGAAAGGAACAACTGTGAGGCCATTAATTTAGAGGCAAGGTTGTTCTTACCAAAAGCTGGGCTGAGAAATTAATTCGCTTGCATTTGACTGCTAAAAAGCACAAATTTCTTGTTAGCATTTTGTAATAGTTAATTCCTCTTGCTGAAAACTAAGATAGTAGATTACGGTGTGGCTATCTTGCCGTATGAATGATAAGCTGTGATATCTTATAGGTATACATGGTGAAGCTGGCAGTCAATTAGGATGCATAAAAGACATAACTATACGCCTGGTTAGTTTGAGGATAAGTCTTGAGTTTGCACTTTTCCTTAATTACGGAGTCGGTTTGCAAAAAAATAATAACGCCCATGAATAGACAATTTTTACACTTGCACAAATTTACAAGTTAAACGATGAATGGCACTGGTTTACATAAGAACGTCTTATATGCTTAAAGTTAAACTTAACTTGTATTCCGACCTCACTGTAAAGCAGGACAGCTCCTGCGTAAATCAGCTTTCAACATGACGTAGATTTACTCTTACAACTGAAGATACTAAAACAAACAGGCCTCAAAAACAAAACCTAAAGACTTATAAGATTCTTAAACTGCAAACCCATCGCCTATTTGAACACTTTAAGCGAAGTGAAAATTGATACAGATATTTTTCGTCACGGCTGATGGAAACAACTGCATAACAAGGGTAAAAGAATAAAATGTGATCACAGTAGTGTTGTTTTATGTAACGCGTTATTTTTTGCTATCACATCGCAATTATGAAACCATTTGATAAAAAGGACAAATTGTTTATTTAGCATATCATATTTAGTAGAAAGAGTAAAATATTAACAATATTAGCTAATTTTATTCTTCACACTATCCATGTCACCTCCAGTTTTTATTTGTAAGGACTGAGAGAAATCGTAGACCATGTAAGCAAAAGAACAGTTGCGATGGTCTATGCCTGCGCTTGCGTTTTCTCACAAATGCAGAGGTAATATGTATCAATTTGTCTTGGTGCCTCAAAACCAAAAATATTTTCATAAAATTACTCAAATGAATGCACTTCACGATAAAGTTATGTCGAATCTAAGGCAAAATCATAAATTAGGGGTATAAAAGACTGCTGAATGCGTTTTAAAAGGAAAATAGGCAGTTTAGGTATTTTTTCCTACTGTTAGTAGAATTGTATTCATCATATTATTTTATATTTACAAACTATAGAACGTATCTCATAGGTAGAAAGCCTGCCCTTTTACAGCCGACAGTTAAATATCCACATATTCTAGATTTTTTCAAGAGAAAAGCGGATCCAGGTGTGTCGTTCAAATTGATTATCATGCAGTTTGATCGCAAAATAGTAAAGCTTTGTCAGGATGCCAGATTTCGAGTGCCTGTTTTACATGCCAGCAGTAAAGCTAAAACCTTAAAATTTGATTAATTACCTCGTGTCTTTTGTTAATTGATTTTCGACATCTTTTTACATTCGAGAACCCAATTGTAAAAAACGTTAAGTATAATATTCATTCTATTATGTAATTTGCAAATTCTATACATAAAAGAGTAATTTCTTTTTTAACAAGATTCCATTTGCAACATGCTAAAGACTTTTGAATATTTATTCAAAGCGAAATTTCTTTCGATGAATTTAGTAGTGCTCCTTCTGTGGTTTACAACACGGTCCACAGCTTTTGAGTAATCTCTTGAGATATTAGGTGTATCTTCTCAATAACAGAGTGGACTGTCTATTTCTTGTGGCATAGTGAGAATACAGCCTTTAGCTTGGAACTCCCAAACGTAAATGCAACGACATCTCGGATTTGAAATCACTTAGAAACCAATTTACAGATGGAATCAAAAACAGGCATTTCAGTGAGGATAACGTTTAAATAAGACGCTATTTGCTACTGAGTGAGTAAAATAGGGAATATGTACGCAAAATTCCTATGAATATTTAAAGATAAAGGGTGAAAAAAAGAAATGAAAAGGTACAGAGTTGTTATTTTTCAGTAGGCCTGAAAGACGCGCATTCAAAACTGGCCTCCAGTTGTGAATAACGTATCTTATTAAACTGAATAAAAGCTAATTTAAAAATCCCACCTATATAATTCTTTCGAATCTAGAACCCATTTATCATTTTCTGTCAAAATTTCATCAGATAAAGAGCTTACTGCAACTGTGAATTCATGCACGTTATTAATCTTTTTTAGGAAGCTGTCCACTTATTTTCCACGATGTCAACTATTAGGTTATTCAGTTTATTCATACCAAAAAAAAATAACACTTTCATGAGATATTAATCAGTGTCCAAAGAATTTTGACATCGCAGTTTTTGTAAATGAATTCATAAATGCCACGATAAAGGTCTCTTAACATCAGATCACTGTTATCTGTTAATAAAGCAAGAGGGCGAATAGATGATGAAATGTGATTGATGGTTTAACACTGGAAGGGAATTGGGACAGTTTAAACTATCAGAATACCATCTAAAAGATTTATAATATGGAAAACTTTCAATACCCATAATAAATAAGGACAAGTTTATAATGGTAAATTAGGTGTAATTTAATGATTAACTGATAAAATAGTGCGTGCGAACCATTGTTTACTTTAAATGACGAAATAAACGCGTTTGCCTTTTAAGATATGAATCCGTTAGTGAGGAAAAATATCAACGATTAACGCAACCTATGTATGAATACAGCATAGCAAATTTCCTTTGCAATAATTTTACTTGTGAACATTTAGTCCTCTTATCCACTATCACGAAGTCAAATTGGTGTGTCTGTCAGAAACCTAGCAAACTATAACTTCAATCGGTAACTGTAACATATTTGCGATTCCCTGAACTACATATTAAGTAAGCATAGATTTAATATAAATATTTCAGTGTTTACCTAGCATTTCTGCGTAGAACTATTAAATTGCAAACATTTTAGCTTAGAAGAGGATAATGTTGGCATTAACCGATCTCCTAACTATGGAACATGTACAATACTTCGATAATAAAATAGTAAATTTGTAATTAGAAGGAAAGGCTGTTTAAATTCTGACTAGGAAACAAGTACGCAACGTAATTATATTCAAAACGGCTAAACATTTAAAGATAAGTCCCTATCCTTACATTTTTGGTAGGACTCTAAGTTTCTTTGGGAATAAGTTGACAGAGGGCGATTCAGTTTGTCCTTAAAATAGAATCGGCAAGCATATTGTTCTTTATTTAGCCTACGGTGCCCAAGAAACTTTCTTTCAGTCATACAGCAGTGATCATAGACCAGCCAAAACGTGACTCCTCTGAATTGTTTCGTTCAGCTTGGAGATACTTAAGTATTCAAAGTCTCGAACAAATGAATGCATGGTTCTCGGGGGTGACCAAACATATACCGCCTCCGACGAAGACTGATTTTGTATGTGTATAGACAGCTACTGTGGCTTGATACTCAAGCTTCCTCTGCAGTTTTCTCACATTGATAGCGCTCAGATCACGTTCTTTAACATTTTTTTGTCATAGTCTGATGAATCATTGTCGCAGAGGATTATTGTTTGCCCAACCAGCAGCCTGCTCTATACATTAAGCGTCTTCATTTTTCAAAAAATGCCTTACATACTAATTATATTCAAAATTAAAAAGTTTTCTTTAAAGGGCAATGTAAAATCCTGTCTTTTTTGATTTAAAATATGTACTTACCAGGAGCTAGGAAGATTTAAGGAGCCCGGTGGACGCTGTCTCGTGGTAGCAGGTACTTTCCGAGGAAAGACATATAATGGGTGAGCTTTCAATTAAGATAAGCGACAATATCCGTAGAAAAAAAGGAAGCTTACTCGTAATGAATTAAACACAATTGTATTGTCGCAGGCCCCCCTTATGAACGTTTGAAAACGTGGGTACAGAGGGGTTCTCGACGTATTAAATAGAGTTGTATCAATTCTTTATAATCAATCGTACTTATTAAAACCATTCGCATTTCGTCCTTGTCTTGGTGGTTGAAACAGTCTTTGAGGCAGAGGTAGACGGTTAGTGCCAGACTGTACTTGCCATTGCCCTCAAATTAATCGTAGGTATCGCGATCGACGTCACTCTATTTACTAATATAATCCAGGCTTTAGTTCTGATAGAAACACGGCGGATGATGTGACAGAAATTAACAAAAATGGGACCCTTATCGTGTTTTCTATGTCTTTGAGGCCGAAATCGTTTCCATGGAGATAGAAATTCCTATTTGTTACTGCCAGTGTTGGTTACTGCGTTGTGACGCAAACTGTTTTCGGCTTTTCCAGCAGACAGCAATGCAATTATTTATTAGGCTTGGTAGTATTGTTTATATTGTTTGGATTGCACAAGCTGCAGAAAACGAAGGAGACAGCTTGTATTCACTTCCTAAAACATTTCCCTTGATAATCGATAATCTTTCCAGGTCACAGAGGACCCGTGGCAATTAAAAACACGCTTTAACTACACTACCAATTTCACGGTCCTGAGGAGCTACTATCGTCACGTCAGATGTGGTCGGTTTGGGTAAATAAATATGAATTGCCATAAACCCCTTGCAACAATTTTTTAGCTTGATAAGCTGCCGGTCTCCATCCCCATAAATCCCCTAGCCATTGTCACGCTGCAGAGCAAAAATCGGATAAATCCGTGCTTCACTATTGGCTGCTACATACGATATAGAAATGATAAAATAGATCGCCTGGAGTCATTTCCCATTGATGATTCAGTTGCTGACACTTTGGCTACGTCGGAGAAACTGGGAGATTACTTTAGACGCAAATGACCTAAATATGCAACAGCAATGAAAAGAACTAGTATGTGCTATCAGGTCTCGGCTCATTCGACAAGACGCAGACACAAATTCAAGTTTTAAGAGACCAACCTTTTTGAGAGGTTTGACAATTATATAAGCCGTGTGCTGCTTTAATTGAGATTTCTCAGTTGACAGTCGATAAAGGGCTATGGCTTCACAACTTAATATCCAGTGTTGACATGTTGCGTAGGCCGAGTAATTGACCAAGTGTGGTGTGCCATCAAACATCACTGCTATTGGGTCTATCAACTATCCACTTTGCTGTGTAACTTACCTGCACACCAAAAACGGGTAAATTAAGTTAATTGATGACTAGGATGCGAACGGAAATGCCATCATCGAACCGAACGCGACCCCTGTTAATGAATACGCAATGGCTAATTACGATAGTCTTGTGGTTGTTTGAAAACCTTGTTCTATACATTCTGCATTCCCTGTGCGTTCATTGTCTCCATCTGTGACGGTCCATAATGATGGATTCAACTGGTAATCCTTAAAACCAGTAGGGTTGTCTTGTATGATCACCTTAACAAGATATGGGAACCGCCCCTCCTATTTAAATCTATGGCTTTGCGATAAATTTTAGACAGGGTACATATTCCTGTCTTATATCTAACACTAAGTTGTAGTCTTAATAATTATCTTTTTCTTACCCTAAATCTACACCCCTCAACGCTTAACATACTCCTCACCCCCCTTAATCTGGTCATAATCAAAAACTTCACCTAACCCTTATCGTAACTCTAAATATTTAACCCAATTTTCCCGGAATTTGGCACAAAGCCACACACAGTGTGGGCTGTTGTCGTTCCCGTATCCTGTTAAGGCAGCCATACAAGACAACCCTACCCATGAACCTGGCAAACAAACTTCTTTCTCCAGTGGCTGCATGTTTTTCTTTTGAACTCCTTGGAACTGGCTTCTAATCCTATCAGCATTTCTTACTTGGTATTTTTAGAAGATTAAAAACAAAATTTGTATAACGATTTTGCTTTTATTCAAAAAATCTAAAAGGCGAAGTCAGCTTCTGTGTAGGCAAAATATGTAATATGTGTATTTAGTGAAAAACCTAGAAAAGTGATAGACTGCAGTATAAGTGACATTGTCTATGATTTTGCTTAAGGAGAGAAGTGACACGATTGAGTTTACAGCACTTAAAATAATAAATGCAAATCTAGAAGTCTAAAGTGCATCCGTAACAAAGGCACTTTAAGAAAACGTTGCTCATATACTTCATACTTTTGAGTGCAGTACTGAAGACCTAATATTTCGTAAATATTGAGAACGTAGGTTAGCTTTCACGAGTATGTCATCAACGTGAATGTATGCCGGCTCAATTGTTCGTATTTAATTGTTAAGCTTACCAAAAAAAGCATTTCTCGTTCAGGCCTTAGCAATGCGCCCATTGAAGCTAAAAGCATGAAAACATATTATAAAATTTGACTTCATATTAAGCAAAATAAGGACAAAATGTCGTATATTTATGCAATAATGACCTTGAAGACTATAAGCAGAGCACATGGCACAGCTGAACTTAGGAAAGCCTCTGAAAACGTTAAAGCTTACCTCTAACTTTTTTTGTGACAAAACCTTTAAAAAGCAACTACATGACAGCAATTACTTCAACATTACCAAACTGATTTCAAATGCCGAAGACTGGCGATTTATATGTCATATTTTAGTCAGAACATACGCATACGTAGTGACATGTTTGAACAGTGGAGTGCTTTTATTATTTAGGTTTTTATCTAAGTCTATATTTAATGATATGAGACATGGGAAAACTTCCCGACGTAGGATTCATATATGCTATGGTTTTTTATTAAACAATTTTTAACTGGCCACTCAGTCACAAATGACAAATGTTTAAGTAGCGACTCCTTACTGCTTAAATGGTTCTTTTAACAGAAGAGCCCAGCGTTGTTTTACAGGTTTAAAATCAAACCAGGCTACAAATAAAAGACCTCTCCTATCCACATGGCAAGATTAACTGTTTTAGTTTTGTTTCACTTTTCAGCATTTTTGTTAGCTTCCAAGTTCGTTGTCGGCGGCTGATTTCATACGTACATTGAAGTTAATGTAAGTTGTCACAGAAATCACTGCAGAAGCAGGAAGTGGTAGTAAAGAAGGAGGCAGAGTGGTATGGGGAGGAGGAGGCAGCGGTGAACTGTAAACAGGCATGATTAACTGCTGTTCCGTAGAAAAAGTCCACTTGCTTCTGGAATTGCGGTGCCCTGACAGTTGCGGCGATGTTCTTATAGGTTGACAAGTGTAGTTAAGGTGATAGACCATGAAGCATTTAAAAAGTTAAAGAACAAAGCTCCCATGTACTATAGAGATTACGCACCTTTTCCTAGTTCTTGGTATGTTGTTTGTCTAAATTCAAAAATCTTCATGTTGAATTTTGCTGTCTTATATGCAATAATGTATTGCTTTTGGTTAAGCTGATGAAAAATCACTGGAGAGTAACCTGGTGGTGTCCCACTCAAAAAACTTATAGCGATGATCGTTATAATTTTCTCCACCATCATGTCCTGTCCCAAGGATCTCACAAAACAGCACAGACCGATTGACAGATGAGAAGAGGTTTGAACTTATTGCAACTCAATACTATCGCCAATGCGCAAAACTATCTAGGGCGTTAGAACCAAGAGAAATTATCCATAACAGATTACATTTAATATTGTGCTACGTTTCGCTTCTTCAGAACTCTTTTGCTCAACGTTTTCAAATCCTTATTTGCTGTCGTTCGCTCACACATTGGAAGCGCTCGGGTTTGATGTTCCTGGAGAACAAGACAAACCTGTCGGTTAAGCCATGCATAAGTGTGTTGATTTGGCGATTAAACTACGGATAAATGCCCGTATCTGGAAATTGCATATTTGATTAGTTTATGGGATAGTGGGATGCTTAAGGATAGCGATATGCGCAAAACGACCTTTGGTGAAAAGCATATCTGTAGTTAGAAAATGGATAAACCCTGCCAAAGATGATGCTACCGTGCCTGGTCTAGAATTATTTGCAATTCCTGAAACGGACCCGTACATTGCCTACTGTAAGATCGATAAAGTACTCTTGGTGTAGCTGGAGAACGTAAACTGGCAACTAGCTTTCCTATACTCATAAGACATATTATGCGTACAAAATGGTCCAGAAAAGCCTTTTATATAAAGCTTCCACTGGGTTCTGCAAACAAACTAAATCAACTCAGCCGTAAGTTATCCGCAACTGTCAATTTGATTTTGGGGTAAATAACCTAAATTTAAGTAGCAAACATGCAAATCTGGAAAACTAGTTGGAAGAAGAGTAAGTTGGATCTTTACAGGTTGCGTTGGAGCGTAAGCTAAAACAATTATCCGAGGGCTTTGTTCTACAAGCGGTATGCCTGAATATTTACCACCTTTGAAAACAACAATGTTCTTATTGAAAATATGGTGAATCCATTCCAAATGACGGTTTATGTTCTATTATCCACCCGTCTATATGACATTCGTTCATTATTAAACTGGAGTCGAAATTTCAGCCTAATTCTCACTGCTCTTAAGTCAAAAAGCACTTTTAATGAATAATGGTTGCATGTTTGAACAATGTCAACAAAGGTAAAGGGTCTCTAATGGTCGTTTTGGCTTATAAGCCGTCCTCAAATAGCCCTAACAAAACACAGGTGGTAAAGCATCTGGAGCTCGAACCCGTGACCCGTTGATTAGAAGTATAACACTCTAAAAATTGAGTGTGAATACGTCCGTATTAAAACACAGTCGATTGCCTTACTCATTAAATGTCATCCTCGAAATTTAAGATGGTTGTATGGCACACATTTTAAGTTGTAAATTGTACATTTATGTACTGATTTGCGGTGCAAAAAGCTGTTTCCTAATAAAAAGTTCATTTCAGATCTGTTTATTGGGAGCAAAACTGGACAAAATGGGGCAAAATCTGACATTTTTTGAGTATTAGGTGTTTCAATACGCTATTGTTCCTTCCAAACCCGAAGCTCTTTGTTTGTGCGCGTTGGACTATGAACATTTTTAAGATGGAAGAGGATGGAAGATCACCACGAAGATCAGGTACATGGAGACATGAGAAATCACACTGTTTTCTGGAAAAAAGACGAATTTAGATATCAAAATTCTTTTATGAAAATGTTGAACTTCTTAGGCCAAAAAGTACACTAAAAACTGGTTTTGGTGTATTTCGTTTTATAATACCGATAATCGGGACTGGAGACAAACCTATATACGAATAATCTCCACACACCATCATTTTTCTCGGTCACTCCGTATATGAATGATGTCCAGAGAATATCTGATTGCAGTTGACTATTAATGTATAATGAAAATTGAAATCAAAAGAGCAGAAGATTGACACTTATTCACAAAACCTTTCTATATATTCGGCCACTTGGTTGTGCATTTGCAATCTAAGAAATGGATCGAAAAGTAAGCAAAGGTAGCGAAAAATGATCAAATAGAAAGAAATATGTGAGTTCTTTCATTTTCAGGGGAAATTGTATCCTTTATTTTTAGCGACGTCGCAATACTGGTCGAACGTTATATATTTCCTTGAGCTGCTTTTCGAAAACGGCTAGGTACGCAGACATTCGACAACGAAATATTCAATGAAAGTGTTTTTTTTACAGAGGTAACTTATCATAAGTATTTTTAAATCGCTCTTAGGCATATTAAGTGCCACATTATGCTGTGGGAATTTATGCGTCTTCTCAGCAACGAGTTTCAATGTTAGTCTGAGTCTACGAATATGAACCAAAGGGTCATCTAATTTAAAAGGACTGTCTCAGTTCTCACTAATTCAGTAGCTGCCTTTAGGAAAGTTTTTGAAGGTTTTAATAAGCACATACATCAGAACCTAAATTTATGGGGAATAGGCAGAAAACGCAGGAAAAAGTTCATTTTTCGCACCCATTGCAAGGGCGATTGGAAACGCATCGTAATCTAACACTCGAAATACTTATTAAGAAATTGAACAAAAGAAAAGTACTGTTACTATGTATAAAGTGGTACATTTACGATTTTATATCACAATTTTATTTAAATTTGTTTGTCACTAACCAGCCTATCAGCCTACCAGTTAATGTACTATTTATTGTTTTGACATCCCTGCCGGCATAATCAAGCAAACATTTGTTTGCCTTAGCCAAATTCACCTTAAGCAATGTATAAACAGAAGAGGAAACCGCTAATCTTCGTGAAACCGTGTTTGAATACATGCTAAAAATTATGGCTGTTTGGTAACGGCCATACTTTCCCTTACACTTTATCTGGAAGACAACTTCCGCTTATATACACAAAAGGGTCATTTTCAAAAGTGATTCTACTTGTGGTGTTTTATTTACTTGTTGTATACATGGACACGCATTCTGTACATTTACAACTTCAGGTTAATTATCGAACCCGATTTTCCCGTTTTCGGAACTTGTCACTTTTTTTCAAAAATTAGCATTGATAAATAATATAATATGAAGCTTTAAATCACAATATGCCTTTCTTTTATAAACGATCATTTTTTTTTCTCCTGGAAAACCTTGGGGACGCAGTTTGGGCTGATTTTGCATAAGGGGTCCTATCTTATAAAGTTTCATGGATTTGCAGAATAATTAATGTATACTGATAGACAGATGTGCCTCAATTCACTCAATCTTTCTTCCATAACTAACAACAAAGATGCGTTTTAGATGCAGTATGTGGATCTCCAATCATTCATAATTAACAAATTTCAAATATACCTCGAGTGTTGCATAAAATAGTGCCATCAGAAAAGCCAAATGTTGAAGGAAGCATTAATACCTGAAAACCATACAAGATGAATAAAAGGGAACGAATGAGTTCCGTTAGCGATTGGTGAGCGTTTATCAACGCAAACCAAGTTCTTTAGTTAGCATGCCACCTTAATATCCTTAAATAAAACGTTTTTTTAAATTTATAAGCCAGTTTACTAAAATCACCGCTTGCTTGAGCATCTCCTTATTTCCGAAACCAGCGGGTGACATTTATCGTAGTCCGCTAGTCATGGTACGGGCAAAGAAAAGGGAGAATGAAATGGCCATTTCTGGCTTATAAGCCGTCATCAGCCAGGTATACTTAACCCCAGGCACTGCGGCGCCCAAGGTTCAAACACGTGACCTGTTAGACAGAAGTCCAATGCTCTTCTCACTGCAACACGAGCTCGATGTCTTGCTACTTTCAATCGGGAATATTAGCAATGGTAGTTGGGTGCTCATCGATCGGTTACAGGACTCACTCGTTTCATTGTTCCTTGGGGCTCAATCTGCATCCCCGCCAGCAGCCGCAGAGTGGCTAGTGATATAGGCAGAATGATATAACTGGCTGCTGGCGGCGCTCTAGATTGAGACCCAAGGTACAAAGGGACGAGTGAGTCCTGAAACCGATCTGGGCAAATTATTACATGTATCCGTTCGCAGAGAAAATTATAAGGTACACTGGTGATTGAGATAAGCAACCCAAAATGCTGATGTTATAGCAGAGTATTCAGTACTTCAAGGCTAGATCATTTGGGTCACGCAACATCGAATTCGATCACAGGAACAAATCAAAATTCCGATAAAAGGCCAGGTCACAGTCTACTGAATTTCTACTGAAGTTAACGCGTCTCCCTGAATAACCGAAAATGTGCGTAGAATAACTACGACTGATAAATCAAGCGTCGAATGCTGCCACGTATAAATCAGCAGTAGGTTGTTAAGTTTAAGTTTTTGTTGTTGTCTTAACCCATATGGTTAGAATAAAGCTACATTTTGTGCTGCTTTAAAATTAATTTTTACACCACACGTGTGCAGTAAATAGAGTCGAACGTAAATTGGGACAATCTTTTAGTGTGGGAAAACTTCTAAAATAATTAAATATTTTAGACGCATCAAATGCCATCCATCTTGCCATCTGAGAATAAGGTCAATTTATGCATCAAAAATATAAGATGGTTTGGTTAGACGTGAATACATTTACCCTTCAAACTACGGTGCAATTTCGTTTGTAATACGAGTATGGGGATAGAATAGTTTTTTTCGGTAATTAAACATGATAAAATTTAACTTACGTAAAGAAAAATGCGTGCTTACGTTGCGGGCTTGACTTAGTGCTTTAAATAGGTGCTCTGTGGGAAGAAACTTAAGAGAGACATATATATATAAGGATATCTCTTTAGAGAGATATATATATATACGGATATCTCTTTAGAGATATAACTGTCCCAAAATAGTCGACAGCTTACGAAATGCCCAAATGAATTTGGCTTAACGGAGAAAAACAAATAAAAGTTTTCAGGATGATCGTTGAAAATGCGCAAATAATTGAAAGTTGCTGGGACTGGTATGCAGGCACCTTTCTTATATGCAGGAGACAACCTTGCTTGGCAGAGAAAACGCCAATGGCATATTTCATCTATGTAAAAAGACTCGTATATTACGAATCGTCGAAAATATTGTGAGGTCCAGGTAACTGAATAGAAAAAGACCGGAAGGCTTTCTCTGGGACCAGGTGTTTATTCATGTGAAGTTTCGAACGCTCATGTGAACCCATCGTCAAGGCGTAAAAGGCTGTACAACTCGCTGCATATTCAATTCACCTCTACTTGGAATGACTTCAGCTGTGCCATTGATTTTTCCGCACAGGGCCTGATAAGCAGCAGGCAGATCCATGTGTATATTAATCGATTTGTCGGTGGAGTGCCATGCTTCTCACAGCAGGCGTAAAATTCAGTTCTCCTACCAACCCAATATTCTCACACTCTTGAAGTCAAAGCCGCGCCTTGGTGAAGACGCGTGAGTGGCTACAAATGCAAGTTTATCCTTCCATCCCACAGCGCGGTCATACCCGTGCAATTTCGTGCAAACGTGTTTGTCGGTTGGGCCAACATAATTTGCTTGACCACAGTGACAGTCTATCCGGTAAATTGGGTCTTTAGGTTGTATGAAGTGCCGCGGATTGTCTATTCCGGTCTGTGAGCGACGCAAAACCCAGCTTCACTCAACAATCTAGTGAATTCTTCGGACATGTCCTCTATGTAATTAACTGCTTGCTAGCAGTTCGGTTTTGGTTACCCCTTCGGATTTTTTCTTCTGCTTCCCACCTGCGTTCCTCAACAAAATTCCCAGGATATACATTGACCCTGAAGAGTTTCCTTAGAAACTGGACTTTGACTTTTTCTGTCTGCTGGATCAATGCTTTGTGTTTTTAAATATGTTTCTTTGAGACTCCTTAAAAACATATTCTGAAGTCGTTGTACACTTTCACTGCAACAACAGAAGTTCGGTCTAAAGTTTCTTCTATCGAGCAAAAACACATTGCTCTTGTGATGAAGGTTATAAGGCAGAAATGAAATAACTCTTTAACTTATTCTGCCAAACTGAATAGCCACTTGACTTTGAACGTCAGTGCACGAAACGGCAAAGCTTGAAGCATAAATTTATTTTAAATTATATGACCACCCAAGCACCAGGAGCAATAGTCTGGTGAACTCTCCCACACTTAAAAAATATATCTGAGGCATTAGAAAGACAACTAATAAAACAGCAGATACAAGTAACACACCACCCTCCATCTACCTTACGCTCAAACATTGTACACCCTAAGGACATGGTTAGCTATGTTCATGGAAAAGTTGTTGTCCATAAAGTTCCATGTTCCAGTTGTAATGCAGTGTATTGGGACCAAACTGGGAAATCCGTCTCAACCCCCTACACGAACATCAGCAAGCGGTCAGAAGAGCAGATAATGTATCTCATTAGGCCATGTGCACACTGAAAACCAGTCATAAATTTGCACGGGTAAACACGTGGATTGTTGGCACCTGCCCAATCAAAAAATGCCGTGAAATCCTGGAGGCAATTCCCTCACCTGAGGCATTCATCAATCGAAAATTCCATTTGGATGTCACACGAAAAGTCATTAAGAACAATTTTAAACGCCCACAACCAATCACGACGGGTTGACAAAATGCGCTTAAGGCATATTGGCACAGACGTCATTCAAACATAGACTTCTTTGTTAGAAAGGGTTAATTAGTTATTTTTTTGCATATATTCCATAGTCTGACGACAACAGGGGACCAGTCGCAAAAAACTACGCATAACAGTTTCTATTATTCAAAGGAGTTTCATGTTTTCATAATTAAATATCTTGAGTTGTCCGTATTGCAAGTCACCGATCCCTGTTATTATATCTGAGCCAACCAATGAGTTTTAATTAATAAGTCGCAATGGATTTGCCTTAAAGCTAAATGACAACAACGATCCAATAAATACGTAGTTTAATATATAATGTATTTTGTTATTTTCAGGCCACTTTCTATCCACAAACCTACATATTTTCCCATGTTACATTAAATATAAGACTACTATAAACGATGAACTTATACCAAAAGAGCACCTGCTGACCTCAAACTTGCTCTATCTGGCCTAAAATGTAACTTTTCATAAGATGTGAATGACCGCCACCTTTGAAATAATAGGTACTTTCTAATTTTTATGTATTAATAAACCGAAAGTGTACTTACAGAAAACGTTGTCTATTCAATTTTTGCTATTAACTAGTTAATTACAGAAATGTTTTTCCGATCAGTTTCCCGAAGATGAGCTACTTTGTAAGCTATATTTACATAGAACATTTTTTAAACAGTCTTCTATGCTCACACTGTTCTTCTTTAACATATATTCGCATGAAAAAATTTGGGAATTTCTGGAGTTTGCGTTTTGATGTGACTCTTATTTTTGCGTTTCTGGCCTTTCCACCCTTCTTGGGAACGCTGCCCTTCCTAACCAATGGAAGAATAATTTAAATGATTATTTTGCGTTTTCATTAAAAAGGGGGTCGCCCATCATTAACCTGGTGTTTTATGAATGCAGGTAAATTGGGTTACGACTGACGGGTAACATTTCGGTTAATTGGCAAAAGTTCAGAAGATACGACATTTACTGTAGGCAACGCCATATACAATAAAGCAACATAAAGGAGACCTGTTTTAAGGCGATATTAATTTCCATATTTATTGTCACTTTGCATGCAGCACACCAGCAACACTGCATTCAAAATTCTGATGAAAGGCAACAGTGATGTCTCTCTGGCAGTAACACTTGATTACACACATCATATTAGATACTTTACTATGTACGATAATGTGCTCAATGACGCTGAAGACCTAAGATAACTTAAACCAATTTTAAAGCTGAAGGCGGAGAAGATGGTATTTGTATGAAAATAAAGATTGATTCGCAATAAGTATTATAATCATATCACTTTTAGGGGTCGAATTGGAGCACTATTCTGCAAAAGCAACTTTTTTATCCAATGCTGGTGAATGTCGTTGTATGCAAGCAAATCTTCAAGAGCTACATACTATCAGGTCTGCCGCCCAGTGAATTCGGTTGTCATTTGAGTCCATAGCCTCCAACCGTTTCTGAAAGTTGCAACAACCAGAATATCTTTCTGTGGAAAATACTCCCACATGCAACCAAGTGGCTCGCTTTTTACAGAGTACCTTAATAAATGAGTTCAGCGTTAGAAGACTGGTTCTTTTTCGATACATGATGGTAATCAACACTCCTCTTGGCAATTAAATGTTATAATCACTTTTATTTTAAGTTTCCTTTAAAAAACGTCCACCCAATACCATTCATATATTGGACTGGGAAAAATCAATACTGAACGACTTCCATGACTGGCCAATCAGTGGTATACAATTATGTGTGTTTAAGAGTTTGGCGTACATGATTGTCATCTTGCCGAGTATTAATGGTCTTTTACCTCCTGGCTTGCCAATAATACATATCAAGCATTCTGCTTTTACGTTTTCATTCGTTTACTGTAGGAAGGCCCAGCATAAGTGTCTCAAACATTTTAACTTGTTGCATGATAGGAAAACGTTTCAGCTTACTGTAGGTTACCCAAGTATATTTTTTACAGGCTTTACTTCTCAGTTCAGCGAAAAAACTTATGATTGAAAATATTTATTATTGCATTTTAGGACAGTCATAATTGCCGAAAACAAAGCCGATTCGTTTAAAGCTAAATGAATTGCGTTCTGAAATTAATCCCTCTAGGAAAACATCGCAAAAGACGAAGAAATACGCGACTTTGGTCGGCTAAATTCGACCACATATAAATCTTTCTTAATGTATGGAAAGATCTAATTTTAATTAAATTTAAAGCCTTGCTCCACTCACTTAATCTGAAAAAGAGGGACCTTGACAAGTTCTGGACGAAAATGGAATAAGGAGGCATTAGTTATAATTTAAAGGCGAATACTAGTTCAGACTGAGGCATTTACATGACAGTCAATTAGAACCCATAGAAACATTTTTAGAATTATTATTAGGCATTAATATATACACATATAGCCATGGTTCTATCATAAACCTTACAAATGCAGGACACAACATGCAAAATATGCGGTGGAAGTTAACTAACATTTAAGGAATATTTCGTAGCTTAACATCTCTAAATGTAAAAGGTTTTGAACCTCTCAACATTTTTAGATTTGAGTCACGCAACCCATCTACTTTCTTCATTTTGTGGCAAACGGCAGTTGAAATGTTTTGATTGAATGGAACTTAGGTAAAAATTTGACGGTGAAGGCTAACACAAAATTTTAAAAAAATCTTGAAGTCATCCGATGCAAATAGGATGCTGACGCCCTGCCCAATCGTTCTTTTGGAGTCGGTGAATACTCTCAACTGTCATAAATGACATATTAGATTTGAAAATGCTAAAGTGGTGTGCAAACGTTTCGCTACAATGATTGCTCCCTTTTTTTGCACGCAGATAGCATCATACAAAATAAAAGGACCACAGCCAACGAAGACACCAGTCTTTTTTGTCATAAGCATTACAGACTTGTTATATGTCCTCAAAGAAGAACTCTTCCAATAAACATGAAGCAAAGCGCACAAAGAGGATCAAGTAGGAAAATGCCGAACATAATATATCAAAGATCATTCTAAAAATGGTATTTTGGTTTGCATTTGTTCAAAAAAGTAACCATAATATGCTTTTTACTTGATTACCCGTTTTGCAAACATCGTCTGATTTTGTCCACAGCCGGCAAAGTATGTTTACTTTGTGTGCAGAAGTAGCTCATTTTCATATTTTCAGGCATCGTTTTCCTTGAAGCTTCTTATAATTCCACATTTTCTTATACTTTCCATCTCAGGTCGAGGAAATATTTCATCAATTAAAAATGTTTTGTTAATAAGTCCCTATGATTTCCAGCATATTGGACAATTATACTCCACAGAAGTGTTGCGGCATACTCATCATATTTGTTTTCATGCATGAAATGCGCATGGATAGACCAAACAAAATGTTACCCGACTACTTAAAATGTTATTAAGGTGCCAGTTAGAGAATAAAACTTCAATGCCAGTCATCTCAGAAGGCTGACAAGAACAATCTACATACATTCGTGATTGGTATTTAGGAAACAGATTACGAGTGACACTGGCACAGTAGGTAACAAAGCTCGTGAAGAATTATGATCCATATTTAGTAGACCACTTCCTAAACTACGTAAGTAAATCCGCTTTTGTTTCACCTGTACATCGAGGAGAACTCACCAAAATAGCCATCGTCAGCTTAAAACGTAATGTATTAGACCATGAAAGTCAATTTTAGCAACATGCAAATCAGCGTTTTAATTTCAAACAAAAAATTTCTTTTTCTTTCAAAATTTTCATCTGATCATAGACAATTGCCACAGGCAGTCTAGGAACATGCCAGCATATTATGAGTTATGACTAAAAGAAACAGCACCATAGGCCTACTATATCTTATAGCTTATGCTGCCGTATCTTTGGGATTTTCCGATATGTAAAGCAGAAGCTAGGAAAACACAAATATTAATTTTGTTATCTGCAGCACACATTTATCATTGCATGCCGAAAAGTTGCATAAGAGGGACAAAAATATTCCATTTTTACAGATTTTTAGGAAACAATGGGCAAGCTAGTTCTCCATAAACATTTTGTTCGTAAGAGACTAGCTGGTATTTGCTGTCGAACAGAATGTTCTTCTGCGATGGTTTTTAAACTTAAAGCGGGTCTTAAAAATATGTCTTAAACCGTAAGATGTACCAAAAGTACGAAGGAGAACTCCTTTTTTGGGTAAAACATTTCAAAAAGCTTTACGATGTACAAATTCCAGGACACAATATTTTTGGCAATCGACTTAAAACACGGAAAGCCACAAAACGTGTGATGGCGTTTTAAGGGACCCGAAAGAGTCAACACAATCCAGTTAAGCAGACTGCAGCGTCATTTTCTAAAGGATGTTTTTTGTTTTAATCAGGGAAGGATTGTTTTATGATGGTCTCTGCTGGTAGGCGTGCAATTTCTTAGTCACATGAGGTTAGTTTAAGGTTATCTTACATAACCATATATTTTTGTGAGGACCCAATCAGGAAGATTAAGCGTATAAGACTTTGGCGAATTCAACCACCTCTTTAAATTTCTTAAACAGACAGTTAACCTCGAATTTTAATGATATCACCAAGAAACACTTAAATAAAATTAGACAGAAGTCAAAAAAGTATCAGCCGTACATGACTCATGCAGTTCTGTTGTGGATGTGGACAATGCTGTTTTCTCTTTAAACTGTTTTACTTAGTGAATAGATGCGATGTTCTGTGAATGACCATTTATTGGTCTTGGAAAAGCCCCTTATACGAAACATCGTAAATGTCGAGAAAACGTTTTTCTTTATCTTAAACATTTAAATAAACTATCATTCACTATCAAATATCAAAAAGATGGGTAATATGTACTTACAACAGAATTTTAAAAAAATCAAAAGGAAAAAATCAAATTACTTATGCATTCATTTTAGATATATTACAGGCGACACGATAGAATTTTGTACAAAAGCCAGCATTCAAGTATGGCTAAAAAACCTTGAGATTAAGCTGCACGACAATCAATATAACTGCTCTACTAAGTTAGGCTTTTCAAGTCAAAAACGCATTTCAGAAATCCGATAAACGTTTCCAAAATAATCCATTTAGTTCACCTGATGTGTACAGTTACCTGTGCAGTCACCTTTCAAACTGCACCATTTTTGACCACATTTAGTGTATCCGCAAGGCACCGTTTGCTTTTCGGTGGCATATTTTTTAGCCTGCTCCACTGCAGAAAATATACAGCGGTACCCCTAAATAAGTCTACATAAACATCCCATGCGACGGCCAAGTTCTGATATGGGTCAGGACTTTTGTTTAGTTTATAAATCACCCGAGGTAACCGGGGATTGGCCTTAGGGCCACAGATAGGTCCTAAATACCAGGACTATAAATATTACCATATAAAAAGGTTCACCAATGCCTTTCTTGAGATTTATCAGTATTTTTAAATAGACAATCTTTTTCGATTTGGCGTACCTGTACCAAGACGCTGAGATCATGTCACTCATGCTACATCATCATGAGTTAAAATTGTCGGCGGTGCAGTTGTGGTAGAATATTCACGTGGACGATAAATAGTTTAGCCTCCGTTCAACAAAATCGATGAATTTAAAGTGCCTAACGTTAAAACGTGGGTATTCATCTTCGAAATTCGCCAAAACCCTAAAATTATCAAAATAATTTCCTTCTTTCGTTTTAATAACGCGATTATCTACTTCAAGCGTTGGTGATATCCACATTACTCTAAAAAAGCTTTCTTTGGAATTTATACTTTTAAATATGCACACACAAAAGGCAACACGCTCTCATTTGTGGAATACTTTCGGTCTATTTTGCATGCAGCTAACAAATACGCTCCATTGCTAAATATGCTTTGAATGTTTTAAACATGAAAAAGTTTGTATGTTTGAAAAAATATTTCAGTCAGTATTTCCTTCATGTTTTACGATCTTTTTTAATGAAATCAGTATCTTAAAATAATGTCCGTTATGCAGTTTAAGTAAATAACTATAAAATAGCTTTATGTCAAGCACAAAACCCCAGGATTTCTATCGGTTCGTCTTTAAAAACGTCTCATGTCCTTATAACGTCTAAACGTATTGAAGGTTAAAGCCTCTGCCTTTAAGAATTATTTGGAAGATTTTTGTTTCCTTCGTCAAAGAAACTAAGCATAAAATAACTGATCACAATTGGCATCATACTGATCAACTTATTTTGCCAGTACCGATATTTACGGTGACAAAAACGTTAACGTAATAATTGAAAATATGGTAACTGGTTTGCAGGGTTATTTTTGGGATTTTTAAATTAATCAAGTTTCAAAAGGTTCTCTTTCCGAATATTCTTTTGTCATTGCGGTATATATCCTTAAAAATAGTTTGAAAGGATTAAATAAGCCTCAGTCAATCCTTAAAAATATTCAATGTTTATGTCTGTGATGCACTGATTTAAGGTAAAGTATGAACGCATGTTGCCCCAAATAATTTGAGTTTCCAGTGGTAATTTTAACTACAAAACCTAAGCATCAGGCTTATCAAAACCCTACTGCTGCAACCCAGATTACCTTCAATATAATACTTGCAAATGACCCTATTTTGTTAGTATTTAATGCAAGGATCTCTTTGTGCATTCATGTATAGCCAAGTAACTGACTAGGAATAATATGAACTTACATTCTTAAATGAGAGCGAACAACGCACAGACAAAGCAAATCTGGGTGTCTCAGGCAAACAGTATTTAGGGGATTTTCAGAGGCAAACTTTTATTACTCATTAGGGTTGAGCTTGCTATTGAAACAAAGAAGATAAAATTTTAAAATATACATTGCTGTTTAAAAAGTGTAATTTGTTGCAAAAGCTACCAAAGTAGATTAAAATCTGGGCTCGATATCTAAAACATTCTTAACAAAATAAACAATTAATCAGATGCACATTCCTGACATCTATCATATTAATTAGTTGTTACTTAGCTCAAAGTTTTATAAAATATAGAAATACATCGGAAAAATGCAGTCCCTAACGTTGAGCGTTCTATTGTACTGCAGATAAAGAATTTGAAGGGTGCACTAGCCATTAAGCATTAAATGGGTAACCTAATTGAGAATTTTGGAGTAATATTATTTATGTATACAGCAACTTTGACATGCTCTACGTTGAATGTAAGGCTACTTGAAGAAAGTTCCTGAGGTCCTTTGACGTACTCAACTGGCTATTTTCTTAATATTTGTCAATGCACTCTTGCTGTATTCGCCATTTTGTAATGTACAGTAAAAGGAAAACTTATTGTTATATAAAAAATCCAACTTTCCTCTAATCTTATTCAAAACATGAATTGTAAGATATCTCTTGAGTGAAACTATTAGTTTTGTACTTTGTACCGTGAAATAACCTTATAATAGTGATCTGTTTTTCATTTAACCTTATATAGTTTAATGTTTACCTTACTTTGAGGAACGGCAGTTACCTAATTCGGAGTGTCTAAATGGAACCCAAAGTTCCCTTTGGTAAAAATAATTCGTAGTAAAATCCCAGCCACAATCGTCAAACGTCTTTTGGTGTTTGTAATCATGTACTGGAGTATAAAAATTTAAATAACATCACCTAAATCTCAAAAAAACCTTTTGTTTGCCTTATTTATGCATTCATTCACTAGTTGAGAAAGTCCTGTTCAAAATATTAGCAATTTTCGGTTGTGAAAAGTATAGCTACCAACATTTAAGCAAGATGCTTTAAAAATCACCGAGACATTGTTCAACATGGATCAGAGGAATCTTAAATTCCAAACGAATGCATATTTTGACTAAAGAAATCAGCATGCCTTAAAAACAAAATACATAATTATTTATCGCCAAAATATAAACCGTAGGATGGCTATTGAATTATAATTCTTTACCATCTACTTAGCTTCTATGCATCAGTAAAAATTTGATTGGTTAATTATACGCGCCTCTTATATGCCTATATAAATAAACTATTCTGACTGGCTAATCAGAAATTTACTGAAAATACGGTGTACTTGACGCGCGAAGGTTCAGGACCAAAATCTGAGCCTGCGATTACCTATCCCTGTCTTTTCAAAGGGGTAATAATTTCTCTGGTGGTCTAAGATAACTGCACTATTTTTCAAATAATCTTTGTTGTCGAGGAAAATAGACTGCGAAAATCAATCTACTTACGTTCCGATCTGATATTTTTTATTTCTAGTCATTTTATGTCTATTGCAGTTTTGGCATTAATAAAGTTTAACGTGCAAATAAGCGCACCGTGTGAGTTTACTATAGAGGTCTGTAAGTTCATATATCTCATATTTTACACTCATCTACTTGCCGAGAGTAAGTAAATAGGCTAGATTGTCTTGTAGTTGGCAGTTGAGTTTCTCTGACCTCTCTGTTACTTTGCCCTAAAGCCCAGAAGAAAGGAATTTATAAATCCAGTTTAATGCTTGTTTGTGCTCTAATCATGTCAAGGCATATTTTTGTTTCATGTGTTTTGCTAAAGTAAGTTCAAATTCTTATACAAACATAATTTTGCTGGTTTTATTTTTTAAATAAAGCTAGCCTTTTCTAAATATTTTTGGCCTTATTTTAGCATTTTTCGTAAAGTGAAGAAGCGCTGTTTTAATGTTTTTGCATTATACTGCTGAAAAGGATACCTGGACCTACCTACGCGCGCAAAGCATATCAAAATGACCTTCATGGGTGATGCCGTATCAGGACAAGTGCCTGCAACACTTATCATGCTCGGTTTAATCTGTGCATTTGGATGCATTGGAAACACATTAATTATAATTGTCTACTCCAGCAAGCACGATCGGCTTACCTCAACTGTCTTCATCCTTGCTCTGGCTATGTCGGATTCATTTGCTTGTACTGTGCTCATTCCATTAACAATGTATATTGAGTCAGTGAATTGGAAGATAAAATCCGTCTTTCTGTGCAAATTCTACTATGTTATCAACAATTCCTTCGTACCATTTAGTTCACTGCTTATTTCGGGAATAGCATTTGACCGATACTTCTGCATCTGTCATCCGTTTGCCAAAATATTGACTGTTGCCCGGGCCAAGTATGTCATCCTTTTTATGATTGTAATATCGGTGATTCTTGGTGGAGTATCGGCTGTCACAGTTATTGTCACGATGTCTCCTTTGCCAGGAAACACAACACAATTTATGCTAAATGGTTCGAAAGCGTCTTATGAAGCAATTGAATATCAATGCACAGAGATTGTTTATCTGAATGCTACTATTTACGAAAGAGCTATTTTACAAGATTGCACAGTCAAGTCAACTTTGCAGCTACGTCTTTTGCATCTTGTGCGTGGCCTGCTTATACATTCTGATCTATCGATCCGTTCTTAAGGTGAGATGTTTTAAAATATAATTTGACCTGCTCCACGTTAAGCAGTTGTAAATATGTCAAAAGAAATCATTGCCAAAATTTGTCATAGTTTAAGACGAAACAAGTTATTTAAAGCTTACGAAAAACACTATTGAACAAAGCATATAATTTAAATAAGCTTGTTGAATTGTACGAGTTTTTGAATATTGTACGATTTATTTCAATGTTTTGTGAATTTTTTCCATAAGATTCAATAATCGGTAGCAAAAAGATCCATTTTACACTTTTTTAAAATATATTAACCTGTATTTTCTAAATTATTTCTTGCAACGGATCCTAATAATTCAAACTTTATTGCCTAGATGGACTATTCAGCCGTAATTTCTGAAAATGCATATGTAAATCCTATGTCCATGAACTCACAAAACAGCGGGGAAATCCAGAGAATGTAACTCTGACATAATCTACTTTTAGCAGAGCTTACATTTTTTGAATGAAACCAAAAACGATGCTGTCCAGCAAATCATATGAACAGGCTTTTTTGATATGTAGTATATTTTCTTCATCCATAGTGCTGAATTCTAGGGTATTACTCAGACATTTACTGGACATCTTTTGTGAAATCTTAATTTGTCTACATAGATTGAAAGATTAATTGATAAGTATTTCATGACACTTGTTATTTCTTTTTACGAGCTGAATTGTAGTACATTCTACACAAAGAATTTGTTTCTAACTAAATAATTGTGTAATTCAGGTGAAAAATTCTCAGGTGAACACCTATTAACTGACTGCTATCAGCTCAAAATTTCCAATATTTGTCCTCTGTGGTGCCATGTTTGTGCGTTTTATCTTTTTTGACATTATACTTGAACTCTCCAGCTTAAGTTTAACAGATTTGCTTTAATTTTGTAATGTACCATTATGTTAAAAGCCATATTTTTAAAACGCCTTTGCCTATTTATCTATCTATCGAACAATAGCAATAATGTCATTGGAATATTTGGTTTCCTAAACAGAAATGGGCATCTTATTTTTCTTTGACATATGTGGAATGTAAAACTGAGTATTATTTCGTGCTAACATGCCGTCAGTCACCGCTCAAACTGCAAATCTTATCCTTAAAACGCTTGTTTTTAATAAAAACTTGGTAATTCATATGCAAATTGGAAAACGAATACAAGATCAGCTAGACTGCTTATTTACTAATGTTCATGTTTTTACATCTCTACTCGCCGAAATGAACCATCATAAGCGATATACTCAGCGTGATTTCTAAATATCTATTGAATAAAAAGGCTAGCACATCACTCATGCATACACAGAAATATCTACACTGTTATGCTACATTAACTTGAAGCATTATCATATTCATGGCAAAGTTTTTAATGATCAATGCTATTATTAGTAATATGGAGCACCAAATATGGTTTCGGATTTAGTGATTATCAGGATTTCTAAAAGGAAGTCAGTTGCTTCCAAATTTAAAAAGAGTCAACTGAAAGAGGTTTTATCGTAGCTCAATATCAAATCATTTATATAAAAATAATAGCTTGACTTAAAATCTTCATATCTGTATTGGCCGTACAAACTGAAAATGCAGTGAAGAAATCCAGATGGTGTAAAACCTTTTCTGTTTACGGAAGATGGCGTTTTCAATATAATACCAAAATCTTTTTGTAAAATGATAGGAGACAGACAATTTAATACCTTCCCATGTTACAGACCCATTTAGCGTTCTCTTAATCTCATCTTTTTGCTGTCTGATTAGCGTTCTAACAGCAGCATTGCGTAAATTGTGTGATTAGGTCTCAAACAGACAGAAGAAACTTCAAAGTATTGGTTAAAGTCTCACTCCGATCATCTGTCTGGACTTCAAGGACTGGCATTTGTGGTAATTTATTTAAACACAACGCAGCCACTCTATCACGGTCCATATAGTGGTAATTGTAGGATCATTAAAAAATTAGAGGTGGACAAAGAAGACTGGGATGGGCATTTCGGGCTGATTGGCAATCATCAGCCAGCCATACCCAAGCGCAGGTTTAACAATCCCTTAAGCCGTGACCTGTTTATTATAAGAGAAACACAATTAAACACTGAGCCATGGGTTCGGTTTCGTGCCACTTTCTATGGTAGGGAGGCATTCATTGATCTCAATATGCAACACACTTGCCCTTATTCGTCTTTGTTCTCAGTCTCGATTCCAGCCAGCAGCCGGTCAACGACTGGTGTATCACAGGTAGGATGACATAACCGATAAGGACGAGACAAATTGATGTTACCTACCAGTATAAGATGTTGAAAGTGCGTTGACTAAGAGGAGGTTTCACTTAAATTACTGGCTGGTTGTCTGCTGACACGTTACATTATTAAAGAGATAAAATCAAACAAAAGAGTTTAACATAGGTTTAAACTAAATGAAAATGAGTTTCACTCTAACGATCATAACTTTAAAGTTACCGAAATGTACTTTCTCTACTTAATTACAGTCAGGAATGTTTAGGAAGCATATGAGATGCGTTGTCTTTTTTCGACCAGATTTTAAATTTAATATTCAGAAATATCTAATGTTTTAGCTTCCACAGATAGGAAACATAGTGTAACTAAGTTCCAATAATCTTTGCATAATGAGACTAATGCTGAGGGTTCAATTGATGCATTAGGGCAACACATTTGACTGAATAAGGTAGATCAACGATAAAAGAGAAAAGCCCTATTTATTTGTTCGTTTCTGGCCTACGCGAATGCTGATTTTATCGAGAGCCAATGTAGGACTATTTAAGCTGAAACGCAGCAGCTTCTGAAGAACAGTCTATATTAAGTATATTATTATTGCATTCCACTAAGGACAGTGATTGAAAATGTTGAGATTCAGAGAAGTTTTTTTGGCTGACAAACCTTCAATGAGACCTGTTTAACACCTTAAAAAGATTCACGATATGTCTAGCAGAAATTAAATTGGGTTATAAGGGTTGCTTGTCATTAGATCTATAAAACCTGCGTAGATGCAGCGAATGGTGTTTTATGGCAACCATATTCTTTTAACATTATTTCTGACCAAACGTAAGTTATTATTTGGAATAAATAGTTAATTTTCTAGAGAACAAAAATATTTTGAAGTACTGATAACCATGCAAAATTAAGGCTTACAGTCGTTGAAATAATGAACAATTTGGCCTCTTTCAGTTTCATTGATATTTTTGTTTCCCATTTAATGTGGTGATGTGTTCTCTCTTATTATTTTTGATATCTTTCTGTGCCGAAAGTTCGTATTTCGTTAAAAAAATAATGCATTTAAGGATGGATGCGATGGAAATCGGGAAGCTAAATGTGTAACTATGGCGAATATAATTAGTTCTATCTATCAATCCATCTTTTTGGAATTCTCTTAAGCAGTTATCACAGCCGATGACTTAAGCAAAGTTAAACGCAATTATTTCTCTCATGAATGTCTTAAAACTGACTTAATTAACATCATATATTTTTAGCCTCCTTCGAAATGCACGCACCCTTGATATATCCTCAGATCTTACTTCATTTACTGCTTTGTACAAAATGTGGGTGTTTCTGATCGTAGCTCAAGGCTGCCTTCCGTAGTAGAAAGAATTCGTTTCAAAATACCAATTTAAACTATCTTATTCTAAATGAACAATAATTGTTTTTTGTTTCACGAAAACGTTTATTTAATGCTAACATTTGGGCTATTATGAAGGCCTATCCAATAAGATATAAAGTTGAAGACATCAATTTTTATTCTCTCCTTAATTTATAATTTTGGTGAAGCGTTTCCTATCAAGTCGCTTTTAATCAATCATCAGTACATTGTGATTAAGGCATAGACAACACAGCTAAGTTTGCGTTTAATGATTCAGCCGTGCTCTACTTAGGGCATATTTATATCCTGTAATAGATGTTATGCTCAATTTCATTATGCTTTACAAAGGAATAATTTTGATGCAATTTTTCATTTCATCCGTTTATTAGCCTTTGGTAACGAGTTTTCCATTCCCTTCCTCATAGATATTAAGAATTGTAACCTATATAAACCTAATTTATGCCCAACGTAATGTGCATTAGATATTCTGAACTGTGGGTTTTGTTCTCAAGTTTCATTAATAAGTCTGATACATAAAGTTTTGTCTTACATGGTTGCTCTTCTTTAAAAATATTTGCCATCGATGGGCATACCAATTTGTTTAAGACGTTTATCTCATAAAAATCTATTTCGTGAACATGCCTTTAAATTTACAAATAGGTTAGTCCTATTTTACGAATAAAATGCTCAACAACCACTCTCAGAGGAACACGAAAACTCTCAAGCTGACATAAGCAGTCCACAGTTGAGACTTCAAATGTTTCAATTTATTTACTTACTATTCAAATAACCGACACTTTCCACACCAAAACCCCTCTATCTAAATTTCAAAGACCGTAAATTGTAATCTTTCACGTTCTCCAGATCCCCTGAGTAAAGTTCCTGGAATGAATGAAAGCTTGTTGTGCACGCTAACGTGAGGTTACAGAAAAAATATTTCGCAGAAAATTGACTTTGTGACACAAATTGCCTTCCATTAGTAAGTAAAACGGCAATTTTAAATAGACCAATGGTTTATACTTTTATAAGACGAAAATGCTTTTGAAATATTGGAATCTACGTACAACTTTATGTTTAAGGTGCAATTAAATTGAAAACAAATGATTAACAGTCAATATAAGGATAATTTTTCTGACTTTCTGTGTTTGTTAAAGCTTTTGTTTGATTTTGATTATGTATATGTGCTAAGCAACTATTAGTGATCTGTTCAATTTGCTTTTACTCCAATAATTTCCAAAGCCTAACGGTAATATATAAGTATTTTTATGCTGACGAGTAAAACATACGTGTGTCTTTAAATCGAATTATTTCAGTGGATATGCTTTCTTTTACAAAAAATGTAAAAAAACATAATAGTCTTGCCGATGAATATCAAGTTTTATTAATAAAATGAGGAATTAACTGGCAGTAAATATAAGTGATGTGCACCTATGTGTTTGTTAGCCGTATATTGGAGTTTTTGACTAAACAAAGGGATTTTTGTGATTTTTCGAAACGTTTCTTTAATTTGCAACGCATTGCTTACCTATTTGATATATGCCTTAGTTTCCATCACTTAATGTCTTTCTGATTCAACATTACTTTAAATGAGTCAAAACACATAACAAAAGGATAAAAATTGGTTTTATTTCCTGTTTTTAGTATTGGTTCCATGGAGTCTCGATTAAGTAGCTTTAGTTTTCTATGATTTCCTTCATAAAATCTCCCATTACATAAAAACGCAGTTTGGACTGTGCGTAAACCTCCCTGGTTAAATAGACCGTTCGGAGTTTATTCATCTTGATAATGCATATTTTCTTGCCTATTTCGAGTGGTTTAAAATAAAGCCCCCCACGTCCCATGCTTTTGCTCAGTCTTTTTGGACAACCGGATTCACCAGAAAGCATCTTGTTAAGTAGACACTACGTCTTTTATCACAAGGGCTGAAAATTTAAATTATTTCTTTCGAACATTTAACAGATGCAAAAGAAGCATGCTCAGCTGACGGGAAGGAAGTTTGCAAGTCGGAAGAGACATTCAAGTTATGCAAAATCTACTATCCTGAGCATTCCAGAGGACACAATGTTATCTCTGAATAAGGAAAGGAGTTCTTTTTTTAACAGTGGCAGTCTAGGAGGAGAGAATACTTCAGTGATGCCAGATGAGCATAAATTCGGCAAAGAAACAAAGCTCTTTGCGTCAGAAGATGACAATGTGTTTGTCAACGATGCTACAGTGAATGCGAATGCAAAAAGCACCATTGTGGAAGAAGAAAAGATAACTCCAAATGCGACTCAAGAAAAAACGCTCAATGAAGATGAAAATTCTTGCGAGAAAATATGGCAGTACCATCCTACCGAGGTCAACACATTGCCCCATTTGCCTCGAGAGCGATTACAGCGCAATTATTCTGTTAGATTTAACCAACAGCAAGACCAAGCAGCTCCTCAAGCGGTGGAAACATCTCCAGCAAGGCAGTTTAGCTTATCACAGGACTGTAATCAAGCAACGTTAGAACCTGCTGTTCTTCGCTGCAACAGAGAAACCCAACGAGTTGACAGAAGCTCTTCGGCATCGAGGCTGCATGGCCATCGACTCTCCATAAAGTCTTTTAAGGACACTTCCCTGTTCCAAAACATGAAGATGGCAGGCATGTTGTTCGTAGTTGCGATCGTTTACATCCTCACTTTTATTCCAGCAATGCTTATGGCATCAGACATTATTACTCTATTTCTTCCTATATTTTACCTATATTATGCAAATAATGCTGTTAATCCTATCATCTACTGCTTCATGAACCCAAACTTCCGAGCAGATATTCGAGCTTTTTTAAAATTACGCACAGGTTTTTTTAGACGTCAAGGACGTTGAGGTTCAGCCGGAACAGTATGTAAAATATAAACAGTACACTTTTTGTTCGTGTTTTGTTCTTTTACAAGTGCTGCCAATTATTTAGAAAAACCCTAGTCAGGGCATTGTTTGGTAAATAGATAGATGTCATGAATTCCATGATTCTCTGGCTGCTTTCTTGACCAAAATTGCCTTTCTACTGAGGAACAGTACAGCTAGCTTCTAATTCTTCTAACTTGGTAATTATCTTCACGGAGAGCGAGGATTCTCAGCAAGATTATTTAAAAATAAAAAAGGTTCGCGGTTTAACAAAAGTTTTTTTCTAATATTACGAACGCTTTATTCTACTGTTCATCGGTAAGACCGGATTTTAATATTGTGAAAACAAAAAATTAAATAAGCATAATTCGGGTTTAAAAATCTAATGTTCTAGCGGTTTGCCTCTTTTCGTAACGACGGGGAAGTATGATGATAGGTACCCAGTCCAGTTATTCTTAGTGCCTGTTTATATAAAAAACTGACAGAAGCATTCATTCAATGTCCTACTTGTGCTATATCTAACAACATTTATTTGCTCTTCATGCCACCATTTTATACGGTAGAATTCAAACAGATCAACGTGAGATCCGGTTTCTTGGAACATATTCCATCCATATCCCACGCTAATCTTTGTTTAAATATATTATCCCTTTTACAGCATTTGACAGTATAAGTATTTCGTCCATCTGGTCTCACTTACAGGCAGTGAGATGCAATTGCTTTACGAGCAAACTTAGCTACATTATAATGCTTGCAAGTTTGCCAACGTTTGTGATAGTATAATTGTCTGAAGGCAGAGTCACAATGACGTAGTTGGAAGCTGACGATAATTCATATATCCAATTCGGTGGTGCAGCTTCTGCCCATTTCCAGTGCTGATGGTTCTGAGCATGTTGAGAACTGTTTTTGTCCGGAAATATTTGTACAAGTAAAAGTAGTTAAGACCATCGTAACACGCTTTCTCCAGCATCCAAATGCTCGGGTTTTGCATCTGGGGTGTGGTCATTACTTGATCTATTGAAGTTAAAATTCTTAATATAAGATATTTATTTATACGTTGATGTTAACTTGCTAAGGTTTAAAATTTTCCAAAGGAAGGTTTCAGTAACCTGATAAAATGTGTGTTTTAATTTTACAAATATACAAAAATCGGTTTATGCCAAAATATTCACGTGGTCTATAGGACGCATACATATTAATAACATTCTTATAAAGGATAATATAAATAATGAATCTTTAGGTAAATTTTGGAGCTTTTCGGCACTTATAGTCGAAGATTAATCTTGAACAATTGGTCATTTTGTAGACCAATAAGTTCCTGTTAAACACAGCTTTCTCATCGCATCAAGTGAATGTGAGGTTTGGAAAACTTATTTTAAAAAGAACTAATGTTAATGTTTCATGAACGAAAAAAGCGGGCCCTTTGCTACGGATATTAACTTTCATGCATTATTTTTTTAAACGTTTGAAAAATGGAACAACAGACGCCAATATGAATCCCCTCACACAATAGAAATGACTTTGGGCTAAACTCCAAAAAGATTGGGGTAAGTGTTAAGTTTAGGGTCATAGATATGAGTAAGGTTTAGTTTAGCTTATGGCTTCCCTAACGGGAGTAGAGGCTAGCTCGTATTTGACTCAGGGCCTACTATGACGAAAGTATGCTGGTTTCTTTACCTCACTGGAAACGGAATGCAATATGCGTTTGAATCTTGTAGAAGTTTGGTTGTCTTGTATGGTTGCCTGAACAGTACACGGGAAGAAAACTATCAACAATTTATGCGGCTTTACCACAAATTCCGGGCAAAAGAATGTCAAATATTCAGGTGAAGGTTAAGTTTAAGATAAGGGTTGAGGTCTGAGTTGCAGTTACGGCTAGTAGTACGTTAAGGGTTAAGATTTGGGTTGGTGATAACGATAGGCTATCGGTTAAGGGTGAGAAAATATTAGGATTAAGGTTAAAATTTAGTATTAAGTTAGGGTTAACACATGGGAATATTTATCCTTGCTGAATATTTTATTCCTAGGCCACTTGTGTTAAATAGGAGGGGGTGGCCCCAGTTAACGTGTCGCTTTAGGTGGCCAAATCAAGATAAACAGACACTTCTTAAATTATTTAGTTATAAATTTTGAAGAACTTACAGAAAAAATGAAGTTTCTCTTACTCTTATGCTTATTGAGATCACGCCACCGATTCAAATAGATACAAAAATTCCTTTTTTTATCTAACGACCGAACAGCCACCTTCTTCTTATACCTACCGCTGACATGTTAATATTTGCCTCAACTCAACTAAATTCTGACAGGGATACCTTTACGTACAGAAGTTTTGTATTCCCATTTCAAATGTATTTCATTTAACCTAACGATGTTTCTACAAACGGTCCAAACTATACGCAACTTGAAGAGTGCAAACACAAGGAGAAGAAAGTCTGACTGAATATTTATTTTCAATCTTTTGTTTTATCCTGGACTGCAACTGCATTTTGTCAAAAGGTCTAAGAGAGGAAATTTTGGCAAATTAAACAATGGAACTAGTGCTATTTTAAACCAAATCCCTAGTATTAGGGTTTTAAAATAACCCGGCATAACTATATTTCATTGTCAGTTCCCAGGGATGTCTCGTTATTGTTCATACGGCAGAAAATGGTTGTGAGGCCTCCTTATCCTTGGGTTTTGTGATAATTTTCAGAGGGATTCTGTTATGTGTTTAGGTAAGTGTTGGGGTTGATTTTAGGGTAAGGGCTAAATTAGAGTTTTAGGTTATAGCTAGGGTTAAGGTTACAGTTAGCATTTAAATTTAGGGTTATGCTTAAGGTTAAGTTCAAATTTCATGTAAGATTTCTAATTTTTATCCTACATTTACACCTTTATCTACAAACGCACACTACCCTTGTCTGAAAAATAAAGAACTGCCTGCGATGGCGCATACGAAAATGAAAAAGTTAACGTTTGTTCCTTAATTGATTTTGTTTGATAGCAAAAACTACCGTGAACGTGTTTATGTCAATAGCCGACAAGCAGGCTAGTTGCTAGAAAAACAGAAAGGAAAGGTGATTACAAACATGGCAAAGTGGACTCCAACGCTTAAACGAATAACGTTTCCTGAGCCGCATTTTTTATTAATACCCTGCTTCTTCCCATTATGCCGCTTAGTATTAAATACAGACGCTAATATTTTTTCTGCTTTATTCTTGTACGTTCTAATACGGAATTCGCCAACTCTCAGAGGATTACGTGATGGGCCTAGATTAGCATGTGTGGTTCAGCCATTTAAAGTCGTTTGCATTAATACTGTGAATCATTATGTTTTGAGTGATCATACACACTCTAGGCATGGGTTACAGGAGCAATCTGTTTATTTCCCTGCCATTCCAGAATCGTTCAGGTTGGCGTCATAGTATTTATGAGTGTACTTTGCCCCGGTGTGGCTAGGTGGCCTAAGAGGCACACTTTGGGGTTAAAAAGAAGCGACTTTAATAGTGATGACTCCTCGCTGTCCCTTCTGCCCTGACGCTTTAAATGAGGGAAGGACGATAGGTTGAGGGAAAGGAATGGTATCTGGCGACCCGCATAGTACAATTATTGAACGCATTTACGCGTGCATAAACTGAGGCTTCAGTTCATGCCAAATTCTTTCGTCTGCGTCTCTTTTCCAGCTCGGTAAGTCTCTGTGTTGACGGTTGGAATGGTAAGTTAGAGGAGTATCTGGTGATTATTTATTTGCATAGCATTTGTGTAAAATTGAGAGTAACAGGAGTATAAAATTCATTCTTCCGACACAGCGTCTCGATTTGTAGAGTAGACGATGCTGAAATATTGCTGAGTCAATTCATATGCTGCTGCCTGTTCCGTAAAACGTCTGTAGTTATTTAGGTGAATTTGATGACATTTGACTGTAATATTAATAGCAGCCTTTGATAATAGCTTAAAGTCACTTCTACCTATGAATATAAGAAGACCTAATACGTTATATCGTAAAATGCATTGTAAGTGCGATTCCTATGAGAAAAGTTTGTTAGGCTTTTCACTTCTATAGAAGTGATTTTATTGATATTGTTCAAAGACTGGATGTGTCTTTGCGGAGCTTTTAATATGCGTCGCACTTTCGTGATGTGTAGGTTGATAATGTTGATTTTTTAACTAATTAGCAGCAAGGCTTAACGTTGAACTGTCTTACCCCATCCTCCCCGACGACGGTGAGATATGGCGTCGACTACTGTGTCTTGCCATCACTGTGTCCTCCCAGACGTCTGATCAATATCTCGGCCAACAATCACAAATGCGTCGAATTCGAAGATGTATCTTCTAAAAGGCAGGGCTGTTACGTCTGATTTTGATTGCATAGTGATTTGTGATCAAACATATATGAAAAACCTCTCCGTCATCGTGCGGTTTCCCTTCTTGTCGATTTTCAATCAACAATCGAATTTGCGGGCAAATTTAAATTCACAAACCCTTATCAGATTCTGGAGGTGTCAATCTCATCTATCATAAGTAGGTCTTCTTGTTTCTTGCCAAAGGCGGCAGAGACAGTCAAGCCTAACCCAAACATTGCAGAAGAAAACATCTAGTTTGTACACATTGCTTACCTATTGTAGCCTTTATCATACTTTTAATTTTACCTCTGCTGTCTAGTTAGACGATTTGAGTCGTTCGCTGTATCCTGTGTAATTGCATATTTAGATAATAGGTGCAAAGTGACTACATAGGTATGGTACCTAGATAATGTGTGACATACTGCACACACCTCAGCCTTGTTTTTACTTTTATCTAGAAGTTTAGTCGACGTAACCTTGTTCGGAACTTTTTAATAATTGCTTGGCAACATTCATTCAGTTATTCGACGGAATCAGACTTCTGAAAGTGTCTGCTTACATACTTTAGTGCGAAGCAGAGTTCCTGCCAAATTGCAGACAGTGGTGCGTGTCTTCATTAAAATTGGACAAAATGTTGCTACTACAGTGGAATTTTTCATCTGGGCTGATTGGTACTGGGGGTGGTTTTGTGTCAGTAAGTACAATAGCACAATCAATAGAAATGCTTCCATCGTTTTTTTTTCGCTGGCTCGTAAGCTGTGATATTTATATGGAAAACACACGTTTGAACGACTTTCCATCTAGCTTACAGAAAATTCTTGCGCTGCATCTCTTTGGCTGCGTCGTTATGTTGCTTTAGCTAGAACTTTGACACTAACTTCAGGTTTGATATTTAGAAAACTGGCAGGAAATAAATGAGATGCTGATAACATGAGCGATAGCGTACAGTCACTTAAGCTACTGCAGGTGCCATGCAGCCGAGTGCGGACACTGTCGTGTTAAGGTGATGTTTCCTAGACCAAGTTGAAGTGTTTAAGATGTGAGATTTTGGTAAGGGTGATTTAATCGGCCACCTACTCATGACGCGGGAATAAGAACCGCCCGTTCTACATGTGGCTTGCGCACAGTTCCGGGGAGTTTGGGTTTGCGGTAAGGTAAGGATTGGGGCTATGTTTATGGTTTGATATAAAGTTAGAGTTAAGGTGAGACTTTGAGTCATGTTTAGAGTCAGGTCTATGTGAGAGGTTAAGGTTTGGGTTCCTGTTAAATGTATGGTACGGCTAAGGTTAAAATTAAGGGGATAGTTTAGCTTAAAGTCTTGATTGGTATTGTATTTTAAGCCATCGCGAAGTTTAACCCCAAAACAACCTGTGTTAAGTAAGGTGGCCCGTTCTTATTCCCGTTTCCTGACTAGGCGGCCATACTCGTATCGGAACGCACTGAAATTTCTTCAACATTCTCGTTTTCGCGATGCAATAGACGCGATGACCGGGGCAAGAACTTCATTTGCCTGACGGCGCGGATTGCAGCACGAACGCATCTTGAGAGACAGTATTAGATATGGCTTTTCATAAATGTGTCAATAAAAGTTTGAATAATTAATTTTCATCATCTTGCTTGTCAAAGCTGCGCTGTTTCTCAAAAAAATAGCAAAAATCATTGCTTTAGCTACTAGCGTTTAGCGTGTTTCGCCTTTTCGTAGTTAGCAGACCTAAATGTTCTTCAGTAGGCGTCAGTTGAAGTGAGCTTCATGTCCATGAAAGCGTCTTTTAAATGGGGATAAAAATATGAGTGAAACATGATTCAAGGTTATCTCTAGGCAAATAAGGAGTCTTCAGCAAAGTCTTTCTTTTTATTTTAGACTTGTCCTAACGAGGGCTAAAGGAGTGATTGCTCACCGATGCGGAATGTTAATGCTTCCTTAATTTTGCTGGAGCTAAGTATGTTGCACTGAGAGATGTGCATATGACCGGTTGTGAGTAAGGAAAATAATTCAGTTTTCCTTTCAGTAGATTATGATTGCCATAAAAGTCTAAGTAGGTCAAAATGGCATTTTCTGGTTCAGTAGCCATCGTTAGCCAGACATACCAACTGCAAATGATGCAAAACCCGAGGCTCGAACCCGCGCCTTGTTGATAAGTAGTCCAACACTCTAACCACTGATCCACGAGTTTGTTGTATGCCCGTTTTAGATCAGGAATATTGACTTTCGTTGACGAACGCTCACCGATTGCTAATGGAATAAACTCGTTCCTTTCTGTCTTGGGGCTCACCCTCGAGCCCCGCCAACAGCCCCTAGTAGCCTAGACAGATTTTCATTACCAACAAAGACAAGGGAGACAGCAGTGGCCATTTCTAGTCCGTTATGCTTCGTCAGCCAGCCATACCAAACCCCCAAGTGGTGCACCACCCGTGGCTCAATGGTTACACCGTTGGACTTCTGATTAACAACTCGTGGGTCCGAGTCTTAAGTGATGCACCACGTGGGGGTGGTTATGACTGCCTAACGATGGCTAATGAATTACGAGAGGCCATTCCAGTCTTGTTTATCCCTGCTGGCAAGTATAAGCTGCCTATGATAATAACGGCTTTGCGGCTGCTGGCGATGCTGGAGAGTGAAACCTAAGGCAGAACGGGGCGTGTGAGTATCGTTGTCAATTAACGAATTTCCCTTCAGTGAACAATAAACTCCTTCGTAATATGAAGTAGATCAGCGCGCTAAATATACGTAATAGCCCACCACAAATATTGAAGTGGGCATGATCTGTTCAACAAATACATCAGTGATCGATCTCATACAATGTTAACCAAAATTATAAAATACGTGTTAGATTAGTAAATATTACTTAAGAATACTGTTATGATTCTAAGATATTTCAGACACAACTAAAGGCCGGTCTTTGACGAATGTCTTTTTTTGCCTCTTGAAAAATACCTTACCAAAAAAATGTTAGGTAAGTAGTGTGCACATTTATATATTTTAGACAGGCTTGGAAGTCGGGTAATATTTTTAGAAAATATAAGCAGAAATGATTTTCCTTGTAATCGTTTGAGAGACAACTACGTCATTTTATAATCTTGATTCAAAGTAAGGCTACCTTTTATTTATAAAACGATTATAATTGCACCTTTTTAAATTTCATTCGAATCCAATCGTAACTGTGTGTTTATTTATGTCCTTCATGAAGTATCCGATATAATCTACCTACAGTGCAAAATTATATGAGCACTATAGGCTATCGTATTAATCATACAGAGGAATGCACGCTGCTTCTTCCATGGAGTATAAATAACTTGTAAACCATAAATCCTAAACGCAATCGCAAAGACAGATCGGGCTCAAAATTATTCGGGCATCGACAAGCTTTCAGAAACCTAAATATCCTGTTTCATCATGAATCATGTTTTGAAGATAATATAGTTGTCTACTAAATTGTAAGGCTACCTTTTATTTATAAAACGATTATAATTGCACCTTTTTTAAATTTCATTCTAATCCAATCGTAACTGTGTGTTTATTTATGTCCTTCATGAAGTATCCGATATAATCTACCTACAGTGCAAAATTATATGAGCACTATAGGCTATCGTATTAATCATACAGAGGAATGCACGCTGCTTCTTCCACGGAGTATTAATAACTTGTAAACCATAAATCCTTAAACGCAATCGCAAAGACAGATCGGGCTCAAAATTATTCGGGCATCGACAAGCTTTCAGAAACCTAAATATCCTGTTTCATCATGAATCATTTTTGAAGATAATATAGTTGTCTACTAAATTAATAAAATAACAAACATGTTTGCTTCTATTTTCTAGTAAATGCATTCGAATTCGTAAGGATATCAAAAATTCCTATTAAAAATGCGTTAAACTTCAATTTTAATTTTTATCGAGCAAGTGTATTTAAGAGTCCGGAAAGGAATTTGCTGTTAAAAGCCGGAATCATGTTATGTCTAAACACCTTGGGATTATGATTCAAGAAAAAAGATATTGAAAGTTCACTTAAGTGATTACTCCCAACCTAAAACACATTTTAAAATTTCGGTTAACATTGTATGTGATAGGTCATTGACTTTGTTTTTACCAAGATACTTGGCCTTTGAGGAAGTGATATAGGAGCATGTGCATGCAATTTACCTCTGATAGACAAAAAGATAACCGGATAATCTACACTTGGCGCACTAATCTGAATGTATATGATCCTGACTTCAGCTCTCAATTCGAAATAGGTGAATAATCGTCAAACGCAATAAAGGATTGAATGAGATGTTTGGACAAAAAATGTAATCTTACTATGACAGCGTTGTCTTTCTATTAATCCGATCGCAATCAACAAGACAAAGAGCCCACGACTCAATTATTATGGAGTTGGACTTCAAACCAACCTTTCCGTGTTCGAGCCTAAGGGTAGCAACAGTCAGTTGTGCGTATGGCTGGCACATGCAGCCTAGCAGATTCGAAACAGGCATTCCCTTCTTCAATGCCCTTGTTACTAGCGTTTTTATGCCCACTTCTCTTTCCATTTCATTCCACAAAATATATAAAACACTGCAAATATTTCACACTTGTATACGAATAAAAGGTTTTCACTTTTTTGTTAAATAGCCACTTAATGATATTAGTTAACTCTTCAAATTGGGACGTATTTTTACTTTTTCATATGCAAGCAAATTTCATCTCGCTTTATATGCGGTGTTTAGTGGGAGGAATATGTTACCTATGACAATGCAATAGAGCTATTGAAAAAAATGTTTTTTGGTGTTTACACATCAGAAAATAACAGAGCACGAGAGCGCAAGACTTGCTCTCTCAGTCAACCTGTGTCGCATGTGTCACTTCCTTCTACGCTGAACTGTTACATTTTAGATAGGAAGAGATAACTTTATGTGAGATGACGACAAGGTGTGCAAGGTTCTCAGATGCTCCAGCTCGTTATTCCCCTCCGCCCGTGACATCTAGGGTATTTCTCGATGCCCGCTCCGCCCATTCCCCCGTTGATGCACTTACTCGGTAGCCTCGCAGGTCAGCATTTTCCACTTCCCACTCATACGTACATTTCAAATGTGCTGTCCGGGAGCTAGGTTAGACTAGTAAAAAGATAAAGACTGTGTCGCATTATGTTAACTTGAGCCTCGTGCGGGTGGTGGACGACATACACTCCACTTGTGTGTGGAAGCCAAGGCCGGAGCCTGTGGCCTTCATCCGCCAGCAAAAACGTCGACGCCACCCGTCAACTGAATAGAAGGGTGAATGTTCATAACAAAAATGAGGGACGGTGAATATTGCCTTCCGCCAAATTGCTTGGAATGTTCGCGCAGGGTTTTGAAGCTCAGGAATTGGGTGGCTTCAATGTGAGATCCTCCATGCAGAGAGATGACCAAATTATTTAAAAAGAAATGCATTGCGAATACTGGTAGTGCTCTAACATCTATCGTGATCCAATAGCAAGGTCTACTTTAGCAAATAGTGATGGTTACAGGCTACCCGAAAACTTAAAAGCTGTGGGAAAGAATGCAGAGTATATTATTTTCCACTGCCAAACTAATTGACCAATATATATATATATATATATATATATATATATATATATATATATATATATATATTATAGTGTGGGGCTCACCGATCTGCTTAAGGAACATGCATGTTCCGTTGTGCCCTGGAGATCAGACTCGAGCCCTCGCAGGCGGTCGCATAGCGACGTGCGGCATATGATGGAATAGAACCGACAAAGACAAGGGAGACCGGAATGGTCATTTCTGGCTCATTAGTCGTCATCAGCCAGTCATACCCAATCCCAAGTGTGGCACACCTGGAATTCGAACCCGCGACCTTTGGTATTTGAGTCGAACGCTCTACCATTGAGCCACGGGCTCGTTGTTTTGTCGGTTGTGATCGGGAATATGATTATAGTGTGGGACTCACCGATCTGCTTAAGGAACATGCAAGTTCCGTTGTGCCCTGGAGCTCAGACTAGAGCCCTCGCAGGCGGTCGCATAGCGACGTGTAGCATATGATGGAATGGAACCGACAAAGACAAGGGAGACCGGAATGGCCATTTCTGGCTTATTAGCCGTCATCAGCCAGTCATACCCAATCCCAAGTGTGGCACACCTGGGATTCGAGCGTTCGACTCAAATACCAAAGGTCGCGGGTTCGAATCCCAGGTGTGCCACACTTGGGATTGGGTATGACTGGCTGATGACGGCTAATAAGCCAGAAATGGCCATTCCGGTCTCCCTTGTCTTTGTCAAGTTTCATTCCATATATATATATATATATATATATATATATATATATATATATATATATATATATATATATATATCAGCTACTATATCTTGACAAAAGCTGACTTTCAGCCACTTTTGAACTATGGTGCGATTGAAGGAAATCTCGAGATCAGATTCACGGTAGAGTATGAAACACTAGATTTGGGAAGCACCGATGCACTATTGCATCCCTATTTCTCATAAAAATTCTGAATTTTAGTCTCAATTAATCTATAAACACTTATAGTTAAGTCGAAATGGATATCAACATTGTTGCAGGTAAAATGTACCTGCCTCTCAGTTACACGTGCGATTAGCTATTTCTCTGCGTATGTCTAAAGATGCTAAAAGGGTAACGAAAATAATAAGTACTTTTGGGGATAATATAAACAGTGACTCAGATGACAACTGGCCATCCACCTACATCATCGATCAACTGGATAGAGACATTACTATATTGCAGACAAATCTTACTGATTTGATTATTACTGAAGATACTTACGTGACATACGCTCATGGTTCCAAAATTGTTAGAGCTAATTGGCGTCGACGCTATTAATGGTGAGTCTTTTTACTGAGATTTATCGTATCAGGTAAGAACTGGATCCTATGGATGAGATCAAACTTTGATTCCGATGATGACAGACAAGTAGCTGGGAGTGGCTGAAAACAACAAATGGACAATGTTTAAGTGCACCTGCCAGGCACAAATTTCGATAAATATTAACACTGCAGGATTTCGTCATGGATTATCGAAGGCCGTGCGGTCATTGTACGATTGCAGTAGCTAAGCCTGGCTCTAGCATACTGTCATTAAAAAATGTTTGCAGTTTTGTAATCCCTGCATGACTCCTTATTTGTTTTAAGCTGAATAATATCTTTTAATTGGGCAGGGAATTACTGCATTCCTTTGTACTGTGTGTCTTAAAAACATTGCATGCTACGTACTGCATTTTAATAATCTAAGCGAGGCACTTACTGATCGCGTTCTCTGACACATTCCCTATGCTACGTCTTGAAACTCAATCATTAATTCCATCAGGATCCAATTATATTAACGGAAGAAGAACATTACCAGAACCCAAAATGGAAACTGGGTAAACCATTGCTGAATTATAAGCTGTCATCAGCTGGCAATGCCCAACTCCAGGATTTTCGCAGCCCTTGAGGTACAAGCCCGCCTGTTTCGAGGACAATTAGTCCTCTTTATACACAAATTCAACATTCTTAAAAGCTTAAAGTACCCAGATTCTAAACCTAAAGGTTAGCCATCAGGGAGCAGAAAATAGAAGAGATTCGAATTGTTTCTAAAAAAGTAGTTATAGTTATAGTTATAGTAGTTATAGTTTAAATGTTATCACAACCAAAGCGAATTCGATTGTGCGGATTGTGCGATTGTGTGATCGTATTCAATGACAGTCTTCGCAAAGACATTTGCGAAGGAACATATATTTACGATTTTTTCCATTTGGAAAATAACTGAGTTTAAATGTTTGCATTTAGACAAGTTAATTATTCCAGAGTAGGATCTTTTGCTATTTTAGGCCGCAGCAAAATGTCAATATGGAGTTCTTATTTTTTTGAAAGATCTGATTAATTTGCCATTCATTTCTTTAAGTGGAGCGATGAAGCGGTTTATAAGTGAACTTGACGCTTTTATCATGCAGGTACTGGTTAAGGTTACTAAAGAGAAAAATAAATTAAACTGTTTTCCTGAATGTGGAGTCGAAATAGAAGGTGATTTCTGCTTCTTCATGAGCAAATAATACTTTAAGATAAGAGGCTGAAATTAATACCATTAGAGCTACATGGCATAGCCCCTAAATACTGCATAATTGTAAAATTAAAATGATATGTCTGCGCTTAGCATATAATAACCCGTTGTCCTTCAGCAAAATGAATAAATGAATATGATAATTGGGCGTATACTAAACATTAATAGTTTCCAACAGCTCTGAGACTGTTGCAGTTAGAGTTTCATAAGTTGCCAAGTGGTGGTTTGGTTTCTCTAGGATGCCTTATTTTCCACTTGGGATCTCGTAACTTAAAATAAGAATAAGAGGACCGAAATTTAAAAACCGATTGGACTATTTGGCTATCTTTATGGCTTTTTTAACCGGTTCCTGGTGAGGACGCATTATCCGCACCATGACTTATAGGAGTATCTCAGATGAAGTCAATGTTTGTCTGTACATTGCTTTTGCAGCATTTGCGACGCCTGAACTTTGTCTCCCAAAGCCCTTCATACTGCGGCAATTTTGAAGTTGTTTGACATCAGCGAACCACGTATAAAATAGTATGGCACCGCATAACCTTTAGGTTGGGGCGGTTTCTTTGGTGATGTATGTGTTCTTGTTAGCGGCCGGTGGGTCGGTAGGGTCCCATAGGGAGAAAGGCAAATGTTCTCGACTAAACAACTTCCAGCCTTAAACGAAGGCTGAAGGTGCACTTCCGTTTGTAAAGGTCAGGCAATGGTGCTGTTGGGCCACTGTAGTTAAGTTTTGCCCGTCGGCCACATCGCCCTGGCATTCTGTATATAGGTTAATAAACCCATTGCTGCTCTACCTTCATTAGCCGAGTATCATGCATGTTCACCTGATCAGAGACACGCTGACTGCTACTATCTGGTTTAGACTGCCCACCAAATAAATTGCAGGAGATTGTACGACGTTGACATACAGATGAAAACTGAGTGACAACTGAGGTTAGTGCAGAATGGGTGCCATGCTATCTAATTCGATTAAGGGAATCACTCACATAAATAACTCTTAGTGATTGAAGAGCAGGCAAAGTGGTTCAAATGTATCATCTTTGGAATTCACTATGCTTTTTTACAATTTTTTGCTTTGTAATGTCACATTTTCATCATTGAGATAAAGTTTTTTGAGTGCAATTTGGTCCATTCAGGGAAGCAATAATTGCAGGTCAATTTAATGCCTATCCTCCAAGTACATCCACCAATAAAAGTCCGCCACGCAGAAACAAAATATGATTCAACAGAGTTTCCATAAAAATATTTCCGTTAGATTCAAAATCATGTTTAATTATCATGCTTATGACCTGTGTCAAATAAATGGAATAAATGGTTTTATCATCCAAAAAGAATTGCAATTTTCAACGGAATCTTACTTTTTATCCTTTTCTATCTTAGCAAGGAAATTTTTGCTCTGAATATCGCTTTTGTCACCTCTTTTCGGTAATGATGACTAGAGAATAATGTTGTTAGCTGGTTTTTGTATGACCTTATACGAGAGGGCATATCGTAGCTATCCTTCAGACGAGAAGTAGACAAGCGGATATTTGCTATCGATAACTACTCATGGGGTCAGTATATTTTGCCTACTCAGTCTTCTGAATATACTCCGGTTTATACCGTCTTAAATTAGCTTCAGTATTTTAGGTATTCACTTTGCGATGGCTGAGGTGTCGATAGAGATTGTAGGTGCTGATTCTAGGACTTTAATAGATTGTGGTTCCAAATGGCATTTTAAAGTCGAGAATCCCATAGTGTCTGCTTAGGTTGCGACTGTATCGACTCTGATAATTGAATCAAAAAGATTACAAGCACAATATAAGTTGAGGATTATTAAGTGTCTTGAATTTTACAAAAATTGTTTTATCAAACAACACAAATGTTGAAATTGTATTCTAAGTCCACATGGTCCACACATGTGTGCTCCACTTGCGAGAAAAATTCCCATTTTACAAGCAAATCTGGATACTGCCCCATTGTTTATTAGCTATAGACCAGTTCTGCAGTGTAGCGGAACACAGGTAGTAACTACCAATAGCATCAGATAAAAAGCGATATTGGTTTCCCGAACCTCAAAACAAATTAAGTGGGTGAAATAAAATAGTGTGCAATATAAATTCTTCACAAATGATGAGGTAGCAATTATTAACTCTTAAAACAGATCATGAAATACTGAAACATTTGTTGCCAACTGGGGCTTAAAATCGAACTTTAAAGTTTTCATTTGTATTGAAATCTAAATGACCATTTTTAAAGCTCAAATGCACATATATGCTTCTCTTTATCCAATCTAATTATGCAACTCTGAGTTATTTCGGCTGAACTAGAATCATCTTTCATTTACAAATAATGAAATTTCAGTCTTAAATTCCATTTTGATTAATTTGCCTCTTATACCTTTTTTGCACAGAATGTTTGTAATTCAACATATAAATACCGCATTTGAGACGCCGTTCGTTTGCTGGAACCGATGCTCACTTTATGTTTTAAAAAAGAATTATCACCAAATCGAACTTTTCGGGGTTAATGGTGCACTTCCTCGCGCAAATCGTAAGAGATTTGGAGGATAAAGCATTTATATGAATTAAAAGCCAAGGAACTCGTGGTTATATTCGCACATTGCCATGTTCTTGGGAGTAGCTATGCACGTCAAATCGGAACCAGAAATCCGAACAAAGGGGGCCGGTTTCTCCTTCTTAGTGCATTCGCAGAGAACACCTACAACTCGTCTGTCCTTATCAAAGGAACATAAGGAAATACATTGGGTAGTCAGCTCCCAAAGGCGTAGAAAATTAGTTTGCATGGAGATAGTTAGAAAAAACGTTTATCTTATTTCTGAAGAGTATGGCAGACATGGAGGATTTTTTAAATTTGCATTCATTCGCGGGAGATTTCCATTTTAGCCTAGGAGTATCCTTATATCTATGTAAAAAGCAATCCCAACGAAAACGCCAGAAAAGCGAAATCTACACCCATCCTCATGATATGATTATGAAAATAATGTTAAATAAAAAATCCACCCATTGAAAACAACTTTATCAAAGACACCATTAAGAGCATTTTTCATAGAAAAGGAGAGGAAAAAAACATGGATTCATTTGTATTCTTTGATGACTATTCACCGACCGCTAACGGAACCAAATCGTTCCGCTTTGCCTTGAGGCTCACTTTCAAGCCCCTTTCAGCAGCCGCAGAGTGGGGATGCACCACCTAGCATTGCGTTTGACTGGCTAATAAGCCAGAACTGGCTAATAAGCCAGAACTGGCCATTTTAGTCTCCCTTGTCTTTGCAAAGAATATTCATCTGCCTCCTCAACTACAAGCCGCTGTGCGGCTGCTGGTGGGGCTCGATTGGTGAGCATTCATCAACGAATACAATTTACATTTCCCGATCAAAACCGCCAAGACAACGAGCCCCTGGCTCAAATTTAGAGCATTGCACTTCTGAGCACTTCGATCCTTGGCGTTGCACCACCTGATGTTGGGTATGACTGGCTGACGACGGCTACTAAGCCAGAAATGGCCATTTTAGTCTCCCTTGTCTTTTGCCAGCAATATTTATCTGTCTCATCTACTACTAGCCGCTGTGAGGCTGCTGGCGGGGCTCGAGAGTGAGCCTCAAGGCAGAGTGGAACAAGTTAGTTCCTTTAGCGATTGGTGAGCGTCCATCAATTAATGCGAGTCAATATTCCCGATCAAAATCGGCAAGACAACGAGCCCGTGCCTCAATTGTTAGAGTATTGGACTTCTGATCAAGGGGTCAAGTGTTCCATCCTCCAGCTAACAAGCCAGAAATGACCATTCCAGACTCCTTTGTCTTTGCTGGCAATATTCATATGGATTTATTACCTCCACCACTGGTAAAGGGCGACAATTATTAAACAGAAAGATATGTTAGATGACTGATCGATGAAGGTTTACTCTTATTTCATCCATCCTTTCATAAAGATACCCGTTCGAGTGTCGATTCCGCCGATGTCCACTGTATGAACAACAGCGTGGTGGGCGCAGATACGTTTACTTGAACCTTAAAAAGCTCAATGTTCATAGTAGACCGGCGCGGTTTCCTTTGCTGGCCCTTATCCTTCCCCAACTCTGCCAGGTCTTAGGATCTAGTCAAGAAGACCAGAGACGAGATCAGGCATGAAGGCTGGAAAAGCTACACTGCCCGTCTACGCGGTCCAAATCACCTGACATGTGCGGGATGGAGCAGGATAAAACACAAAAAGCAAAGGTTGGCTGCGGCTTGTATCCCAAAAAAATATTGAAGTGCCATAGAGGCCACATTAAGAAGTCACAGTTGCAACGTAACTATAGCAATTTGGCCCACAAAGACAAGTGAGACGGGAATGCCATTTTTGACTTACTAGCCATCATCAGCCAGTAATACCCAACCCCTGGTAGAGCACCATCCGAGGCTCGAACCCGTGACCTGTGGAGTAGAAGACCAAGGCACTACCCATTGAGCCACGTTCTCGCAGTCTTTCCGGTTGACTTTGCGAATATTGACCTTTGTTGATGAACGCTAACCGATCGCTCCGTTAGCGATCGAATGTAGCATGATTTTCTGCCTAGAAATGACTGATTTATGCCACCAAGTGGTAGCATGTAATTTAACGAATTTTATCATTACGTTATAGATTCAAGCGTGGCACATTTATTATAGTGAGAAATATGCTCTTAGTGCCATCGGGATACAGTCCCCATAGACAATCTCATTCTAGATTCCCGCTCTCAAGCAAGAATCCACCGTACAACCCGGGCAGTCATCTGATTTTTGAGGTTTTTATTCACCTGACGTTTCGGATTCAAGCTCGAACCCATCCGCAGAGACAGTATCAAATAGCGTGATTAATACACAGGGCACTGCAGTTTTTATAGGATTCAGTCACTATGCTACGGCATAACTACAGCAATTAACGGCTCTCCCTTTATCGAGTATTATTGCCCTCTGTTACACTTCTCGCTTAAGGACCATCAGGCAGGATGTTATCCGTGGAAGTATCATAAACCATGTTGGATGTTATTTTGATGATCGCTCGACCATCTGGCTCAACGGCAGTGGCGTTGGAAAATATGTTCGCCTGTGCGCTCTCCAAGTGACTGATTGACTTAGAAAAGCGTCTCCTCAGCACCGAATATGGATTCAGGAGGCCAAACCCTTTTTCCAGAACCGATGCCGCTGAGCCGAGTGATCATTATGCCAACATCCAACATGGTTTATGACATTTACGCGGATAACGTTCCACATGCCAGCCATCAGGTTATTAGCGCACCAGGGGCGATCATCATCGACGAGGAAAGCCGCTAATTGTCATAGGTATCTTATAAATACTGCAACGCCCTGTGTACGAATTACCTTCTTTGATACTGTCTCTAAAGATGGATTCGAGTTGGAAGCTGAAATGTTAGGGGAATAAAGTTCATGTCCCAAGCGATTGCGTCTACTTCATCTGATAAAAAAATTCGTCTGCATGTGCCACAGGCATGACCTGTCCTCGCGCAAAATTCCATGACTTTAGACACTGGGAATAAACTCTCGAGTTCTCATTTGTAAGAGTATAATGGGACTCACAGGGAAAATAAACCAAAACCACACTACCCAAATAAGTTGTAAGGGCTTGATCCGTGCCTGTGTTTTCGGTTTTCGGACGTGAAAATCTGTGATGCACAGGTTGATAAGTAAATATTATTTGACGTAGTTTAGTCTGAGCTCGGTGACTGCAGAATTTCATGGAGGTGCACTTGTTCGAGAAGGCGCGTGCAGTGAATTAATGTGTGGGTGCGCCGTAGGCAGCTGACATGGGTTATTTAGTCGTACGTTCGTGCTCCAGGTGCGGACTCCTCAGCCCCTGGTCGATGGATTGGCCATTGACCGAGCAGCCCAAAGCGTGATGTGCATGTGCGGTGGTAATCTTTGTTGTGGTGGTGAGGCTGCTAGTGGCGGCAACGCTGTTGCGTAGGGAGAGATGGTTGTCGGATGTGTAAAGTGGACTTGGCATGTCCTTTATATGGAGGTAGCCGAGTAGGCCCATGATATTTTTGATTGTGCCGGGTGGAAGGCGAGGCGGTTTCGACCGGTATATGTCAGTGCTCCTGGCACTTTTTCACCGGTCTCTGAGTGATGGATTCACAAGTGATTGACCAGTGCGATGTGTGAGGTGAATGTGCAATTGCAATTTAGACGGGGTGGGATCGATTTCTCATTGTTGACGGTGGGCTGGCGGTGGTGAGGTTGGTGGTTGACGGAACATCGGGATTGTTCTCTCCAGTGATCCGAGTGGGAGGAGTGGTTCTCGTCACCGCGGTGGTGGCGGTCATGAAGACGGGGTGGTTGACGGCGGAGGGAGAAGACGGTAGGGCGCACCGGTGGTGGTGTTCGTTGCTGTTTTGAGTGCCCAGGAGGTTGCAGTACGAGATGCTTACAGAGATGTTTGTGGTGTTGGGAGGTGAAATGTAGAGTTTGGGATGTCCGGCGAGCCCTATCCATGTGCAGAACGAACGTTAACTGTGTGAACATGTCGAATGTGGTTGGTTGCCGTACCTTTCTTTGGGCTTTTGTCGTCAACAATCCAGGCGGATTCGGCCTTCATGGTTCTTCTCACGATCCTTAAGGATGTCCACAATCTGACCTTTTAGCATGGCTGTTTCCACCTTTTGAAGAAAACCTGGAGCGACGTCTTCGTATAAGATGCCTTTAAGTAATCGCTTCTATTCGATCTACATGAGCTGATGGATCCATCGCAGTAGAAGTTGCCTCAGCATAACATGGATGTTGAGGATTCAGGTCTGTTCAGGACTCTTGTGTACGGGACCCTGTCAAGCTGTATCACCTTCAGTATTTTTCTGAGCCAGCTGATGTGAAAGAGATTGGGTTTCTTTACTTGATTGAACTACACAGACCAGATCTTTGGTACGCATAAAGTGTTGCTATGACGACAGCTTTATATGTTTTGAGTTTGCTGTTGAGCAATTCCACGTTGAGGCATGCAGACAGTCGAAGGCCTGGTGGACTTTGAATATCCAGTCGGTTACTCTTATGTTCATCTTTGTGTTGGTTAAGCTTGTTCTGTCTAGGTTGGCGGACCTGTCCACGGATGCAAGTTAAGTTGCATTCACGTAGGTGTGGTGTGTTCTTCCGGTGGAGCTGGTTGGTGCATGTCCATTGTTTTGGCCCTGGAAGTTTGCGAAGCCACATGCGATGAGATCAACTCGTTCTTATATGGCTGCTTCTGTCGTGCCCTTTAGTGCACATACCTCAACGAAGAGAATTTCATCAAAAATGTTTGTTCCACGTGGATGTTTTCATTCGTTGAGAAGCTGGCTATCTATCTTCTAGCCGATGGTGATCCCAGAGCCATCCTTAGGAGAAGCGTCCGCTATCATGGCCGGTAACATGAAACTGAAGAGGATGTGGGCAAATACCAGGACCTGGTTCACTCAATTGGTAGCCACGAACGCTTATGATACTCTCATTGCCCATGACACGCGCCATTTTCGAGGAATGGTGTGAACACTCCATGCGAGTAAATCACCCAGGGTAAACCTACTTTTTTGTGCACAATTTTTTAGTCCATCGCAATTCACCGTGCCAAAAGTTGTCGTCTGGCCAACAAATTTAGATAAGAGATGGGTTCGCTTTTCCTGGAATTTAGCTTTTAGTAAGCGGGTGCTGAAGTTCATATGCTTCCGGGATTACGCCCAAAAACATACTGGCCTTCGTGGAAAAGTCCTGGTTCAGATAGCCAATAAGAAGTTTAAGCAGGATGCGAGCTAAGATCTTTGCAGAAATGTTGAGCAGCAAGATTTCTCCGTGAGTATCACTGACTTGCCAGTTACCTTTCCGCTCCTTGAGATCGACGGTTTTCATGTCCTTTAACTTCTACTAGAATCCTCGTTACCGGCAAATCTCTTTTATAAGTGGTGCCTATATTCGTCAGCGGGTGGACACCCCACTTGTGGAATACGGTCGGAGTTACATCGAATTCCCGTGCTTTTTGAGCAAAGAGCATGGCTTTCGTTCTTCTTGGGATAGAAAGCGAAAGATTTAGGTCATAGTTCGTGTAAACTTGAAAGAGTCGGTCAGTAGGGGCATAGTAAATAATGAATGGATGCTTGAGAATGGCTTTGAGTTTTGGTATTTGCAATCTTCCTTTAGTTGGTGTCGACCAGTTGGTTAGTTAGTAAGTTAGTTCACCATAGGCATACTTAATTGTTTAGAAGAAATTTTTCTATCAATGCAGTCCAATCTCATTGTATTCCCTCTCCCTTGCGATCCAGCCATGTATCTTTAAATCCCCTCCGCCTTTGATGAGGCTGTTGTGAGACACTTGAAATGGGCTGCTTTCTATTCATCAGTACGGTACTTGCTGTAGCCTCTGTGCAGCCTATTCCACTCGGCCAGTCGGTATCTGATTTCTTCGTAGTTGCCTTAAAGCAAATCCTGATGCTTACAACGTGCTTTAACGATTAAGTTCAAGGCGATAAAGTGGATTGTGTTCCAGAGTTGACACCACGGCGTCTCCACGTGGCATTTTCTCTCGGCGCCTGCAGGAGTCCTGCAGGAGCTGGACTTATTGATGGCTGAAATCTACCCAGTGAGTAGACGAATTCAACAGATAACTGTTTATCTTACATAGTGGTCACGTATATTGTGGTTTCCTATAAGGTTGAACTCAGAGTCTCAACTTGGAGATGACGAAACAGTGATCCCTCCAGCCGTTGCCCTTCCAATCGATTATGTTACCAGCGCGTCCTGTAGGTTTCACCTCCGAACGAGAACGTTGTCCAGTAAATTCCAGCTCCGTGAGCGGGAGTGCAATTTAATTGTCTTCTCTCGATAAGGATGTCGGAAGAAGTGTTGGTCAGGAGGAGACGGTGGTATGTGCAAGTTCGCCAAAGACGTACGCGATTTTCGTTATAGTAGCCGAGTCCATGGGGAACAAACACTCTCTCGCAGGCAGCGTGCTTGTCCCGGTACTGAAGACCCCAAATACAAATATTTTGTCCGCTTTCGGTACAGCAGTCAGAGGGCGTGTTGGTCGGCATATCATTGGTTCTTCACCGGTTATTAAGAGGCTAAAGAGCTAATCAATTTGAAAGATGTGGCTCACTGAAGAGGCAGATGGAGGCACATGAGGTGGTTGCTGGTGCCCAGCAACAGACAGGGCAGTTGCCTTTCAGATGGCGAATGCGACGCCGAAATCACATCACTCCACTTTTGGGCGACTGCCGTAGAAAATATAGCCAACACACACTGCCTCCAGTTGCTTAGAGTCCCTTTTCTAGTCCCGGATACGATAAGGAACTAGGCAGTAAAGGCCTTCATCGGCCAATGTTTATCAAGTGTCTGACGTTCCCGGTAGTGGTTGCGTCTCCGCGTCGGCAGCGTTGGGAGAGTTACGCTCCTCACTCTCATTGTATGCCGCTCGTTGTTTGGCTCATGTTTGACCGCCTGTCTGGCTCCATTAGACCCGCATCTCACTGTAGATTGTGTCGCCGCTGCCCCACCCCCACATTGACCGGTTCTGCATTTGTGCCGGCTGGTCTCTCATTACGGCTTGATTCACCCTCCCCCCTCGTTGGCCGCGGAGATGATTGGCGGCCCCGATTCTTCTACGCCATGACGGTCTCCTGTCAAGTTGGGTTCGTAAAACCATATTGCAGGCAGGCAACTTAATGCGGCTGGTGACTGAGCGGTCGGTAGAGATCCAAGCTTGTTTTATCTGCCTTGACGTCTGATCCTCGCCTTGGCCCACGATTTCAACGGGGTTAAAGTTGACAACGTGACCAATCTGCATTGCATGCGTTGCCACCTCTGACTTTGAGTCCATCCTGCCTGCGGCAAACCTGAAACCTAACAATATCCATATTCGGCTTAGCACTCGTTGCCGTTTTACTTTGATAATGATATATTATGTAGAGCAGGCTTCGTTCTTATTCCCGTAAAGGGTCCGAATACAAGTGCTTTCAGGTCAGCATGAAGTAATCCTAACTCAAACTCGCACTCTGCAAAATTATCGCGTTGTCACACCACTGTGCGAACCTAATTACCCATCAACGAATGCTAAGCCGAAAAAACAAAATGGATCTGGTCAGGTTTAGGTTAGCACTCTCCTTTCCTTCATTTAGCTCCACCCATAAAACCCCTATTACCACCTGTCCCATATAATTTGCTGGCCTATTCTTTGTTCCCTGAGCTGGATCACATAGTGCTCTTTTGCCTCGATTCCATTCGATGGTTGTTCGATGACCATTAACCCTCATGTTGGCAACGCTATTTTGACTACCCCTTCCTACGCATCTACCTGGTCAGACTCAGGTACTACAAAGACCAACTGAGCCCGACTTTTACCCGATTTACAGTTCACGATGGAAGCAGTGTAGGACAGTCTTCCATTCTTGGATGTTCCCGTCTGCCGCCATCTGGAAGGCAAATGATGACGTCAGCCTACTGAAAACCGATGATCACGTTTCAAATGCTCAGTTAGAATAGGAGCCATCCATCGCAACACAAGCAATGCTGTGTATGCACGTTTCTCTGGGGGCTCTGTAGAGCCACAGGCTATCCACGAAATCGAATGCCACAAAAACGGAACGAAGAGCCCTGTTAGCAAAAGTTATGGCAGCGCATTTTGTTTATGAAAGGAGTCTCGGATACCGGGGCTAAATTCCTCGCACCTCTCGGAAAAAGAGTTGCCCACCAGCTTACCTCATAAATTCTTCAGCAATTGATACAGCCAAAAGGCCCAGGAGAATTTGGCCGTTATCTACCGACTTCACTGCAAATGCCCGATGTGCAACTATATTGGAGAAACCAGACGATATCTACAAACAGGATTGCATGAGCATGGCTGCTCGAAGTTTGGACTCAAAGTCAGAGGTGGCAACGCATGCCATGCAGATTGGTCACGTTGTCAACTTTAACCCCGTTGAAATCGTGGACCAAGACGAGGATCAGACGTCAAGACAGATAAAGCAAGCCTGTATCTCTACCGACCGCTCAGTCACCAGCCACATTAATTTGCCTGCCTGCTATATGGTTTTACCAACCGCCTTGACAGGAGACCGTCATGGCGTAGGATAATCGGGGCCGCCAATCATCTCTGCGGCCAACGAGGGGGGAGGGTGAATCAAGCCGTAATGAGAGGCTAGCCGGCACAAATGCAGAACCGGTCAATGTGGGGGTGGGGGCAGCGGCGACACAATCTAAAGTGAGATGCGGGTCTAACGGAGCCAGACAGGCGGTCAAACATGAGCCAACCAACGAGCGGCATACAATGAGAGTGATGAGCGTAACTCTCCCAACGCTGACGACGCGGAGACGCAACCACTACCGGGATCGTCAGACACTTCCTAATTCTTTTGCCGTAAATGCCTCTTCTCCCTTTGGCATATTTCCTGCAAATCATATTTTCACCTAGGTGAATGTAAAATTAACAGTTCTAATTCCTACAGTGTTCTGCCTCAAAATCGCAGGCAGTAACAGAACTCTACCATATGTTACAATTCTATTATTTCAGATCGACTCGAGCTAGCCTGTACTACTGGTGGAATTGCACATCTTCCTCTTCCTACGCTCTTTAACGTGTTAAGCAGGGAGAACATGTGATAATGAGCACAACTGCTGCGAAAGTACGCCCTTCCTATCCAACAAGCTGCAGCTTCTGCTTCATAGCATAGCAGCTCAGGAGTGGTTACTAGTGTGTGATTTTGTTTTAAGTTATGGTGGATTTGCGCTGCATCTACTACGCTCTCTTCCCCCACCCCTCCAGGCTCCTATGCCCAGAAAATCAGAGGCGCATTGGGCGCAGGTAACGGACACGACGTACACCTGCTCATGCGCGTGTGAGCACACCCCCACGTTCGGCATTTGTTATCAAATTGCTTGCGAATAGCGCCTGCCGTACCCTTGTTGATGCAGCGCATCTACGACACCACCCGTTTAGGGGACACGTGAAATATCCTCAGATGTGGGACAGATAACACCGGATGCCCTCATCTGGTTTAGCCCGCCGGAGGAGATTCCCACTAGGCGTAGCCGTTAAGCATAGCCTCCCTTCGGAGATCCAGAGATAAGCGTCATCTGCCAAGTAATAAACTTGCGGAGCATTCCACACTCGCATAATGTAATCTATCATTCATACACGGGCCGATGCCTAACTAGGCACCACCTCAGTCCTTTTTCTTCTGATAGCGTGCTTACGACTAGAAACTGCACAATTACCATGACAACTGTACTATTTCGTGCATTCGTTCGGCAGAAACGTTGTTAAAGACACAATTGACGAGAATAACGCGAAGCACTGTTTTATATATCGAATCATTTTACAGACATATCAAACATATATATATATATATATATATATATATATATATATCGAACCTGCACAATTACCATGACAACTGTACTATTTCGTGCATTCGTTCGGCAGAAACGTTGTTAAAGACACAATTGACGAGAATAACGCGAAGCACTGTTTTATATATCGAATCATTTTACAGACATATCAAACATATATATATATATATATATATATATATATATATATATATATATCGAACCCTGCACAATTACCATGACAACTGTACTATTTCGTGCATTCGTTCGGCAGAAACGTTGTTAAAGACACAATTGACGAGAATAACGCGAAGCACTGTTTTATATATCGAATCATTTTACAGAAATATCAAACATATCAATTGACTCTCGGTTTCTGTAAAGTCCTATGGACTTTGCAGGATTTAATACATTTATTGAGGTAATATTTCAGAGAAGCATATGGGATACATTTTTCGAACATATTATAGTTGATGCGACTTTAAAAAGTCCATCTATTGCTCGTAATTCGTACTGTTAGCAAATTTGTCAAATATTACTCATTTATTAATATACGACAGTTTGACCGTCATAGTCCAACGATGTCCACCGTATGCTCCACACCATGGTGGTGCAGGGACAATGCCTTGCGCGTGGATTAGTTTTAAGTGCTAGTAAACTTGCACTGCGGCTACCGCACGCTCTCCTCCTCCCTCACATTAGACCAGTGTCATGTCAGAGTTAAGAAGACCGGAGGTGGGAAAGGGCGCAAGTGGCTGGAACGGCCGGGGCCCCTAGGTCCTAGCCTTCCTAGGCGTGCCTCCACACACCCCATCTTCGGCATTTGTTATGGGAGCGCAACCCGAATAACGCCTGCCATGCACTGATGTGGGCACCCCGTTTTGGTCCAACGCATCTACCACGTCACCCGTTTAGAGGGCAAAGCTATTAATATGCACGCACATGAAATGCACAACTGGTATTCTTTATATTCAGATTAGAGTATCGGCAGAATTAAGGATTGTGCACGATATCTGGCACGTTTATTTGATCTCGAGTAATCGTTCCCTACTCGTCAACAAAACATGTTCACCTTAGATCTGCAGTTTGATCAAGGGTTTATGTGTTTCAGGTGACCAGCATTTGCCGGAACTGCTTATAGCTACAGCAACTGAATGCACTCTTAAAATAATGGAAACTAAAGAGATCGGACGGAAATGCTGTAAGAATTAACATCGAAAAGTTAATTTCAAAGGTGGAAACCTTAAGAGATGTTATTTTTATATGCTTAAAACGTTTGATTTCAAAATATATAACTTTTACGATCATAGAAAACTTCGAAAATTTTACTTCTTCTTAGCTGACAAACTAAATATTAGTTTGAGGGTGTCTGTTAAATTTAGGAGTAAATTCAATACAGTATCTTCTCAAAATTAAATTTTATTAAGAAAAATGTGCTGACACATTTTAAATAACTGATGGAAATTGTTACAGATAGAAAAGTGTCACTTACGTATCTTACGAGAAGCTACAAAAAACTCAAGCCGCAAGTTTTGATGCATTAAATCACAATTAATATGGTGCAAGATTTCTTCATAGTTTGATTTAATTTATTAGAGAAGCAAAAATTCCCAATGAAAAATTCAAAACACAATTTGGCAAGTAAATGTTAGCTTTCCATAAATTCTCATCGGGCCTTTACATTAATATCACTGAGTCAATAAGTCAAATGGGCGGGTAAGAAGAAAAAATTGTACAGTTGCCAAGGTGGGGAGAGGGAAGGGGAAAGAAACAAACTGCGTTCCATTTTTTCATCATCGTCAGAGGAGCAGGAGAAAGAATAAATACACATTGAGGCGGACTGGGCTGGCAGTTTGTACTTGCCCTCTCCGCATAGGATGGGAGTAGTCGAGAACAGTACATAGGCATCAGCTGCTGGAAAGGTGCTTGGCACAGCTTGGCTTAGGTACCGCTCGGGTCGATGTCTTTCACGCCTTCAATTAACTCAAAGGCATATCGGTAGCTATGTGGCACTAGCTGATCCTTTATGGGCTTAAGTTTGTCCGCTAACCATTTTGCTATCACAAAGTACGGTGTGTTCCTCATAGGTAGGATCGGACGAAAGGATTTGCCATCTTTGTGGATCTTCGGTAAGCCTTACAATCGATGACCATGCGTGCCGATGGGGCGGAGGCACTCTAGGTCATTTTTACTAATCAGCCCTTCAGTTTGAGGTCTTTTTAAACAGTCAGGACGTCGTGTTTCCACCTCATCGGTCTGATCCTTCTCCTTTTCTGTCTTTATTAACTTTTCCTTGTCCGACAGAACTGGTTGTAGTTTTATAATGTAATCTGTTTTGTTCATTAAGACAACGCCCATTCCCTTATCTTGTCTCATTATGAGAACATATTTGTTTTGCCGGATATCTTTAAATTTTTCCATGTGCGATTTTGTTTCCACTGGATGTCTCGTCTCTTTTTACAAATGTGCCAGTCACGGAGACCGTCAACTACATCTGTGAATTCATTACTTCCAGTCAACTAGATAGAGGAATACCAGTGAATGCGCTCAGGGACCTGTTATTAAAACGTACCTTGAACGTGCAGTTACTATTTAACAACAATTTGTACAGACAGATAGATGGCGTAGCTATGGGCTCACCCCTTGGCCCACTTCTGGTGAATATTTTCATGGGCAAGCTGGAAACTCTACAGCTTCGTTGGCGGACAAACCGTCTAACATACTAAGGGGGCTGCGTGGATGATATCGTTGCGGTTGCATCTGAACAAACGGACATTTCAGCTGTAATGGATACCTTAAATCAGGCTCTCCCGTCAATCAAATTTACACTGGAAGAGGAACAATCTGGATTGCTCCCTTTCCTGTACGTGCTTCTGAGGAGAAGGCCTGACGGGAGTATTCGACGTAGTGTCCATCGCAAGAAGACATGGTCCGGACAATACACACACTTTGGGAGTTTTGTACCACCGAAATTTAAGCGAATTTTAATGCGCTGTCTGATACAAAGGGCAAAAAGTATCTGCTCGGCCAATAGCATTGACGAAGACCTTAAGGTTATAGAAAACAATTTTCCAGATAAAAATATAACTAAGAATATGACCAAAAGACCACCAAAGCTGCCAGTGCTAACGGCAAACAAGAAACAACTATTCATCAGGGTCTCATTTCAAGGGGACGCAGCAGATGCACTCTTACAAAGGCCCCTAAGCCAAGCTGTGTCAAGCAGTTGATGCCCATGTACTGTTCTCGCCTACTCTTATCCCATACGGAGGGGACAAGGACAATCTGCCAGCACAGACCACATCAATGTGCATTTATTCTTTCACCTGCTCCTGTGGGGCAGACTATATTCGTCACACGAGTCGGCATTTGTCCATAAGAGTACGGGAACACCTTCCAGCATGGTTAGGAGAGGGGCAGCTAAAGAACATAAACAGCTCTATCCTCGCGAATTTGGTAGACAAAGACCATCATGTAGATGCCAAAGAGGCCTTCCAGGGAATTAACAAGGTCCCCTCAACCTATCCAGAATTCCTTGGTCAGCGTCTGTTGGCTACGGCAGAAGCATCTACAATCAGGTTACGTAAACCAGTTCTGTGGGCGCAAAAGAACTTTTTACAGGCACCGCAATTACCGTGACCGAAAGCCACCAATTCAGCTGCCCGCATCTAATTACCTGTCCCTGCATCCGCTATTCCTCTGACGATGATGAGAAAACGGACCGCAATTTGTTTCTTTCCCCTTCCATCCACCACCCTGGCAACCGTACAATTTGTTCTACTTACCCGCATATTTCACTTCGTGACACAGTGATGTCAGTGTAAAGGCCAGATGAGAATTTATCGAAAGCTAACGTATGCTCACTAAATTTTCTTTTGAATTTATAAGCTTATAGTTCGTTTCTTGTCAATATTTTTAAAAATTCAGCCAGAAGTTTAAAACCCTGAATTCCTGTTTTAGTAGTTTTTTTCAAAGGAAAAGTAATGCAACGTCGAAAATCAAAATCTTAAGAGCATAACTGGCTGTTTAAAACAGTTTAACCACTGATCCATTATGGCTGCAAATTGTTAATTGAGAAAGTATGGCGCCATGTACGGGGCCATAGTCGAATAAACAGAACGTAACGTCAAGGAAATAGGTATGAGTTGGACTCAACCTAAGCTTTTTTTGTTTAAGTCTCTTTTTCATTTCTGTAGCAAATGAAATGGTTTAAACGCCATTAAATTGAAGGAACTACTCTCCATGGCTTCAAATAACATTAAAAAGCACTGTAAATTAATGGAAGTAAAGATCCCACCTGCCAAGATAAAGATATGAGATCCTGAGTGAATAGTCAAACGGGAGAAATTACGAAGGAAGGAAAATCAGACAACTGGATTTTCTTAGGCATACGTCATACTTACAAATAAATGTTTATGTTTTACTTTCTGATCGTAAACAAAGCTTTAATTTGTCAGATGACGGTTTCCGTAACTTAATGTTTATTTGGCCAGTGCTTAATTGTAAAGTTTAAAACTTAAATGCTGAAGCCGTGAATAGTACTATGTAGTTTTCCTCGAGATCTTTCCGCTATGCGACAAATTACGGTGGGTCTCGATCAGAAGTACATTCGGATTAGATGGGATTTATTGTTATCGCTGAAAGGGTTATATTAAGGGCTTTGAGGTTTTGTGTTAGCGTCAAGAGCTTTTGCGTTAGGTTTAAAATCAGATGTAAGGTTACTGTTAGTACAAAAGAAAGAGACCCTGTCCTGAAATTTGTCAGAAGTGTAATTATTCTCGTGAACTGCAAACAATAACTTTCGTTGCTGATGCATGCTATTCAGTTAGTTTATTGACCTTGGTTTAACGGAAGTCAAAACCTATAACCAGTTAGTGCGTGCATGGTTTTCTGATAATAGGTTGAAGGAAATTCCCATCAAAGACAAGGGAGACAAGAATGGCCATTTCTGGCTTATAAGCCATTACCAGCAAGCCATACACAACTCAGGGTTGAACTCGCAATTTGTTGATAAGAAGTCGAAAGCATTAAGCCATGGTCTCATTTTCTCTGCAGGATCAATCGGGAATTATAACTGTGGTTGCGGGGCATGAGAGTTAACCCCAAGGCTGAACCGTATGATTGAGTCACGTAACCCATCGGTCAGCGTCCATCCAGCAATGGTTTTTGATTGTCATTCGTCAATGTACTAGATTATTATGTCGTAAGATGCACCATTTTAACTCTATTTTGGCATTATGCCACCAAGATCCATAGCAACATAATCTTTCACGTACCTAAGACAACACGATACTTAACACTTTTCGCCAATGCGTATGTTTTTACGCAGGACGAAATGCATAGGATCTGTTTGGTTTGTATTTTTGATTGGTGCATAAAGAGATAATCGAATTAAAGCCAGATATCAGAAATTCTCATCAACTTGTAACAACTAATGATGGTTTGTTTTTGGATTGGTTATAAATTTGCTTTCTTTTTCACGTGGCATGGTAAGGGACTGTTTTGCATGAAAATGTTTGATGCAGTTGATATCCCGCCATAATAGCAAGAAGACCAAACAATACCTTCAACTAACAAGCTAGATTTCCTATTTTAATCGACATGTTGCGTTTTAAATTGAGTTTCCTGTTGCTTATCTCACTAGAGTATACCACATATTGGTACATTTGCATGCAGTTTACTCTACGTTTTCCCTAGTTAGTAGTTACGTGACCAGTTTCTAAGAAACTCGTGCAGATTAATGCTTTTCAAGTGCGTAATTGTAAGGTTGAATCTACTAGTATTTTGGGCACTGAAAAAGTCCCAATAACACTTTCCAGTTATATAGGCCCAATTTATCCAGGAAATGGAAAATCCCTGGAAGTGTACGCTTTTTTAACAATATGTACTTTTAGAATAGTAAATCATTTCAAAAATTAAAAATATGTATATTGTGATAAGTTAAAAGTAATATTACAGTTTCTTTAGAGTCAGAATATGAAAAAATAGGAATTACGCAGAATCAGCAGAAATATATTGTAAGACATACTTAAATATCCATGCACGGAATTGTCTCCGCAATCTTAACATAGGATTAGCATAATCCTTTAGGTTGGCTTCGTAAAGGAATTACACCTTTCAAAGTCCTAAACCCTTAGGCGAGATAACCTTTGGTCTGAAATGTGTCTATGCAAAAGCTGACACGTTAAAGACATGTGATAATTCGCTTAGTAATTACTTTGGATTCATACAATTGCGTGTTAGTTACATATTATGTGCCATTATTGCGCTTAACTACTTTACCCAGCCCGTTAATTGCTTTCGACTAACATGAATTATCTGCAGCTGAGTCAATATAAGTGTAGACTATATTAGGCATCCACCGCACCTACGTAATGATGAACGTAATGACAGGTTCAAACGTCTGTGCGTAAAAGGCAGGCAAATAAAACTCGTGTTACAGCCAATGAGTATTCGTATACTTTATACGCTTTTGTTTGCGTCCAATTTGTTTATTTAATTCCTTGTAAAATATTTATGAACAGAAAATAACAATTTACCTCAAAATGTATTTTCCACTATCTGCTTTGTTTCTGCAAACAGTGATCAGGTCTATATATTTAGATGCTTCAAAAATTAACGGAAAATATGTGAGCGAATAGGGAAATCAAGTAATATTAGGCGTTTCAATAGCTATTTTTGTTCAGTATGTAGTGATGAAAAGATTTGACAGTTTTGAGAGTGAATATTATCCAAACTTTTATTATGCACCAACTTTGAGTGAAATATTAAGTTCTCAAAGGGATGTCGAATTAATATAATATATTTCTTACCTTTGAAACGTATAATAGGAGGCAAAGAGACAATATAAAATTTGTTGATTCCGTTGTTTATGAATGCATACTTGATAAACGGAGCTTAACTGAATGAAATATTGGTGGCTACATTGCACAGGGATGGATGGATAAGCGAATCATAACCAGTTCAAAATTCAGTCGATTATGTCCGATCACAAAAAATTCAGGAAATAATTTGAAGAATAAGTGTGCATAAATGGACCATCAGGAAATTCGACCACACCTCTAATAAGGCTTCACACAGATGATTTTAATAATCGACCATGACCGAGAACATTCCGACTATTCAGCCGTAGGCTCACCGAATATTCATTGGGATCACTTGCTAGCTTGTCATTTTTGGACAAACAAATCTTCCCCTCTCTTTCACTATTAATATTATAGCAGATATTCTAAAGTTCGTGCAGTATCAGCTCGCAGCACCTAACTATAGAGGTACCCCGTAATTCAATGACGACGTCAAAAATCTGAACCTTAAGGGAATGGATAAGTTCTCACTAGACGTTTTCAATTTTTGTAAAAACATCCGCGTCAATGGGACGGGAAATTTCATCTGCAAGTTCCCAACATCCAATCAACAGGATATGGGATTTTCAATGAATACACTAAAAATATTTTAAGATGCACACCAATTGTGTAGTTAATTAGTGATAACAAATTTACAAAAATAGCCTTCGTTGATTTAAGCTAGCCTTGTGGACATCTTGCCGATGTCTTCGTGGGCAAGTTGAGGTATTTTCAACTAAACAGTTCATATTTTGTTGAGAAAATTGATTTTATCACTGTGAAAAACCGACGTAATCACGCAAGTATGCCGATAAAGAAAAGATATCAGGTGGAAATAGCCAGTTTGCTTCCTTACGAAGATGCCTTTTTAAACAGGCGCCTAGAAGTCAGCATCCAAAGGAAAGTGTTTAGGAAGAAAACCTTGTTTAAACAATATAGGAACGCTGGCAGTTTCATACCCCCCAACAAAAAACATAGTTTAGTTCATTGTTTGGTATGAAGGGCTTAAAAAAATTGTCGTGAGACCATGGAGGATTTACTTAGATACCATTATTCCCTTATTGATGGAAAGTATTTGCTCCCAGTTTTATTGCAAACCATATTGCCGAGTGATAAGAAAACAATCCACTGCCGATACAAAAATATTGTTCAAAAAATTGCTCTTTTAATGTGTCATTGTGAGTGAAGATAAATAAATCTTTATTCTAAGAAGACTTGAAGATCAATCTGTTTCACAAAATTCCGACACTAAGGTAAAATGTTTCGCACCGGTTGACGCCTAACCAAAATAAATACAAGAACGCCTCTCTAAATGGGAGAAAATGACGAAATTGCGAGCATCAACTGCGTCAGTCTGGCCTATTTTGTTGATTCTGGACATCGTTTAGAGGCCCTCCCCCCAAACGAAGTAGTTAACGTTACTTCTTCGGCCTTACCAACATATCATAAGCTAGTGGGCTCAGCGTCTACTAACTACAGTTACCAAAGATGCCACCAGGTTACAAATAAACCTCGTATAAGCTCCAAACTTAGCATGGTAAATGATCCACTAACAGCACGCAACTTTCGTACACCTCTCTCGCCCTTCCCATTCCCAACATTGATCCATTCTAACACCCTGCTGCCTCTTAGAACTAAATCGATTTATATTGTCAACTACATGTTCTACTCGACCTTGTTTGAAACCAGTGTGCTGGGCTCAAGAGAATGTATTGTAAGCAAACGTATGCCCTTTCAACTAGTCTTTTCAAAGCTGTGGCTGACTCCTTGGCAGAAGGTAGTTCTTAGTTCCTTGATTAGAAAGGTAATATCCTATGGCAAACGTTAAGTTTCATTGTAATAGGGTTTTTGAAGAACTACTGTAAAACACGTCAGGGAATTACCTATTTTCATTTACAGACCATTTTCAAAATGATTAACAGAAAGATCACTCTCAGAGAAATAAAAGGTTTTTTTGACGAATCCAAAAATAAATTGGTTTATCAAGAAGCAAAATTATTTCTTCTCTAAATATCCAAAATGTAGAAAACGTCCAATATTACACTTCATTTTCTTTTAGCTATGGCAGCTACTATCCTTTTCTGGCAAGAATAAGTACATAGCAACCTGACTTTTCATGAAAGTAAAGGATTCCAGGATAAAATGTCTAAAAAGGGAGACACGTCTGTTAAAAAGTGACTTCAGTTATGCCTTCTAAGCTCTGCAGAATGCCTGGGAAGCTAATGAAGCCCCAGGGCTGTAAACAGTGTAGCAAACTAACATAAGTTGCCATTATGTGCTAACCATGAGGTGAAACCAGTCGTACAGGAAAATGGATTGTCGGGTGCCGACATGTTTTAGCAACAGTTGGTCGGCTGGTAAAGAATGTTTTAAAGATTTACTCGACCCGAACACTTAAGGCAAACCAATCTCACTATATTGCCTAAAAGGAAATAAAGCCGGCGCACACTTAGGTGAAAAAACAAAGTTGACCGGAATCGCTGATAAATGAATAGCTTCAATGCTTTTATTGACAAGCAGTTTGCTATTTAAGGTATCCAGGATTCAGTCTGCTTGGAATGTTTAAAGGACTAGGATATAATTAGGAATTTACTGATAATGAATTTTGTGCAGTTGGAATAGATAAAAACGTTTAAGTTGAAAATCTCAAATTTTACGATTTGGCATTCATCGAGCCCATTTCATGATGTTTTGTCGAAATAGACGTAAACCTTACTGACAAGAAGTTCCTGTTAATTAAATAGAGTCAAATTTTTGCGTTCTGTTATAAGAAGTCCATCATGTTATTTGTAAATTTGTGAGAGGAGTCTCTTATCTGTTCACAACCTTAAATATTTCAAACTACTCACTTGTAGCTCTGACAGGAAAATTTTCAAATTTTCTCTCTATGGTAGACCTACTCCGTAAAACTGCTTCGAGGTTATAAAGCCGTTATTTAGGTGAATTGGGTTAGCTTTTGTGGAGTTAATTGTAATTTTTTCACAGTATCAGTGGATAGTAAAGTCCGAAAAGACCATGCCTAGTCATTTAACTGTGATATGCGATACGTTACCAACACATTTCCGCAGGTAGAACTTCTTCGGTAATAAAAATGCTGTACTCGTAGATAAGAAGCATTTAACTTTTTTAGAGCTAGCTCGGGAAACCGTAATAAATATTTTCTTTAAGAAGCCATTAACCAATGAGCTAGACCGACGTCTTGCTTTGGATTAAAATCGCTAGAATGTTAGTGGAATAACATTTCTTGGCGCAATGGTAGTTTGGGGAGAAACATTATACAAAAGCATCAAGTTCGGCACTGCCATCCACAAATTTGCGGCAATAAAATTCCAGAAATTCAGTAAAACTCGGATTAAAAATAGATCATGTAATCAAAAAACAAAAAGGTTTTCAGCACATTTGTATTTCGAACCGCGAGTCTTTTAAGTAGTTAAAGGGTTGTTTTCTTGCAAGAGCTATGGTCTTCTAGTGCGCAATCGACATAAATATTGGTCAAGAAACAGCGTAAACCTATGAGGGAGTAATGTTGCAATGACGTTCATGCACTGCATAAACATAAAGCCTGTTTGGATTTAATTTAAAGACAAAAAGCTGTAGTAAATGTTAAGTAATTCGTTATCTAAGTAAGAAACGATTATCAGCAGGCCATAGACAGGTCCCTGTATATGTTTGATTTATCTTCCGATGACTGCCAGATTTTTCACTTTTTTAAATTATTCTAGACTTCATATGGACGCATTCGTCGTTACATGTCTGGTCCTTTTCAACAGAAGATAGTTCTGTTTTTCTTAAGACCATTCCCTTTTCAAAACGATCTTCCTTTTAATACTGCCAGTATCTGCGATCAAAGAATGCTCACTTGCTTTTTCTATGAGAATTGTTTCGTTAATGTTATCTGAGACAAAGAGAATAAGGTATTATACGCTATTTACTGAAATACCATGAGTAATTTACGGTTTCCTATGAACACTGGCTAAACTTCTATTCTGAAGTCGTTGAGTTTAAGAGTATTGTTATTTTTCATCAGTCTCTGTTAGTAATTATCAGACAGTGAGGCAGAATTTTCCAAAACATACGATATTTAATCCAATAACTTTCCACATATTTTTCCGAGAGGAATCCAAGACAGAACGATAAAAAAGTTTTGATCCAAAACCTTTTCCCAAGCTACAAAATGATGCATGACCATTGTCGTCGTAGTGCTAATAAGTTTATCTTGCCATGCAGATCTACGGCTACAACATAAAATAATTGTGCTTATCAGACCTACCGTTTTTTAATTCCAAATGTTGACAGTATTTGTAGCTATGTCTCCCTCAATTCGAACTTGTTGGATTTCTGCTTGAAAATGCGCAGTTGTATCTAACTGTCCTAAGCCTTTCTGGCTAATACATACTGCCGTCGCAATAAGCTCATAAATGCGAATGTTTAAATTTGCTTATTGACATGAATAAATGAAATCTGCTTTAACTTTGTGGAGAAAGATTAACTAAACAGTTAACGTGCCTGGTACATACAAAATAACTGTGTTTTATATCTTACAACAAGAAACATTTCCCGATCACTGATTGGCCGCCTGAGGCACCTGGACCTGTACCCCAAATCACAGCTGATCGGAGAGGGAACTTGCACTAACTCGACAGTTAATAGTTGATTTACTCATTTTCTCGGTACTTCGTATATGATTTCAACCATCGAGTTTGACGGTGTCAATCGTGTACAGCGTGGTGATGTGTGGTGGTGACTTGTGCTAGGTTTTAGTGTGCGCCGACTTGCGGTGCATTTACGTCAGTCTATGTTCCACTCCATCACATGGGTGCGTTTAGAGAAAGAGCCAAGAAGACTGGAAATGGGAAAGGGTGCAGGCGTACGCATGGTGGGTCCACCAAAAATAAGGACACGACAACGAAAAGGGGTGGCGACTTGGAACTTAGCTAAGTGGGCATGCCACAAAGGCCACATTAATTTGAAGCTATTGCAGAATGACTCGCAGTTCGGGGGGAGTGAGTTATCCCGTCAGCTGGCAGCCTTCCAAGCCACGTCTTTTAGCGCACTATGAGAGCTCGAAGCACGTCAGCTTGCTTATAGTGAGGGAAATGCGCTGATCCCTCGATTGCACTTGTTCCTTCCACTCCCGGCATCAAGCGACCTTCCAACCCGTTAAGTTCTGATGATGAAGTTAATCCATAAACCTAGTTAAGGATTGCCGCCTCTAGGTTTATGATAAAACTTCAAAATAACGCTAATCTATCATGACTACGTAATTGTCTGTCCCTGTGTGACAATGTGCAGGGATATGAGGCCTGTGATCCAAAAGAAGCAAGGACGAATACAATTCAAGCAGTATGCATTTACGTACGGTTTAATTAATCCAAAAAGCAAAACGGTTTTTGTTCTCAATATTGCATATGCAAGCAGAAAAACATTCCGCTTAAATAGTTAAAAAACTAGAGAGCATTTAACAAAATCAGGTTCATTGAGGAATTACACAGTTAACGAATTTATGCTATATCTGAGTCGAAAACTTCAATTGAACAAGATTACTGATTTGGCAATTAAAATCCCTTACTCTGTATATGCATATTATACATTTTTCGGTAAAAAATTGGCTTCCACACCTGTACATGCATAAACTCTCGTCATTTCGCATCATCATATTTTAAATAGTAGCCTATTGATCGTTTTGTAATGCAGTAGATCATCTTTCTTTGAACAGCTGCAAACAAAGTCAAGTCCAATATCATGCAGCAGATCACTAACGTACTCTCATAAGGAAGGGAATCAAGATTTATTGGACATCGTATCTTAACCAAATCTCACAGTCCGAATGATAATAAAAATCAACTGCAAAATAGGCTGTGCGTATGTTTCCGCATAGCTTATTTTAAAAAGAAGACAGTTTTCGTTTTAAATGTTGCAACTTATCACTTATCTGGTGTAATTGATTTTTGTTGCACACATTTAAATGATATTAGTATTTATTTGGTTCTTCAAGTTAGGAAATAGGTTAGAGATATAAAACAGTGTAAAGTATATTTTGAGACTATTACGTCTTTTATATGATCAAAATACATGCGAGTGAGATCACGTGCATCGGCAATAAAGTCTGATATCAGTTTCTTTAGCATATTTTTTTGAATCGGTGCAAAAGTTATACGTGGTTTGCTCAGCACTATGTCTATAGAGATGAAAATATGAGTTCCGAGGTGTGATGGAGAGGAAGATGACACGATGTCTGAAACACGAATTTGATTCAAACAGTATTTCAGCCTCACAGTCAAACACATTCTAGAGGCAGCGGTGGATGAGTAACTGAGAAATTTGATGTGAATTATGTATGGGAATGCATTTGGGTATGCAAGTACGTTCTATCATCCCTGAGAGTTTTGGAATTGCTCGCTGCTATTTATCTCGGCGTGAAACATGCTTGATTTTTCCTAGTCTACTCGGTAATTTCCGCAAATTTATTTCTTGTTCTGGTCAATTGCATAATACTTATTCCTCATCCAGCTCGCCCAAACTGGCACCAGAGGCAATATCACTGCTCAAGAACATTTCACCGTCAGCAAACGTATTGATTTCTCTTAATCCCGAAAATACAATGTCTCTGTTAGTAATTATCAGGTAGTTAGGTAGAATTTGCCAAAACATACGATATTTAATCCAATAACTTTCCACATATTTTTCCGAGAGGAATCCAAGACAGAACGATTAAAACGATTTTGATCCAAAACCTTTTCCCAAGCAACTGCACCCTATAAATGCAGCATCCCCATAAGCACCAGCTACCTTGAATCTGGCGATAGGGGTTCAATATGAAGCTAAAACATCGGACGAATTAAATTATTTTTCCGCTGATTTAGTGAACGATGATTCTGGTTAACCGAAAAAGTATAAAAAGTGTAGCCTTAAACTTTAATTTTAAGAAATTCATTTTATTGATAAACAGAATTGAACACAGTGGCTAGTTAGAAAGAATGCAAACTCGGGTTTATTTTTGTTTCAACTGTTTTATTTTCTTAAAGCGATGGCCTTTTAGAAATTAAAAGCAGTGTTTCATTTCAGAAAGTTTGTAAAACCCAATGCGATTTCACGAGAAAATAGTTTTGGTGGGTCAATAAAAGCGTTCTTTAATGCTTGTCATATTTCCCCCCGCTTCATTCAAACAAATAGTGTGAACAAACTGTTTTTACGTTTTGAACAGGTGGCTTCGTTAAAAAAGTACACATGAAAAGCGTTCGATACACTTTAGTTTGAGAGTATCATTCCAAATATTTTAGAAAAAATTCTGAATTCACCACGGATAAAATAAGTGTGCAAACGATATAACACCAGAAGATCACAAACCATTCATACTAGCCAACAAATGCAACTGTTGACATCATAAAGGATCGTGAGTGAATGAGTCTCAAAACATAGGCCTGATTTACCTTTCGAAAATTAAACCTTTTTCCATCATAAACTTAATTGTAAACTTTCGTCTATCGAAGCACGTTGGCATGTACATACTAAAAACAAGGCTCAGTAAATCACAATATTGTTCTCGGTGCTTGCTTAGGTTAATTAATTGCAGCTTTTTTCTGCGAGCAGGAAAGCTGCTGAAATAACTGAATGCAAATTATTATCTTTTCTTCATACCCATCTCACTGAAGATTAAGAAGCAGTTAGTACAATTTTGTATAAATTTTACTTTTTAGCAGACTGCAGGCAAGTATGCCACAATCAGGACGCTGACAGGCCCTCTGCTCCTTCTCGCTGGTAAAAAAACGTGAAAACTATCGACTGTTATTCTTTTGTGCGTGCTTGCAGTTTTGAACGGCATTCTGAATCCTTCTTGCCGAGATATTCAATTTGTTTTGCACGAGTTCGTGCGAAAAATCCGTAGGCACGACTTGTAATCGGGCTGAAAGGACAATAAATTAAGGGCTCTTGATTTAACAAAGGGTGGAACGCAGCGAATAAAGCACAATTCATTTACAATTTTGATGTTTTGAACTCCAATTTATAGAACACCCAAACCCGTAAAAATAAAGCCACAGGCACCAGCGGTCAAAGGATGTGTATTCACGTTGGCTGTGCAAAAAGGATTCCCATATGTTCTAAGATTACCCTCGGAAGCACATAATTTGTCTCCCTCCTTCCATTGCATTTAAGCTCTACCCACCAGCTAGTTTGAATGTTTTGGTTGCACCTGGTATTCAGTATCCAATTATTGAATCCGTTAGTTAATTGTTTCAATAAAACCGGAACCAAATCAATTAAGTAAATTTTAAGCCGAGACACGAATTGCTGGATTTGGCAAGACTTGGCTGTAAACTTGAAATACATCTGGTAATCGAAAGGCACGTCCAATAAAATAATGAGAAGATATTGACCTTGAACTGCAGGGTAGTCAACTTCTGTCACGTACTTTACCATACAAAATAGTGACGCGTTATTAGCTGTGTAGCAAATTTAAATTCCTTGTTTGTATCATGTCAAGCAGGTATATATTTAAAGTCTCATAGTCGATTTAATAGAATGCTTAGAGCCAGCGCTGTATATTTAAACCATTATTATGCAACCTTAAACGAACTTTAAAGATGTGGAGAATTTAGAACCAACATTAGCACTGCATAATAGTGGCCAACGTGTCCATTTCCATTTGTCCCAGTTCCTTATTTTCCGTTTCAAATGCAATACAAATACTTTCAGGTTATGAATATATCAAGTTGATAATCTTTTAACATCACGGCTCAGTTATATTCCCTTTTTTAATGCTAACACGAAACACACTTGCCTCATCTGTTACCATGGGTACTATTCCTCTTTGTTGTAAAACATCTTCTGATTTGGCTTCTAGATAAAATTTGGGTTTATTTTTAACCAGCAACATACTTCATACTTCGTAAGGAGGAACAATTTTACGGATTGTATATAGGGTGGACCGAATATAACCAAATCCTAACGATTATTAAGAAATACAAAGAAATCGAACAAAATTTAAGTATGTGAATTCACAGCAAATGTCCAATACGCAAACCTTGGGCATGAGCCTTTAGTATACCTTGATCATATCACTTTCAATGGGCATTATCTTTTCCTCTGATTATCCATTTCTTAAAGGAAAAGGTGTGCCCTTTAATGTCCCTATGAGTAGACTATGCTGATTTTTAATTTTACCAAAATGGTCCTTCTGCACATTATCGTTGTTTTGTTGGAATTTGGCTTGATTAACACATTCAACGAAGATGGATAGGGCGTAGCGGATTACGAAAAAAACCCGGACGTTAGGTTTTCTGACTTCTTCTTCTGGCAAATCATCAAAAATCAGCTATTTTAAGATACACAAAAGTCCCTCAGTTATCGTAAACTGAGCGTCGTTAAGGCATTTAAAGGTATGAAGCTGAAAATAGGCAAAAAATTAACTGACCCAAACATTAAAAATTTCATAAGTGAGTTGAAAATAATGGTTAACATTTGAAAAGTTTATTGTATTTTTCTTATATCAAATTGTATAACATCTGCACCATCCCCCATTTAAGAGGAAACTCAAACGAATGCAATCACACTACGAAAAGTCACCATAAACGATTATTTGACATTTTTACAGTTCTACACTGGCATTTAGGGCTTTTTAACAGGACTAAATGAAATATACTAAATAATTTCGAAAATATATGTACCACGTATAACTGCATTAGGTTATTCATTTGTCTGGTAACATATATTCAGGGGTTTGAAAATGTGTGATGAAAAGAGATGAAATTTTAAAAAATACATTAATTTGATTCGACTCCAGTGCGATAAGGGTCACTAATATCGCTCTCTCGACCGGACATTGAGTCAGAAATTTGCTAGTTATACACCTAATTTTGTGGTAAATTACAAAAAATTTGACTTTCAGTTAAGTGCTTGCAATGGTTAAGGTTACGGTCTAGTTATTCTTACGTTTTACATTTGGATTAAGGTGGGTGTTTGTGTTACGTCACGAGAATATTTTACCTTTCTGTATTCTAGCACTAGGTCAGCTGTATTACAAAGTGGTCATGCCCACTCCCTTGTACTGACAGAGGAGGATCATAAAAATTTTTTTAAAAATAGAATGCTGTCTTCCATTCGTCACATTGTCCTTCTTGGAAAATATATTGCAGTGGCTTTAAGCACTACTTAGAAAGGTGGAAAACATTATCAGTAGATGTATCATGTTGGTCAAAACCGATGTTTTACTGATACGAGTTTGACGAGAGTAAAGGGAGTATAATCAGGTAACCTTTAAGAGAATGCTTATAATGGTATTTTGAAAATTTTGCACTAATGGGTAAAATGAAGTCAGAAATGATGACCAATGGATCAATTAGATATGTGAATATCAGTCATATTAATGGATTCATTTATAGTTCTTGCTGCTGAAAATTCAGTTATGATGGGTTAATTTGTACAACATTCCCATTCAAAGAAAGGACAACTAAACCCAGGTTAAAGACCAATGGTATATTAACGCATGTTTTGGTTATGCAGTCATAAATGCAGTTTAAGTCATAGCATTCCAGAACCTGCAATATGTAATTTAGGTTTGTACAGAACGTCTCTCTGCATATCATATTTCCACAATGAGTTGGGCTCACCAGACGTTCATTCCTCCGTTCTGTATATTAAAAAGAGTACAAGTGAATGCATGTTATACAACCTTAAGATTAGAAGTACCTAATGAAAACACTACACCTGTTTACTTCATTCCTTGCAATTAACTAATTTTTGGTTTTTATTATGTATGACAGCAGAGGTTTTCATCGATCAGGTTACGAGACTCGCTTGTCCTGTTACAGTTTGCCGCCCTAAAATGTAGTTGTTTACGATACATAATATAGATAGGAAAGCTTGGGTATAACTGGATGATGACAGTGAATAAGTCTGTAATAGGCATCTATGTCTCCCTTGTGTTTGTTTGTTTATTTGTGCTTGTTTCTTATGTGTAAGTACCTGTTATCGGCCTGCTTCAAGTATTCATAATCAAATGCCTTCAAACCTCGGCGTTCCTTGTCGTTAACAACTTGTTGAATAATGCTATGTCACTCACAGCGATACAGCTGTACAATAAACGCAACTTATTAACTGTTTGATTAAGTTAAACATACGTCAAATGGTGAAACACCACGAAGATAGTTTAAAACGAATGGATTCGATTAACTTGCATTTACTGTTCAAAAATAACAGTCCTACGTTCCTGAAGTGTCGGCACTGCACTTCGCGGTTTCGTTGAATGAAGTGTCTCCGAAGCACAATGGTGTGTCACAATCATGTGCCTGCATGCGAGGTTATAGGCAACCAATGACTCTATTCCCGTAGGTTAATGATGATATAAGCGCATTCAGTTCGGTAAAATATCAGCTGCAGAGTAATACCACGAAAGTTTGAAGCGGGTTAAAATGCTCCACGGAAGCTTAAGACCAATGAAACGGGGATTATACTGCTAGTGTATGAATAATTGAAAACGCTTGTTTTTAGAAGATATAAAACTGCTAGAGTTTAATGGTCTAGCGGATGATCCCCAAGCTGTGCTAATGCCCTAACTAATAAAGAAAGAACCACCTTTTTGACCGCAAAAGAACAAATAAACGTTTATAACTACGTAATTGCATCATAGTCTGAACAAATTGCCTGTACACCATTGAGTTAAAAACAGTATACTCGAAATAGTTTATTAGTTAGGCGAGTAAGTTATCTGTGGGGTTTCGCTGCTCAATGTACAATCTACTGCATTGGACACTGATAGTACTTCCACCAAAATTGATTCTACCCGACAGACCTGAGAAGAATAAGTTTAAAGCACATTAAGTATCCGTCTTGGTTGATAGTCTACAAAAGAACTGTTTTTCTTCCTGAAGTGTGAATTGCTTTCTATTGCTTCGTTTCTTGCTTGCTAAAAAACCAGTTTGCGACCAGATTCGGAATGGATGATAAGGTACCGAATTTGATACCTTGGAAATTGATGAACCAAACGATTAAAACAATTGAAATCGACAATCAGGCTAAATTGTGTTTTGAAGATAGTATCTATCTTTGCTCATACCAAGAATGAGCCTTCTCATGGAAGATGGCATGGAATATGACATATAAGTCTTGCCTGTTGCACCTTTAGCAACATACCTATAATATATATAAGTTATGTATGTATATTAAAACCCAAGGGTTTACATAACCGATTCTTACCGATTTAGCTTCCAAATATAATCCTATATATGAAATGAAAGCCAGGCTCAGTCCACGTGCTGCTAAGCATTTTCAATTCTGCCCAAAGCTCGGACACTACTTATATACCAAAATTTATTTTCATTAATCAAACTTGCACATACACGTCAACAACTGACTTATGCAAAAATCTGAAAAAACTAAAGCTAAGTTGGTTTTTTGTATGTCCACGCTCTTAGTGCTTGACGGTGGATTTGACTAGCAAAGCATGCAGCATCTATCTGTGGTTATTACTTAAACAGACTTATTAATTCTTTTAAAATCCACAGTTTTGTTTAGCTAATGTCTTCCGTCGTCTTAAAGTTACTAGACGCGCATTGTCTTATGCATCTTTGATTTTGTCCCCTTTTCTGTTAAATGTTCACTTGAATGTCCAATTGGCTGTGGTCATTTCCTTCAGATGTTTGAGGCGATTTCAAATATTTTGAAGACGTTTCTTACAGGAGTCGTTTTCACTGTAGGGTAATTTTCATGTATTGATGGATCTACCTTATGCTCGTATGTTTCCTTTGATGTTCAGTAATTAGTGGTTGCAAAATGATAATGCAGAGTGGCAGAGAAGATTGCTTTTAAAATTTTGCCGTTAGACTGTTTAGGTAAACACGTTTGAATAACCTGCGGTAGGGTAACAGTTGGACGGCCAAACTCCAAAAGAAATTTACCAGTTTGTCTTTGATCACGCAAAAGTATAATTGCAAGGTTGCCAGGTTGATTGTTCGTTTTCAGTTTTAGAAAAGGGAGAAGAAAATATCTTTGAAATTAAAAATAATTTTAAATACTTATCCTTCCGGTCTATATATCCCCACAAGTCACCTGATTCCCAAAAGATAAAAATGCAAAGACGAAAGTTTTTAAAACAAGAATACCATAAAATCAGTTTGTGTAAAGACTAGAGCAGATGGGAGTTTTATTGGTTTGCACTTTATTGCGTTCTCTCTCGCTAACTACTGATATGCTCATAAATCTGATTGCATTATTTAGTATACTTTCTCCTGCAGCAACCTCAAAAGTAGATAATCCCACAATGTAACTTTGACAGCGCATTTTACAGCATCAGACAGTTTGGCTGAATTTCAAAAATATGAACTCCTCTTATATGTTTTAACGTCAATATAACTGAAACCTGAACGCAGCTCAACCTTGTTTATGGGGTAGATTGAATAAATTTTATTTTAAGGCAAAACTGGTTGAAAGATATGCTTATAATTACGCTCATGTGCCAGCCTGGACAGTTCTGTTTTAACAATGCTCAACCAATAGCGAAGAGTTTGATTACAAATTGTCAATAATCAAATAAATATGAGAGATTCGTTTGACGAAACATGTAAGGGTCTGTCTAAATTTTGAGCATACTACAAAGGAGTACGACTTCATACAATGATTAACGGTAGAGCTTGCGAAATATCTTATTAAAAAACCCAAAAAGCAAGTTCCCAGCATCATTCACTTTCAATAAATTTTCTACATTTCTGTTTATTTCTTTTACCATTAAAATATGTTAAATATGGAGACAAGTATAAAAAAATATTACGCATTCTGCAGGGCGAAGGAAGTAGAAAAAGCTACCGTTGGTTTTTTTTATTAACGTCATGGGATGGTCGATTCCAGAAAATGATGACTTAGACATTTTGGGCCATGTAAACTGCATCTATTAGATCTCAAACATTTTTTCCGATGCAATAACGAATATATCCCCCATGTTACCTGCATATATTATAAGCCTGTTTATCTGGCGATGAGGTTATGAAACTTCCAATTTTCTTCTGAATATATTTATCAGAATCGAACAAGTGGACGGGCCCATTCTTACTCCATACATCTGTCTTTAAAAATTGTTGTCAACTAAGATCTGCACGTTCAGGGTACATGCTTCCAACATTTCCTTGAGCACTGTCACTTTCCTTTCCATATCCTATTGATTTTTGACAAGGAATTCCCAGAAGTATTTGACTGTTTCCGTCAACGATACGTTCGTAAATGTAGACGAGACATCTAGTGATACAATCAGCATTCCGTTCAAGTCAACATCTCTCATGCCGTCACTAAGTTTGAAGAATTCCCCTAGCCGTGTGGCATTAGCTGATAATGTACTGCCGTAAGTTTTCCCAGTAGCTAATTTGACATCATGCTGTACAGTGAGTTCCTCATATCTGGGATTGGTTAAATCATTGTGACATCTTTGTCAATCCTCGGCAAGCCATAGAACCTAGATCACGGACGGTCTAGATCGTGTTTGCTAAGAAACCATCCGCTTTAAGTCTCTTCAAACTGTCAGTCATTTATGCTCCAATGGCACCTGTATGACCGTTCAATTTTTCTGTCCTTCTAAACTTTTCTTTGTCTTACAGGATTGACTTTATTTTCATAATATAGCCTGGTTTGTCCAAGCAAAATACCACTTGCCTGGTCTGAACTTGTTATTAGGATGTTTTTTGTTTTGCATGAGCTATTTTAGGTTTTTGTGCTTGTGACTGCGTGGCCACGTCCTAACATTTCTGGCCACTGGTCAAGTACTGATTAGAACAGTAACCTAATGTGAACGTAATTTTTTGGAAATTGCTGAGTGTCATGCATTTGATTCAGGAATTTCTTGAACTGTGCTCCTCGTCCTAGCTGACGGAGATTCCGTTGGGGCAGCATAACTTAAGCCCAAATGATAAGGCCTTGATTGCGGTTTCATCGCGGAAAAAAGACGAATAGGCGCATTAATGCCAAATTGGGTCCTTGGAAGTTTTCGATTGTTGTCCGTCTTCGTTAATAGGCAAGCTATCTTTATTGCTGCCCATTTTATTCCAAAATGCTGTACACGTTTCTAAATTTATTGTTTTTCGTCTTCGTCTGGGTAGTCGAATATGGCTCTGCATTGATAAACGCGATGCCCTAGTATTTACAACTTCACACAGGTGCATTCCAATTAAATTTCAAAATTCTCTCAAGCTACCTAAAATAACTTAGACAATGTCTGTTCTAACACAATACTAGCAAGCCAGCCACCAGTTTTTAACTAGCTCTCCCGACGACCATTATCCTTCTGACGTTTATCGCTATCGATAATTTATACTTGCTCGGATCTTTTAACTATATCAATAGGAATACTTTTGTGCGGATATAAAGCGAATTTATACAAAGCAGACATATTTTCACCTAAATGTCTCGTGTAAAAATAGAGATTCTGACATCATAAAATTGGAACGATCTTATCTAAAGTAATAAGCCACTCGTGGAGCGCGTAGGCAAAAGTCGTTTATAACTCCAGCATCGGTTAGTCACATGGCAGAGGAATCATTACGCCAACATACAACGCGAGCGATTAAATTTCAACGATGTACGACCCGAATGCTGACCGTAAGGAGATTGTCGCACAATAGGCCATCTATCTTTGATGACGTGACGAAAAGTTAATTCTCATACAAAGGCCATAGTATAGCGACTACAGCATATATATGCGGCACATCCTGGTGTACAAAGTACCGGTTACTGATGCCATCTTGGAAAATGGGTTCGAGAATTTATTCGAAAAGTCATGTGAATAGACTTCTTGGATTTGCAGCCGCGTCTACTTCTTCATAATGGAACTTCAGCTTTAACTACCTCAATTCGATACATTGGACGTAGTGCCTGATTTTGAATAACTGTCCGTTATTCTTTGGCTTATAACTGTTTCCGATCGAGCATAACCATCTTGTTAAGGCCTCCATAAAGGTTTATCCGACACTTAAAATAAGGATTACACGTTCACTCGCAGAGGTCAATGGGACTCGTTGACGGCAGTTCCACCATGAATTCTGACGCTATCGAACGTGTGCCATACAACAGGGTTGTAGTGTAGACGAAGGTCAAAAAATGCTAAGAACCAAGGTGTACAAAATAAATTAACGCTAAGTGGGGAATTGTGTCTAAACTAAAACGACAAAAGGACGGCAAAAATGTCAGAGGATTGTTAGAATGCAGACTTACGAAAAACGCAGCTTATAGATAGCAAGTGTTGTTGAGGATTGTAATGAACTCTGAACTAGATCCAGAAAGCTATGCATCAAGGACGAAGAGCAGAGTCAGAAGTTCAATTGAGACAGCGTTCGGTAGAATGCAATCGAGAAATGAAGATCAATCGCTGCAATTGACTGCAAGTAATTGAGAGAGATCAGTACAATCAAGAGAGCAGTGGTGACATGCAGCAACAGAAAAAGAAGACGTCCAACATGCCGGTTGAAGATGGCTGTTATGTTTTATTTAGCACATAAAAAACAAGCAAACATAAAGATTCAGGGGAACAAGAAAGACACAAACATGTAAATTGTACAAATGCCTACAGGGTAAAGGCAGGAACGGTGAGTCGCGTGTTATTTCGCCATTTGTATTATCATAGACGTGTAGTGCATCGTCCACTTCTGCTGGATATTAAAATAAGACCGAGGAGAACGGAGACGGAGAAAGGCGATATTTGGAAGCCTGTGTCTAGGTTGCCCAAACCGTCCCCATTGTGTTTAATATTGGTTTGCATACCCAACAATGTTTGCCCTGCCCTTATTGGCGATATCTGTCAAAACAAGGCGAAAATACAAGTTGAAGTTAGCAGTGGAGTAGAATGAGATGAAAGTATTGAAAAAATAAATTTTATTCGCCTGAAGTTTCAAATTCATACTGGAACACATAATCAAACAGCATCGGATAAGGGTGATACATACAGAAGAGACTTTATCATTTTCAGGATACAGTTGCTCTCCTGCTTCAAATGAGCAAGACTTTGCATTTTATGTCTTCATCGTGGAAGGTTGTACCCAATACAATAAGTGCTTTGTTGCCCAAAAGTGGGTTGTAACATGCCGCGGTTTTATCCCTCCTGATGATAACTCGGCAATTCCACTCCCTAACATTTCAATCGCCGAGGAGATCGATGTCCAGCTCATGTCCTGCAGCATATCAGATTCAGTTTTTGTGACCTCTACGTGAATTTATTCAAAGTGATAATACACTTATGCTCAATTTGCCACTCACTCTCTTCTTTCCACTCATCGCGCCGGTGGTAGGGCCTAGTGAGAAGAATCGGAGGCGAAACCGTGCACAGGAGCTTACAAAGTCACGCGTGCCTTGATCGCAAATTATGGCATTTGACATACAAAACGCTAAAGGGCGGCTCAAATCCCAAAGAGTGAGAGTGCTATATCGGCCGCATTAAGAAAAAGCCATGTCAGTCTGACTCTTCACCTAGAGAGCACCGATTAACTCGATCCTTTGGGAGCGTTCCAGTCCACGGATTTTAGTTTACCTTATAAGCGTAACATTGCGTAAGATTGGTTAGAGGGGGAATATGTTATGAGTGCCAAACTCAGTTCCTCCGCTCTCTCACTCACCTTCTCCCGGGCACCAGTGCACATTCCGAACCGCTCAGCACTCAAATGGGGAGATTTTGGACGGGTGACTGGCGCTATGTCAGCTCGAGCCTCGGCTTACAAACACACCCCAAATCTGCGCTATTTGTCATGGATGCATCGGCTGAATAACGGATGTGGTGTGTTTTAGTCCGGCGCATCTACAGCCTAACTCGTTAGGTAGTCTCTGAAATTGGTATTGGAAAGAGTGATCACCAGCACGCTACAGGCGTGACTAACTGTAATGCTCAGGAAAAGTTTCAGCACTGAACAGTGTAGGGCTTTTGCAATAAGGCGAAATGTCGTCAAAGGAATTTATAGCTCCAGCAATCGCGTTTCTTTCTGTAGAGTTGAAACAAACGTACAAGGCTGCGATTGCATGCTAACAGAATGACGCCAACTAAGCTATATTTTTGAGACGTCATTCTTATCAGCCGTCTTGAGCATAAATATGTAATTTATTTCAGGTTCACAAAATTCAGGCAATAATGGATGTGGATGAACAGATTGCTTTCAATTAAAGAAGTTTGGTTTACTTAACAACATTCTGATTTGCAAATACGGGCAGTTTATACCCTAAATTATAACAATGCATCTTACGGTTCATATTGTATTTAAATGTACTCGTATATGCCCAAGAATGTGCAAATATTCCATACGTAAACAAGAAAAGGCTTGCAATTATGCAATAATCCTTAATTTTTAAATGTAAGAGATCGCGTGTATCATGTAGATCCTGCAAATAGCCGATTGTTGAAATGGCAGTGTTACAGAAGCAACTGTTTGCGAAGTAAATTGGTACTTCCAATCTTCCACCCAATAGTCGTAGAAAACATGCCAAAAGTTAGTAAAGTGTACGAAACATTTTCCACTTTAACGCAAAAAAAGGTATATTTGTCATTTGCAGTAGAAACGGTGGCACGTTCTTTAAACTGCTTGCGTATGCAAAGAAGGAAAATAAACATTTATCAGCGACATCACATAAAAAATATTTTAATATAGAAAGCTTTCATGAATTGGTTCAGGCAATTAAGACAACTTAGGTTCGTCAATGTTTCTTAACACTTCATATTCGAGGATTAAGTTTTAAAATCTAGGCAAGTATGGTAGTAGTATAAAAACTACCAAAAACCGGCAACAACCAGAACGCACGAAAACTCCATACTTATCTAAAAATGTCTAGGAATTGGCATATTTTGATGCTCACACAAAGCCCAAACCACTAGAGCCCTCATATTCAGCAATTGATTGAGAACTCTAAAAATTAAAAAGCGTTTATTGGCATGTTAAGAATGAATGAAAACTTCAAGGATTCTGGTATCGCAGAGCAATTATTATTTTGATATCCAAAATGCTACGCAAGTTATTAACTCTGTTATGCATATTTTACTTACTTCTGCACAAACGGGTCTCGTGATACAAGGACTTCGGAATTATTCTAATCTGGCGATAATTCCTTTGAATTCCACCGAAAACACTGCTGGTATCGGATCCCGAAAAAGACATGAACGGAAAAGTACGTTCGTTCTTAGGAAAAATTTAAAAACCCTAATCTTAAATTCAAGCAGCTGACTAGTTGCCATATTACGCAGTTCTAACTGTCGGAACCTAGATTTATTCCAATAGAGGGAAAAAACGTTTTTCAACATTTTCAATTTGATATTCGCTTCTTTTTGCGGAAAATATTTTGGCTCTTTTACAAGTTAATTTCACGATTCTGGAACGAACAAACGCTATTCCAATATTTCAATTTTTTATATCAAAAATGCTTGGGACCTGGAGATATGCGCCTCCATCGCACTACAAGAGGCTTTATGCTGGATTTCGGGAGACACCTTTTCGCGTTTCCCAACTTCAATTTTCACCCTATTCCGAAGTTTAATAGTTCACTTTGTGTCCCTAACCATTTACATCTTAGCACTTAATCCAATCTCACATCAAGAATTTAGTGCAAAGTAACCTGTTATACGGGAGGTCAATATTCACTTCCTCAGCCGAGCAAATGATATTCTAACATTAAGTATGTTGTTACCGATACATTTGTCATGCTTACATTTACACGAAGTTGATTGCTTATTATCTAGAGGCTTTGGTTGAAGCAATTGAACCGATTTTTGATTGGTTGGAGACCCTTCGTGGAGATACGCATATTTCATGAGCATCGCCACAAAGTGCAAGTGTGTTTGAGCAGTGGTTAATCACCTCTGCAAAATCCATTTGGAATTGCGCAGTACGAGTTTTTCGATCTGCTTACATTGTTACATGCTTTCAAAGAAAATGCTTTTGTTCCATAAGGAACATAGAATGCATGTTTTTTCTTAGCTAAATAAGTTATTTTTTCTAAATGCATATTATTGAAACATTGTAGGGATTTGAGTCGTTTAAGGCCACAAGTTGCAAAGACAAAAATTAAGAAGCAAAAGAAAGTAAATCCACACGAATGATTGTAGAATTTCTTGTGCAGAAGGTCATTCTTTTCTCTTTGCTATGTTCTGTCTATTTAGGTTAATGGTCGAAGTGATTATATTTGGATTTTCGGATTTCTAAAACTTTAACACGACTGACTGCAAATATTCCTCAAAAGCAAGTCAATCATTGACTATAATTTGGCTTGCTGGAAACCTCAGTTAAATTAATGTTCTTGCTATTCTGTTATTTTGAAACAGTAATAACTAGGCATTTTGGGTTTCCTTCTTGAATAGTGTAATATTCATTTCAGTGCATTTGTTCGTCTCTGTGTGATATTCAGTGCATTAAGCCTTCATTCTGTTAGTCTAGTGGCTTCTATGTCATGAAGCCAGATCAATCAACATCAATGCTGTTGTTTCTTCACTCGGCATTTGGCCAAAGAGCAGTAAAGCAACCTGTTTGTTTCACTATTAAATGCAACCCTTAATGTTTAAGTGCAACCAAGCTTATTTCTCAAATGTAGCACACTTTAAGTAAAATATGACCATTGATAGTAATTTACCCTCTTGCTGGCTCTATCAAAGTCCTTGTGAACAAGTTATCGGTATATTGCTAACAATCACAGAGCCGTGCTGTATCATTTAAAATAAAGTGATTTATTTGTGGAAAACAACTGCAGGGCTGACCACTTTACAGCCGTCTATAGCGTCTATAGTCAATTTCGATGAAGTTATTAGCAGGTTCCATTAAAGGGTAACCATCGCTGTCCACGACTGTCCATGCTCGTTGCGAGGAACTATCAAGGTATTACACTTAATGTCCAAGAGCAAAAGATCAAGCCCTGACTCACTCCCAGTTACAAATAACAACTATTTCGGCTCTCTGCTGATGGATATAATCACATCGCTCTTCACTGCGACGCGGATATGAACTCAAAATACTGTGGCCTTCAAGGATGCTAGAATCACCTACCCAAACAAACGCAAGTAAAACAGAAAACTGTGTTATATTTGCAAAGGCAACCCCCTAAAATTCAGAGAGAGAAAGGGCTTTCATGTCCTTATTCATTTCTTCAACCCTCAGCCGGGGCTCTTCCGTCTCTAGAAAACATACGTAAATTTTTAAGGTACTGTAGAACAATTGCCATACTCTTCGTTTCATGCCAAGTATAAGAGAAATTAGAATAACACAGGACTTGAATCTAACCCCGATTTGTAGGTTTAAAAAATACCTTTCAAACAGGGCCTTGCGCGGAACTCTGGCAAATTCGGCTGCAATTTGAATGTATGGAACGCTTTTAAGAGTTGATATGGCGATCCAATGACGGGATAATGGCTCCTGTCACGGACAGTGAAGCAGTCCTTGAAGCGTACTCTGTAAGATATGGGGTTAAAGCATGTTTCTGTATTCACCGCCATCCTTTCCAGTCGCATGTTCTATACCATTCCAATAAGGAGCGGGCTGGAATGAACCCAACTAACCGAACTACCAGATCATTGCCTAACATTTGATGCATGCCAACAACAACGACGGTCTCAGTGGGCAATGTTCATGCTCTTCTGAGCACGAATGATTGCGTGCCTAACACCACGATGGATACGGTTATGCAGTGATGCGTGATCACGTTTGCTTCCGTTCGCATTCACTCCGACCTAACTTTCGGTGCATACAAGATGGCGGTTATGTATCAACCAGCATCAGCTACTGAGTATGGTGAATCCAGGATCAGTGTATGTGGACAAATGCGCCTACATGAGAGTTTTAATGTTACGAAAAATCACGATTGAAAGTAAACTTGTCCTTTTTATCTCAAAAATTCCACCAGGTCTTTATTGATTGCATCGCTCGGTGTAGGGTGGCCGAAACTCTCACCTGAACACAAAACGAAAACTATACAGAGCAGTCATCCTGACCACGCTTCTGTATAATGTGCACACGTTGAAAGGGCACAAATCGTAAACTAATAAACGCAACTGTATTCACCCAACTTGCCTCCACCGTAGGCCGAGATGGTCCGAAATGAACGTTTGGCAGGATAGTCCTGAAAATTACCAGCATCGTCAGTATTCACGCCAGGCTGAAGCAAACACGTTTGCATTGGAACAGTCAAGTAAATATTATGAGTTGACGCCGTTATGGGCAATCTTAGATGGGGTGCCAATAAACGTCGTTAAACGTACAGCCTGAAAAACTCAACGAATAAACCCCGTGACCTGAAAAGACCTTGCTCAGTATCACCAAGTGTCGAATATTCCCAAGAGAACAGTGGTCACATGCTGCGGAAACAATGGCCTAGAAAAAAGTAGTGAGGCACATACAGTAGATAACTTAATTAATGAACAGTCATGATCGAAATGTGCTTAGGTTGCTTGGAAAATGTTTGACTGTGTTGTGTTTTTGTAAATGTTTGTGTGATTGAGAAAGTCTTTTTACTAAAGAAAAATGCATTTCAAATCTGTTCTACTGGAGGAAAACATATCAGTTAACAGCGAATAAGGACGTTTAGGATAGCCAGAAAATTATCGATAAGTGTTGTTAATTTCACAGATAAAAACGTGTTTTGCCTGTGTTTTACTGTACAATAAGCTTAATAGAACCAGTAAAAGCTTCAAATACTTCCTCCCTTAGAACCAAAAAGCTACTGTTGCTTATAAAAAATAGGTAAAGGCACGTATGAGAAATCGAAATTTTTTACAGAAACAAGGATCAAATCCAGCTTAACATGTGATTTGCAAAGTTGTGACGTTGCTTAGCAACCAAATTCAATAATGAACTTTGTTTGACAGTATTTCGATTTATCACACCGATAATTTTGACCGTAAATTATAAATTGCGAACCGTAAAATTTCGTACCGTTTTCTTTTTATACTCGTGCAAAACATTCAAAAAATGTAGTGTCTGGAATGAAACAAAATGAACCAGAGCGGTCCACAAGGAATCAGGTCAGCGATTTTATTCGTCTTACACTAAATAATTAAATTAAATACAACTTTTGTCTATGTGAATTGAACATTTTTCAATGAACTATTTGTGTATAGTTAAAAAAAGACAAAGGAATCTGGCCTTAGGCAGCAAACATTCATGAAAAAGCGATTTTTAAGAAACTAATTAAAGAAGGTTTATTTCTCAGGCTTTCCTTTGGAAAAATTCGATGATTTTTTGAGCAGTTATTGTTGTTAAATAAACCTTCGAAGTCTGCTGATGTGGTCATTGATGAGAAGATACCCAGACGAGAACCCCATGTTTGAAAGCAAATTTCAATAACTGCTATGTCAGTTGGTTTGCATGGCCATCAATTTCGGAGAGACCGATCTGGTAGTCGACAACGGAGATCATAATTTCAAAAATGCTCATACATATAGTCTAGGATACATTCGGTTATAAACTGTATTCACGCACGTCAAATAAAAACCATAAAATAGCACGATAATGTTCATCTTCACCGCTCAAAGACCTATGAGTATAATTTGGCTAATGAATACACTATACTTAGTTAGGCAATAGCCAGCATGCAACCTTTGTGCTGTGAATCATTTTTTCTGACTGTCACTAGCCTGGGTCTACACCTTATAGAACACATCTTCGCATTAAACAAAAGAAATTAGGACAAGTCCTGAAAATATTGGTCAACACGGGAACAATTTTATTTGTTTTTAAATAGTTTCAACGTCCAGTCCCCATAAAACAGATTTTTTGTTTCTATATCAGCTTGAATTACAGCGGTGTTACAAAGAAGATGGAAATCAGCAAAGCACGAGTACGTCGTATTTATTAGTGCATTTCAGTATTTTCATATTGGATTCTAAGTTCCCTCTGTGCTGAAGAAAAGACGGGGTCTTAAATAATTTACGCCATGAATTAGTTCACACATTTGATGATTTATTGATAAACAATTATTTATTGCTGAAGAAATTTTAAAAAGCTGTCGTTTATTTATCGCGCTATACCTTTCGTGCATGCTAAATAGGCGTCCTGTGTATAACACCGTTTTTTTGCAAGGGTTTTCACCATTCACTTATACTTTTACAGACTTTGTATTTTGAATAACATGAACCACCGTTCCAAACACAAGATGAAGTTCAAAGTACCTATCCAAACATATTCGGATCAAGAGATAGAATGTTGCCATTAGCAACAACGTATCAGAAGTAAACTCATCGTGCCCACCCCAATCAATGTGAAATGGGTTCCCACCGGGCCGGACTGATATTGTGCAGTTGAATCACGACGGCATAGTCGGTCACTTGCAACTCAATTTAAATGCTCCAAGCAAACCGATATCAGAAGTCCTAACCTAAGCCCACAATGCTCTAGGGCATTTGGGTCTAGCTTGTCGCACCTGTCACCACGAATGGCTTCATATAAATGATCCAGTTCACACCCGAGCGACACACTCCTATGCATATGAAAGCATAGGTAACATGAGCGTTAACATAAATCAATGATTATTATCACGCACTTCTCCTAAAGGAAGCCTAATATCCACATTTCAGGCCACGGTATGACAAGCGAAACTACACGCATAACGCCAAGGTCACCTAACATACGTAGGAAAATTATAATTCGGCACAATCTAATCTAAGAAGTTGGGAAAAGGTCACAAGCAAAATGCACTGTATAAATTTGTGGAAATTTGTATCGAGTCCCATTCCCAGTTGACTTGAATCATACAAGCCTCATGTGCCTAAGACATCAAAGAGAGTAAAGCTGACACTTTAAACACCAAAACATACGGCATCTTAGCGTATTCCTCACATAGATAAACAAGGTCTGCTTTTATCTATCAAGACAGACTTAGAGTTATAGCTTGAATGCCAACCAACCGCCAAGAATAATTAATCCTTCTTAAAACTTACTGTACATAATGTAATGTTATAATTTATATCATTGATCCTAATAAAATACCCAAATGCCCAATCGCAGATTGACACATGCTGCGAGGACAAGATCGTGTGGCACGCGTTGATGGGACGATTAATTTTATCAGTAACTGTGCCCACGGCACCTCCGTGCGTCATAAAAGGCCTTGCTATCAAAGCATGAAAGTTGTGGGAAGAAGTGCGGTGAATGCTACGCAAGCCTGTCTGGTTATAACCTAAGCCGGTTTCAAGTCACCGCTAAGGTCCTACTACCAACCATGCCATAGCTGAGCTGGACCGAAAGGAGTCTGGCTTGTTTCATGGTTGGCGTTTGTCAAGCAGCACGAAATCCATAAGAAATCATAAATATGGTTCTTTGTGAGGTGATCTAAGGCGGTAATCCTGGACGTTCGTCTTCAAGCTGCGCCCACAAAGGGACTCAGCAGTCGTTTAGTGGCAGATATAACAGCTGACTGCTGTGCATTCTTCCGATCACCTACGAAAGTCACACAGTCTAAAACGTAGCTTTTGTTGTGCTATGAACTCTTTTAAATTTAATTTCAACTGCCTATTAAATTCGAATGGATTTTTGCAAAAACAAACATACAGTATACAGTTTCCTATTCTTTGTGATGGAAAATCATGTCTTACTTAAATTGTAAACTTAACGAAAGCTTAGCCTTTTTCATAATGATAGCATCCATGGTCCCTCTAAAGTCTTAAATTGACCATTCAATTATCAATGTCGGTATGTATATATTAATCCTCTTTCTGTAGTCAACAACGGAGTTGATATTAATTGCATAATTATCCTGTAGCTGTCTGGTATTTTCCGCAAAGCACAGAGACATGCACGAATTCCCTTACGTAAAATTGATACAGCGCGTTCATTGGCAACCCTGAACGCAAGTGCAACAGCAAGTTGGGTTCCAAGTAATTTGAACACCAAAAATGATTAAAAATCAAACCCGTTTTCTGTTAGTGAATAAATGTTAAGTAAGATGTGAGTTGCTACCAAAAGGAGCACAAAAACGGTACTTAATTTTGCGCCATGAATTTCTAGTGCAGAGTCTCCTTCTTAATGTGATCTTCATGATAGTTCTCTCTTCTTTTTTTCCCCGAGCTGGTGCGTAATCCGTATAACGTGGATATTTTGTGCCATGTCTGTCATTGTGTTCAACTGTATGCCTAGTTGCCAAGACTCGAACAAGACAAATGCACATGGGAGAGGGACGAGAATCTGGCATTGATTCCTTTGGTATCTTACGCATGGCCTCCGCATTATGAACAAACAAATGTGCTATTCATACAACAGGAATGCACAACAAGCGCGTATTAGAGTGTTTCTACATGACTACATGGAATGAAGTGCTTTCGACCTATATAATACTCCCACTTGTGTGGATTCACTGGTGCTAACATTAGAGGAGATATGAACAAGGAAATGTGTGGTAGGCACGGACCGATCATGGAGCTTTGCCGCCCGCTGTGTTCCGTTCCCTCTTGTTGGCTGTTGGTGAAGCAAAAGTCAACTTTATTCTGGACATGTTAGCACCTAAGCCATTATTGCACCTGTTGGACAGTGATGGACATCGGACATGTCCCGTGGGTGGTACCTGATCCCTGGGGTGAAGAAGCAGGTGGCGGGTCAGCACCTTGGTCAAGCGGGCTGACCTGCACTAGCATACATTTGCAGGAGCAGAACGTTCTTGACTGAGGTCAGGTAACAAGAAATTTCCATGTTTAATCTACGGGGTTTCCTTACGTCGCTTCATGTCTCAGTAAAGGAACTTGTTACTGAACATACGAGTGTGCCTGTAGGAAAACAATATTAAGTTGAAATACCTGCAGACTTTTGCTTTCACATTCTCTATACTTAGATGGGTGTTGATTCGACAAAGTGTTTGGACAAACCGTTGTTGTCTTTTTTGAAGAATATTCGCTGGTTTTCTTTGTTATTCATTAAGTAAACTTTATTTCTGTCTTAAAACTAAGAACTTTGGTGAACATGCTCCTACTTTCTAGTTCATTGTACACTGGAATTTCGAGAAACACTAATGTTCTAGTTTTACGAAAAAAGTACCGGAAACATAGCAAGGTATGCAGCTGAGCATGTAGGAAACGAAGACTTCAAACAGTATTGATGACTAAATTAAGCTTAAGAAGACCGCCATACTGCCATGCACTACGGTATAGAGAAAACCATTGAACGTAAAGTAGGCCATCTGTCAGAAACCAAACTAGTTTCTAAAGTCCTACTTGTTGAAAAAGCGCGCTTGTTCATCGTCCTTCTTCTGCGGGGATTGATATTACTTTTCCTCCGGTAGTTTCTGAAGTTATGCGAATATTCCCATAATAAACTTGCAAAGTCAGTTCAAAAAAACATTTTTTTATGTTACCTCATCATCGGAGGCTATACATAAACACAGCGAAAGGTTTGTGGGAAGAATGAGAACATCAGGCACTAAAATAAGCTCATCTGCAAGCCGCCGGTTTCACTGTAAGCTTAGTTAATGAAGTATTTTAAGTTCAAGGGAATCACATAACAGTACCAAGATAGCGAAATCATGCTTTACTGTTGTTTGTAGTCTTAAGCAATAGCTACTGTGAGTCACATTATATTCAAAAATATAATGTGGTCTGGATATACAAGCCAGTTTAATGAGTATTTTTTATCGGTTCAATAGTTTTTCCGGGGTAGTCTCTGCTTGCCTCTTAGCTTGCAAAAGTACGATGATTGTTTCCTGAGCGTCCTTTTTACTTAAAATTATAATTAAAAATACGTTACTGGACTTTTGGAAGCAAAATACATTTTCTCCGGTGTTTGAATGCTCACTAACACCCATTATCTAGGCTAAGTGAAAACCGTATTTGCGGCTAATTTCCTCGCGCTAGGCAAGGTATTTGCTACAATTGTATCGTTTGTGTAGGTGAAAATTGATAGATCTGTTAACTTAGTCATTGTTTGCGAATCAAACATCATTAATTGACGACTAAATGCGACTGTCAACCGACCCAAGATGGCCTGTCTTTGTGAGAATGGGAAATGAATGAATATACTAAGAACCGTATTTTAGGTTAAATTTGGCACTGCTAGAGGAAGCAAGCTCGCTTCAGCCGATGTTAACTTAAATATATGTACTACATCATGAAAGTGGTCTTATGTGCTACAAAGTACTTTTACATTCTTAACATAACTAAACTTTTTGGGTCTTAAAAGACATGGTTTTGCCAAAAGTATTTTTTAAAAATAACATGTCTGCCTCGTAAAAAAATTATCTGATGTCATTGCAGCGCTACTCGGTAGGCAGAGCAGATGTGTACTTGGTGTGTCATATTAGCGCAGGAACTAAACTACAGAAGAATAAGAACATTTTATGTTTGCTTTACTCTCCAGTCTCTATTTTTTCAAAATCACAACGATTTATTGCAAAGGTTTATAAAAATATCACAGGTCTTGCGTGACTCAACAAAACATCGGCTGCGTTAAATGATAGCGCAATGCGTACTGGCGTATAGAGGCTGAAAGAGTCATAACATTAGATGCACCTATATTATGCAGCAAATATTGAGCATTTTGTCCATAAATAAGTAAAATATGTACCCAATAATTTTGGTTTATAACACCGATACACACTGAGTTCACAAATACCACTAAAAAACCACTGACTTTATCTTGAATTCGCTTACTCAGAGTATCTATGAACACAAAGGGAGCGTCCACGACGTCGCACTTTCATCAACGTAGCCTACTTCTACTAGGACGGTTTACTCGTACCTCATATTTGTAAGTTGCCATGAAATAACGCACTGCTTCTGACGCTCAGTTGACAAAACAGAACGTTTGGTACTACAGTGGCTGTAAGTGAAAGGGCGGCTAGCAAAGTCCAACTGCGTCATAAGCAGACCCGAATCCTTCAGCAGTAGTAACTGCCTGCGCGACTTCGCAGCGACTTTAGAAATTGCTTAGCTATCAAAGAGTCGAATGCGACTAGGTTATGTTAACCTAGGCAATCTGTGCCCCAACCTTTCGAGCTTTAACCGGAGACTTTAATAAAAAAACCGGTCAAAAGGCCACATCTTGCTTGAGAGAATGGCCGTTATCATGTAAAGCACAGGACGTAAACTATGTTCTTACTTTTTGGTCCACTTTGTGAAGTATCTTTTTCGTTTTTGTTTCTGAAGTGACTGACTGAGAACGGGAGGGTACTGCAAATATGATGTTATATCCGATCTCACCACCGCTGAAGCCTGAAGCATCATCTAAAGGTCAATTCTCTTTTTCAATCTTCTTGAATTAAAATATTGCGTCTATTTTGTTATTGAGCATCATTTCGAACACCCGAATGTTCCGAAAAACGTAAGGTTCATTTTTCTATGTGGATTAATTATCGACATGCATGTCTTTATAATGGATTACAACTCCGAATCAAGTGCGTCTGAGGAGATGGTCAAAGGCGACAAGAAAATATCTACCTTAGAGAAAGGCAGGATGCCTGTACGCTACAATCAATCCCGAAATTATTGTGAATTTTCGAGCCGATCTACTCAAAATTGGTGTTATGAAAATCCAAACTATATACGAATACTTAATTTCCGAGGCAATTTTGTAAAATGCCAACGTAAGGTTTTCATATTTAGGCATCGAAGCGCACTATTTCCATTCAAGAATAATTCTACACATGCAAAATGTATTAATAACTATAAAACGGACTGATTAGTGCACTCTGCATTATAAAAAGTTATTTTCTTGCAAAATGCAGCAATAAGCCAGTTGACATCACACAAAAGGAAATAAAAGATAAAATAGAGTCAGTAAACATCCTAAGGACGAATACGTTGTCCTATAAAAGGGATGCTAACACAATGGCTATCTAAAGGCGTCCTCTGTTCCTTAGTTCCTTAAACCTATTTGTGAAATCTGATGCTGTAAAAACCTTTCTTTATGCCATAATGGGTCTATACCAGCATGCTTTAAAATGATGAAATCTTACATTTTGAAAATATGGAACCAGGGAAGCAGTTTAGCAGAAAGAGCCTGAAACGCTTAAAATTTAATCCATTCGTTTGTCTAGCCATTCAAAACCACACTCGAACTCATCTTCAGTGTCAACAACAGAAATGGATGAAAAATGTATAGCCTATTTAATGTGTTCAGTTTCTATCCAGCCATAGGCTTATCAACATAACCGGCTAAAACAGTCCTCTCATATTCCAGGCGTCGTTTGCCTGTTCATCGGAGTAAAGTCTGGAACTTCCTGATACTAGCCTGTTGTTTCTATCGGTACTTTAATCTCCAATCGCCGTAGGTACACTGAAAAGGATTTTATAAGCATGAAAAAAATTGTCCGAAAATTACTAGGCCTCAATAGAAACCACTCGGTCAGCTAGAAGGAAATTTAGCGGATTGGTGATGGCATAGTTGCCAATTTAATAATAAGGTCTCCCAGTGAAAACACATTTAAATTTAACTGAAATTGAATGACGCTCATAGAACCGTCGTCCACTGCTATATGTGCGGACAAGACGAGTGACGAAATCGCACTGCCACATGTAAGGAACTTTGTCAAAGCCATTAGCCATAGGTCGACTTTCGAAGCCGAAGGCTTACTTCAGGTGCAGTTTGCTTTGCACAAACACAGGAAACAATGACAAGGCAACAAATAATACAGCCGTACCACTTACGCATAAGTAAAAGAGCGTCGAAGATTATTCTTGAGGTGACTGAGTAAATATGCAATGGCAAGGAGAAGTGAGGTCCACTTTCGAGTCACGACTTATCTGACGGGGTGTGTCCAAATCCAAAATTTCTGTGGCTTGACTTGGCCTGACTTGCACAAGTTACGGTACTTCGGCCTTTTACCTTAAGAAGCATAACGACCTTCGTCTGCTTGGTGTGAAGGTTGCTTGAACACAGCAAGTAGTTGCACTGTTATCGTTTGGCAATGATGGCATAGGCGAACCAAGTTGTTGAATGATTAATATGCTTCCCCTCAAAATTCAATGTTTCGAACGCGGGTGACGCAATCCTTGCATCATGCGCGAAAAGCTGCTACAAATGTTAGCGCAGCTACTTTTGGTAGACATCAAGTGATCAAGCCTTCTCAAAATCCCAAATATATGATACATCAATAGAGGGAAGTACATATGAGTTAAGTTACTTGTACAAGGTTACACTGTAATGACGTAAGCTGTACTTCTAAGACCATGGGCAGCTACTTTGCAGAAATATTTAAGTTATTGTAAAAAAGGTAAGATATTGGGAATTTAGTTCCAGGCACTTCTAAAAGGGAACCTGTAATTTATTAATATAAGTAATAATACACATCAAAATAGGATAAAAGCCTAAAAAATAATCAAAAAATAGTTTAAAAGGTTAAAAATACTGGAATATATTAAAAAACAATAAACTAATAAAAATAAACTAGAAGACAACACAAATTAAAAAAAGAAATAAAAACAGCCCAAAAAGGCTTTTTGGACAAGGCAGTAGGCAGCCAGCCATATGACAGGTTGTCATACGCTAAATTTCAGTGTTGTTACGTCTTCCGGGTTTTACAGTTAAGCTTAAGTGATAGGTTCCTAGGAAGAAGCCTAAGGCCATCTTTAATACGGTGAACGTATGGTCTTGTTGTACGAAAGAGGCAATGGTACATCACAATAAAACCAATTAAATGCAATACAAAATTGCAAAAAATTGTATTACCAACTTTCGAAAAAAACGGGAACTTGCCTTCATAAAAATTATGAAACCTACAGCAAATGACAGTAAGGCTAACTCAATTGTATATCTTCTTAGCAGATCCTGGTAGTTGAACATATGTCGTCGTAAGAAAATGGGCCTGCTCAACAACATTCCAATCCGTGACAAAACGCGGAAAGCCTCAACAACAAACATCCCTCTAATAACCTGAAATATAAGGCCCCTTATGAGCAACTCGACATTCCTAAATGTAGGCTCATTAAATCACCAATTCAACGCGACCCAAAAACCTAGAGTTTTCTGAGCACGTCATATGAAATCCACCCAGTGACATCGAGGCTCCAGCACTCACTTGTTTTTCTTGAAATGTTTTGATGTTTATTCCATCATTTTTTGTGACAGCTGTCATCTTTTTGGAGTTGTTCTAGTTAAGCTCTTTTCGCTCAGTGGGTACTAGGTGGCTTTTCACTTATATTTCTCTGCTCGTTGTTTGCTCGTATTCTTGCCATCATTCACTATCGTGTATGCTGCACTGGTTGTGTTTGTACAGTATTTACTTTTATAATTCAAATTTGTTTGTTATAAATTTCCGTCAGTTTTTCAGCTGCAGGGTTTTACCCTTACCTTTTAATTCTTCCTTGCTTTGTTCCTTAACTAACTAGATCTTAGGTTTAACACAGATATACTTTTTTAGTGGAAGAATTAATTGCAAATTTGAAATTACTGCTTGCCCAAAAGACTAGCTAGGCAAGCTCTCCTTGATTTTTGTCCCCTTGCACTGCCGGAAAAAGCCAGTGCGCAATTTTCGATAAATATGCCTTAATATATTGCATGAGCCTAGCGTTACGCCATTTGGAGTGCTCGACAGGATCTATCCATTTAAATTAACCTAGATTCACTAGCAAATCCCTTCTCAAACAATAGCCAAACTATGCGCAAACGTCGCAGAAAAAAGCACTGCGATTTCCTATTCTCAATAGTAGGTCCAGCGTCAGTCTCAGACACGTATACCTTTCGATTTATTACCCAAATCCTATAATAATCGTGATTTCGGCCTTATTTAGAAACATTAAGACTGGCTGCTCTAAGACCGAGAATATTCATTCACGTGTTTAGGAGTCTACCGATGTAATTAAAAAAAGGAGGAATGTTCCTTCCCTTAAACCTTGGATGGCCAAACGGATCCAATTACAAGCTCAAATTAACAAAAGTCTGCTTTTCGAGTGTAGTTAGCAGAAGACAGTCCATAAAAGGCATAATAATCCCCTTTTTCGTATTTTAATCGTTACGCTTCATATGAATGTATAAACATTGCATTTTTACGTACTTTTGATGGAACAGTCGATTTTTCCTATCAGATAATTTTCTAAGCATATAGGTGTGCAAATCGATAATGAGTACTTGAGTTCTAAGTAAGCGGTCGACTGACCGGTAAGAGCTGAAATTTTGAGAACATGTGCACGTCTTTTTGGGGTTAAGTTTTGAGGTCAAAATGTGAGATATTCTTTTTCTAATAACATAGAGTAGATGTTCTAAATTATAACAGTTTCCTAAAACTGAAACGATTGTTATTGATAATAAAACATTTTTAGGTTGTACTTATGGTACTATAGATTTTCACGTCTTTCTTAATGTCCTTATACTTTCAAAAGTATTTATTTCTATTCATAAACATAAAATATCCCTTTTTGCTTTCATTTTTCTAGTAAATCCTATCTTCTTCAAATCCTAGACTTGAAAAGCGTGTTCCATTTAGTTTCAAAAAAACGTTTAATTTGGTTGATTTTTGAGACCATGAAATATCAATTCATAAAGAATCATCTCTTTTCATATTTTTAGGTTTACTTCCTTAGACATTGAAACATTCTTTCACAAAACACCATACCGTCCATTTATTAATGCTGGTGCAATCGAATATATGGTCCTGAAATGTTGGTTTATCCTAACAGGAAAAAAACACAAATTGAAATTTTAAACCGTTTAATCCAGGTGTAACAGCATGTAGGTTTCATAATTATTCGGGAAGTGGACAGGGTTTTAAAAACAAATGGAACTCTTACGCCAAGTGAACAACAAACAGAATGAAGTTTAATGATATAAATGCATGTTTTCGGCAAAATGTATGTGAACACCTAGTAAACACAGACTTCAATTAGAACACCTAATAATATGTAATAATTCGCGTTTCAAAGAACGTACTTCTTGTAAATGTCAGTACCATGTCGTGATTGAAGTAATTTAGGGCGGTTTTGAGCGATGATGCGTCTTACAGTCCTGCCTAAGTAAACGTTTGTACTCGAAAACACACTTAAATGTCGGTAAAAGTTTAATGAGATCAGAAATCTATTTTATGCTTTTTCATCTAAGAGAGTGCGTCCAGCATCTGTAACTGATAAAATTTACAGGACAAGAGTATACCGTAGGAAATTTTAGTATTCGTCCAATTTAAGAGTAATTTATAAACTGAAATAACAAGTAATTTTATGCATATTCGCTCCACATAAATCCTTTCTTCTAAAAGTCCTTATACTAGGGATGGCTTTGTGAGCTTGTTACACTCTGACATCAAAATAGCAACTCGGCGATTTAAATTATTTTCGTATAAAGAACTTGTATTCTCTTTTGGCCAAATTATTTTGTTTGATGTCGTAATTATAAAGTTTTCACCAGTGGCTCTGTAATTATTTAAGGACTGAAAACTAGGTAAATTAATGATAAATGTTATGACAATGCAGAAATTATGTTAAGCAACGCCTAGGTACATTTATTAACTGTGGCCAATATTGTAGACGAAATATGTTGTCATATGTTGTCAGTTTTATCTCGATGTTGGAATGAAATAATAACGAGCATCTGTTAAAAGTTTTGAGTCTTCATATTGTTATGTGGATTTATTTGTTTTTTATTCGCTTAAAAGACTGATATAAATGCATGTTTTCGGCAAAATGTATGTTAACACATAGTAAACACAGACTTCAATTATAACACCTAATAATATGTAATAATTCGCGTTTCAAAGAACGTACTTCTTGTAAATGTCAGTGCCATGTCGTGATTGAAGTAATTTAGGGCGGTTTTGAGCGATGATGCGTCTTACAGTCCTGCCTAAAGTAAACGTTTATACTCGAAAACACACTTAAATGTTAAAAGTTTTGAGTCTTCATATTGGTATTTGGATTTATTTGTATTTTTATTCGCTTAAAGACTGATTTAAGATAGTTTTTAAAACCTGCTAACCATCATCCTTTATAAAGGAAACTTTTGCTGTAAAAATATTTATCCCCTAAGTTTTAAATTCATATATATTTTACACTTTTGAGTTACAAAATGTTGTGTAAAGTTTCGATTACGACTCAGGTTAAGAGTATCAAAACTTCCTTTTCCTCTAAAATCCTGACCACTTTTTATACAACGCGTTTTTATTAAAATGTATGCTTCGTCAGAAGCTAAATATATTAACTAAAAAACGGTTGTTGAAAATAATTCTGTTTTCAGAATATAGCATGGATGGCATTTCTGGGTTTATTGTTGGCTGTGGGGCAGATTACTGGAAGCTCGCTTTTCAAGCTCACAAGCTGCAAACTCTTTTGACTTACCTATTAAGTTATATAATTCCCAAAAAATCTCACCAACTAAGAGACAGATGTTTATTTAATTTTTTGGGATTGACTTGACAATGTTATGTTTTACACAACACACTAGTAATTCTTATGCATATGCACGTGTTTCGTAAGATTTTAAAAGACTTGTGTAAATTTGGTGCGGATTCAGCACAACGCATATATCAATATTAAATGTATTTGGAAATTTTATCTGAACTTTGCTTCACTAAACAGTAATTTAAAGAAATGTTTAACTTTAATAATGACGTAGAATGAACCTCCATACATGGTGGACCTAAGAATAAGAAATTTAAATGAAGGCAGCTTAAAACACGGCAGATTAAAGGGATATTTATACTGAGAAATTAATACACATACTTAATACGCATATTTTACTTATGAAATAATTTAGCCAAAATAATTGCAGTCGAATGTACATTGAAATATATATATGTGGTTATAAGCAGCTTGTTTAATATTTCATTATGCTTCCATGTTTAGTCTCAAGTGTTATTTAATGCAAACAAGATCGTTGATTCCAAATAATATTCATGAAGCTTATTTTGCGGGGTAACATTGGACACAATGTCAAAGAAAATTGTCCAAAATTAGAACTTAACTGTTTGGTTAGAAAAAATAATTTCTTTTTTAGAATAAATGCTCTTGTGTTAGAGTAATATAGTTTTTCACTTTGTTGGTGAAGCCTGAAGACGAATTTGACAAACATATAATGGGTGTGCCCGTCAACTGCATCTAGTCGGATAAATTGTGTCTTTTTGGTGCACTGATTTGTCAGTTTAGGTTGCTATCCTTTTTCATTGGTATTTAAAGGCCTGTATTCTGGACGCAGCTTTATATGCATATCCACAATAGACGTCAACGGTTATCAACATTTTGCAAATAAAGTTATGTTTATTTAATGCCTCCTGTGCTCAAACAGTCCAGCACGACATATTTTGGTAAATTATAATTTTTCCATGTTTTGAAGAGCATTGCGAGAAAGCCGTAAATAAAAGTAGTTCAATCAATGGCTGTAAAATAATGTCAATTCTTTTACCCTATGAAGAACCAATTTGTGCTCATGATGACAAAATCATTTTTTTAAAAGCTCACATATTTTGAAAATTGAATTTGTAATTAAAATGAGCGGATTATTGTCCACATAATCAATGACAGTCTCTTAACCTAAAAGCATTTTCAAAAATACAATAAACAGCATAGTTTGCAATCCATGATGCAAAAAATAGATTGAGTTGCGCTAGTACTTTTTATGCTTTCTCAAATAAGCATTCGGAGCGTAATTCTCTCCTTTAATTAAAAAATCCCTACAATTTTCCTAAATCAACAACATCTGAGCCTTAAAAGAATAAGGCAAACATTTGTAGATTAAATACTGACACCCAATGTTTCTCCGAGTTAAACAAATTGATCATGTAATAAGCTATGAGGCTCAACTATCAGACAATTATTGGTTTCCAATTCTTTAATCACTTAAGTGGCGGTACTGTATAAAACAGATATTTTTATGCTTTATATTATCTACAGTATGATAAAAACGGTTACAAAATGTGAAACAGACACCTAGAGTTTCCATTTTATCAATTATGGCACTCATTTTATCACTAGCTATGAATTTCAGGTATGATATTATACTTATTGTTTACTAACTAAGAAGAAATTTAACCATTAAAATCGCTTTTGAAAGGAGTTTAGTGTTTTGCCATAAACATCTGATGAGGAACAAAAAAACAGGGCTTTGCGTACATGTACCATTCCCAGTAAGTTGGACAAGAAAAAATGATAATATGTATCATTTTGACGATTTATATTATAAAATGCGCATCATTACCCATCTGTTTCAAGGCTTCATTTATTTCCTTTTTTATGCCTGGCATACACACTAATGCAATCTCAGACACTTGACTGAGTAGCTATTTTTTACTCAGTTCAATTTAGAATTAGGACACGGAAATAGCTGCACTTTCACATTCTTACATACTGCTACCTGTATGACCATGGAATGTATTTACTATTTCTGTAGCTTATCAGTATACGTTCATATTCAGCAGCCTAGAAACATGCCTATGTTATTTTTTGCACATGATTAAAATGAATATCCCTGGATAACATTCACTTGTAAACGTTCTCTATCATACTCTACGGACATATAGATGTGAATGTTCGAAATATCACTAGTTACACAACAAAAATGCTTGCCTTCACATAGTTGACAGACCATTTTTTAAATTAAAACTGAGCATCCAAGTGTTAACTCAAATTTTAACTTAAGTGGACTTGCACTAAAAATTAAAATAGACTGTCTTCGTTATCCTATTCTCATTTTTTGTTGTTGGGAGCACACTCTTTAAAAAGAGGACATGTTGCAGCTTAATTGAATGTGAAGATATTTTGATGTGTATGGATGCGTTCAACTATTCTCGTGTGCGCACTAGGTTATTTCGACATATAATGACAAAGTGTGTTTTTGCCAATTTCCTGTGCGCAGTCAGCTATCGATGTTTAAATGATGAATAAACTTAATTTGTAAATGTCATTGTCACATAACGGGGAATAAAATAAACGAGTTTAGTCGTAGAAACAATAGGACGCATACATGGGAAACGGTAGAGTTATTATATATATGTCTACCGAAAATGTATTAAATGGTAAAAGAGGATACGAAATTCCTTCTTCATAATTTTGGTCTAATTTTTCCGTCTTTACTGCGGTTTCTCGACAGCGTTTTACCCGTTTGTTCTTCAGCAATTTATAATTTGAGAAAACGCAGGGAGCATTCGAACTTACTTTGTGGGCCAGAGTAGGCACCTGAAGAAATTTTTATGAAAAGTATAGTTTAGAGGTGTAATTAGGTCATACTATAGCGTTATTGCGCATTGAAATAATAAAAAAATCAAATGAGGTTCCTTTACATCGCAATTTTTGTTCCGATCAATTTATTTCCTTTAAGACTGGCTTAAGCTGAAATGCAATAAACGTTTTTGGTTTTTTATAAGATTTTTCGTCAGAGAAATACAATATATGTTATAATGATGCAAACCTGTAATCTCCATGATGCAAGTTATCGTTTTAAATCAAACGGCAACACTTTTAATATGGGCGAAAAATTACGCAACTACAAGAATGAAAAATGGAATGATCTGAATAAATCTCCATTTATTGTATTTTACAGTTCACAAGAAGAAGCAGTTCTGAAAAGCACCTAACGTTTACTCCTTCCCCTATTCATGTTTTTATACTTTTAACGTAGGCATTGGTGACTGGTGCTTCTTCCACGACTATTCTCGAAACTAAAATTACCTTAAACATACAGGCTTCCGTACTCGCAATCAAGTGCGCTTTTGTGGTCAAATAAAATGGATATTGCCTTTGCCTATTCAGAAAGTGCTCTGTGGATATTAAATTTCGACAACTTCAAAGCTTGGTTTATTAACATCTTTGCAAAACCCACTTTTTTACTTTCGCTTCAAATGCCCAAAATCTTCTTAATTACTTTAAACTATGTGAGTACCAGAATTATCATCCTTTGAAGACTTAAAGCAAGAAAAATAAATGGAGGCAGCTATTATCCAGAAATCAGTTTGAAAGCTTTAAATCAGGCCCCACCAATAATTTATTATTTTACTCATATGGTGAGCGTTCAGTGTCCAATGACTCAATACCTGAGATTAAGTAAGTGAATGACACAAGCTAAGTTGCAATTAGAAGATATATATCCTATTGCAGATATTTTATTCACCCTTGGATCATTTGCAGCGGACCAGAACGTTTAAGTCTGGTCAAACAAAGTAACAGCTGTCAAAAGTATAACTCATTGACAGCGCTAAATTTGAGTTTATTTGAGTTGTTTTTTTTTAAACCAAAATTCATCCTCATTGTCCTAAAACTATGTTTGTTTTCAATACCAAACGAAATTTAGATTGCTGTGTTTCGTTGGTTTTGCACACCAACCCGCCGGAGTTTTGAATTGGAGTCGCACTTTTTTTTGCTCGCTATTCATGGAAAATTGTCTGTAATTGCGTACTGCTCTCTCTATTTCTCTTCTGATAACTAGATCTTTTATTGCTGCTTTTGTTTGTATGAACTATGGTTATGCGGTCATCTCTACAATATACTAGCATATTTTTAAATAAACGTAAACTAAAACATAAAGCAAATAATTTTTCCTACTGCAATTTATGGCAAATATGCCGGATTTGGGATCTTCTCGTGCTCCCTTTATCAAATTTTCATCAACAAAACCATTTGTGGCGGAGAAACACCGCTGCAGTTGGCGAATTGCCTGAATGCGTCAACAAAAAAACAAATTTTTAATTCAAGGCTTCCAGTCGACAAATTTTTGTTCCATATTCAAAAAACTCACGATCTAGAGCTACTTCTGTTGAAAAAAGAACACAGCTAGACTGAAGTGATTTGACGTTGACGCACAACGTTTTTGCCGCCATCTTTCTGCTGCTTTCAAACTTAAAGAAAATCTTAATCCTGAAGCAGAGGCTGTGGGGTGGCTATTTTGGTCAACGAGAATTCAGTTATTAACTGTTAGTACTTATTTTCATATTTTGATGAGTTGATAGATGTTATCGCTGTCATATGTAAGCCCTAATTGTTAAATACTTTTAAAGATATTATATTTTTAGTACTTATATTCCAACCCTCTACGTGTGAAGATGCCCTTACCCAATCGGTCACTTTATTTCACAAAAACTTGCTTTTTCATCTTGCGAACATCTTATTTTCTTTTTTGTGTCTTTAATCGTATGAATTAACAACCATTTACACTGTTTGAATTTGATGATCTTGTTTTATTCAATACTCGCGCTGATACCCCTCTTGATCAATTTTTGACCAACCAACCCAAGCTTTTTCTTATCAAAGACGGAGTTTAGTTGACCGGCTCTGATCACATTGTGCTGTAAAGCCTTCCAAAATTTATCCCACTTCTACGCGTGTACTGCTAATCAAAGCCGAAATGACGATTTAGGTTCCCAAAACGTTTGCCTTCTGCAGACTTGTATATCGTACGCTTTCCCCGCTTTCCTCAAACAATCCAATGTCAAATAATGCTCTAGCTAACTTACAGTTTAAAAAACTTTATATTTTCTCTCCTCTTGACACCATTATAATAAGATCAGAAAAAATTTCTTCTCCCTATCTTAAAGTTTTAAGACTTAAAAAAGAACTTCTCTATAAGGTAGGCCTACGTGGCAGTCCAAAAGCCATTAACGGCTGAATAAAAAGTGAGTGTTTCGGAATAAATTATCTGTTTGATAGGCAGCCTTTTGTCTCTCCATCAACGCCTTCTTTTCCTCTTTCATCTGCGGAACTCCGGAGGAACATTAAACATCTCACTGGCCAATGCAGCAAAATGGTCTATGTTGATGCTGCTGTAGACTCTTTAAATTAAGACTTTATACTTCCACTGACTCCAATCCCCCCTGAAACAACATCTCACTACTACCAAGTGTTTATGATCCTGTGCTAGTGGCAACAGTGGAGAAACATCTTGAAAAAGTCAATGGTACAACAGCCGCCGGCCCGGCTGGAATTTATTCTAAAATATTGCTGCTCTCAGATAGCACCTGTTTTGACGCACCTTATCAACATGCCCTTCATGGATTCTAAGATTCCTGACGTTTGGCGTCCAGTAAGAATCACTCATATCCCTAGAAAAACCACAAATTCGGTCCATAGTCTTTTCGTCCAATCGCCTGCTCTTCCGCTTAACTGAAGCTTGCTGAGCAAGTCACCCTAGATGTATTATGCAATTTTCCCAAAATTTATCTGACCCATTACAATTCACACGTAAATCCAGATGTACTACCCTAATTGCTGTTTTTCTTGTTGTTCATTCGGCTCTAAGAGATTTAGATAAGTGCAGCCATCTTACGCATGTGTATTTCTTGACTATTTCTATGCCATCAACACAAACCCACATCATCTGCTCCTTAAAACAGCATCCGCGCGTGGCTTTCTCTGCTGGGCTGCCTCTTGGCTCGAAGACTTTTATACTTCCCGCACTCAATTCATTAAATTGGGCAGACGGAAATCTACATTGCACTCCAACAACTGTGTTGCTTGTCAGGGTGCCATTCCATCCCCTCACCTTTTTCACTCCACAGTGATGATTTAAGATCAACAAACTCCTCTCTGTATATAAAATAAGCCAATGATACGGTTGTTGGTCATCCTCTTAAATATCGGGTACATTTACAGTCTCTGAAGGATGACCTGGACCATGTCTCAGCTTAGACGTCAGATGATGGTTTGTCCAATGTGTTTGTTGCCAGCAACTCTCTGCTTGTTCTGGATCCTCAGCCGTCCTTTCCATCATACTATCCTATTTACAGTATCTTGACTTAACCCTGGCATGGAAGTTTTCATTCTCCCTACATATTTATGCTATTTTTACTAAAATTCGCAAACTACTTTATAATAATAGTTGGATTTAATGCTGGTTTACAGGCATTGTCAGATGGAATATTCGGTGGTTATCAGGCTGGCTGTGAAAAAAACTCCTGAATATGTATCATTATAAGTGTTTTTCCTATCTCTGTGACATACAGGAGAAAAAAACTACCGCCTATAAGGATGATAGTAGTTCAGACCAGGGAAGGGCTAACACAAGTGCAGTCTGTTTACAGTCTCTCTGTCTTTGTTAGATACCGGGATTCTGCCCCGGGCAAGAGTGCATCCGTGGACGGTTGCTCACTGTCTGCCGAAGAATTTAACGGGTGCAGGCTGCAGAGACGGTGCCGTATCCCTCAAGGTAACACCTGAGAGCGGATTCAGATTCCACGCACTCCGTCGAACAGGAAGACAGATTCTACCGTGTCGGTGCCGAGAATCCTTGGAAACTGTTCTGATTGCAAAAATCAGTAATAGTTCTCTTAAACAAACAATAATTTCGCTTGATTTTTACATTTTGGGGTAGTGTATTCCACATGGCTATGGCGTTTACAGAAAAAAATTGACGATAGTTAACTGTGCGAGCTAAATAAAAAGACAGTCGATGACTGCTGCGCCGAGGGTGGTTGAGCTGCCTCACCGTGATATGGGGATTAATTGTACGACTATTTAAAAGCTTAAACAGTAAAAACAGTCCCTTCTGTACTCGACGAAACCATAAGGGATCACTGTTTACAAACCCGCAGCGTTCTTGATACGACAAATTAGGGGTGTTCCGACGATAAAATTCATTTTTGTTAAAGAAGTTCTGGACCGATTCTTTTTCTTCTGTTCTTATCACAGACCTCAATCCCTTATCTGGCGATTTATAGAAACAAGTATTCTTTTCCCACACTCTATTGTTTTCTCGTGATTTTTCATGTTATACATAAAAAAAGATTTATTGCTTTAAATGTATTGTCTGAATGCTCTCCTTGGCTGCTAGCGTTTTTTATACTGTTTTACTAGAAAGGATAATAAAACGAATTTTCATAACAGTTAAACAACGTGCTGAGCGAATTCTTGATAATGTATCCCATCCCCTTCAGTCCGAGCTTATTGCCGTGGTTTTCCCGTCCAATACGCCATGGTATTCGTCATATCACTTGCCGTACATTGGCGTATTAGCGCTTTGTTTTGTCATTTTTAGCACGCTACCTTAACTGTGAAGAGATTAAAATCAAGAAGCTGAGAGTGAAACTGTCTCCTTCATTTGATTTCCATTTTTAACATTTTGATTCTTGCATAATCTGTCAACTTATCCTATTTACTCAGTGAATGGAGCCATGCTTTGCTCAATATTTTAAATGATACTTTCAGAAATAAGCGTATACCTCTCCTCTTTCTCACAAATATATTCTAATGGTCAAACGGTTTCTGAAGTATTTTATTTTAAATTCATTTACCTAAGTTAAAAATGAGCTTTTCTCTGCGATCATATGCTCCCAGCAGAAAGTATCAATTTCACAACAATCAGTAGTTTATTTTTTAACAAAATTCTTAGTTACAACCAAATTAAGGCAAAAAAGGAAAATTTGAAGGAAGCGCTTTATTATCACAATAAATGAAGATTAAATGTAAAAGTACGCTACGATGGGTGTGTTAAAAGCTAACTGAAACACCTTTTCTCTAAATCTTTTTTAATCAGCTGGTCTGCTTCTCCATAAGGAAAAGCATTTAACATTAGTGAAACGGGCTAATTCGTCAGCTGGTATTAATATACCTATATCTATATCACACAGCTCAACTGATGAAATATTAGCTCAATAAATGAGATAAACTTTCAGTTTGAAAACAGTCGGCGAAAATTTGACCGTCATTTATGACGAGGTCCACCACGTGTGACGATTTAATTTTGGCTACGATTTAGCACAATCCCCACCTTTTTATTTACGCCAACATATTGGTTCATGTATTTTGCCGTTTCGGCCTCTTGCAAGAGCCTCAATAACTAAAAAGGGTAATGTATTTACGGCTTTGTTCATTTGATTTTCGGTACCTCCATAACTCTGATTATATTATGTGAGACCCTAGAAGAGTTAACTGAACTGATAAATGTTGTGATCAAAATTTTGGCTTGTGTTTAACATACATTTATTGTTTGCATTTTTAATTTGTGAATGGACATAAGGCTCCGAAAGACCTTTGCTCAAAATTACTTTTAACATCTCTTTTATTTAAGAAGACACCAGGTTTGGGCGAAGGAAGACATTTACACATATCCAAATGATTTCCGCCACAATTTGGTATCACGGATAAAGACCAGTCATTTATGTGCGTTGCGCTCCAAATAAGCATAAATACAAAAAAACGGTTCCAATAAATCTCTTCTGTATTCGGATGGTCTGATCTTACGGCAATGAAGGTTGGTGGAACGCAGATATGAGATTCCTTATGTTTTCCCGACTCAAGGATAACATTCATCTCCAGTGATATTTTCGACCGAACGGAGACGTTTTATACTACCTAAAGCCGTAATAAGCTCGCTTGACATTACGTTTTATCACACTGAGAATTGGGCACATGTGCAAATATATATGATTAACCCGCGACTTGTCACTATTCAGTATCACGCCATGCGATTACGAGTTCGAAGCACGCCCTGGAAGACGCGGATTTTAAGCGATACGAAAAAGGGGTAGTCGAATGACTGTACGCTCTCCTCAGTTATTTAAGTTAGATCTGTCATAAAGTCGTTTTTATTCAATCGTTCTCAATAAACTCAGTTACTTGTTTCCCAAGAAATAAATAATTAATGAACCAAATGACATTTTTCAAGGACAATGTTTTCTTTGTCATAATATTTATTAAGTAAATGTAGAGTTCGCAGTCGGTTCGTTTAAGGTTTTTGCGCAAAATTCATGAACTTTAGGATTTAAGACCGCGAAATGCTTTTCCCGAATAAAACAAATCAACGTTGCAAGCAACAAATAACCGTAAGTTCCCACATTGCAAACTGACGTTCGTAGCATTATTGGGCTGCTGGAACATATTAGTTTCACCGGCAATACAACCCGACCATTAGCAGCAAAGTCACCGAAGTAAATCCATCCTTCTCACTACAAGCAACGTGAATTAGGTTCCAGCCTGTACTTATTGTTACCGTGCATTCAAATCATGTATTGGTTTGGAGGATCACTTGCAAATAAAATTGACTGCAAAAGACAAAATGATATTAGAACCCACAGGATATGCACGCTAAAGATAACCTTCGCAAGCTGCCCGAAAGCCAGCAGGGGTGCTTTAATTTCAATGCCCAGTTCTTCAAGGTTTCCAGATTTTTGATATTTTTTACAAAAGAAATGCAACATGGGCTGATCAATGGTATGGCTTTCTAATGCTCTTCTACTTTCATGGTTTCATGTTGTATGCCAAGTTGAGAGTGCCACAGTTATCTCTAAAGTTTACAAATCCTTCAAACTATCTAATTTGTGATATTCACGCATTCTGCTTATCTCAGCAAGCTAGAAATTACGCGTTATATTGACTAAACCAATCAGAAATTCATCTTTTCAATCAATATACAGAGTGTTATACAGTAGGATTAGCTATAAATTATGTAAGCTACCATGTGGTGAAGTGGCATAGGTTGGTCAACATGCTATTCTTCAGTTTCCATTACCATCAAACAAGCATTATATTTTCAGTGGTTTAGAGGGCTGTGATTGAACTGTGATCAGCTCCTGGTGACTGATACTCCAAAAATGACACTTAAAATCATGTGTTAAATAATTTGTTTACAACAATTGCCATTTCTGGCAAAAGAGCTAGTCTATTCCTTGAAGCCACAATTATCGTTTTCTGTATTTTTTTTATAATCAACTTCTATTAACTTTTTGAGTTTTAGTGGGCAAGCATGACGAGTTGTAGCGCATTAAGCACTTAGGCTTAATTTAAAAGCCCTTTGCTATACTAAATATAGTTTTTGAAGCAACGGCAACCAAATAATTTGAAGAATGATAAAAATATTCCAAAATAAGCTGTAACTAAATGACAACATGGCAGGTATGAAAATCTTTTTTTCATAAATAACTGTTGTGTGGTGTAGACTGCAAAATATGAAGAAAACCCCCGGTTCCACTTATAAGATGCAATCCGAAGCAAGGAAATGCAGTTATTTATCGTTATTTTTCAGTGGATTAACAAATATTCAATCTCAAACTACAATTCAAAAAAGAAAACGTTTTCAAGGAAACCAGAGGCAAAATGATTGGGCTTACTCCACAGTATATTATCCACACACATGAAACCAATCGGTAGGTTATAACGGAACTGTCAGAAAGCTGTTGACGTACTAGAAGTAATAAATGGTGGGCTTCCTGATCAGCCAAGACAAATTATCGATCAACTGGGAAGTACGGCCCCAATTGGAGTATTTCTGCCTTCGCGAAGAAAACAACGGAAGCTACGTTATAACCATTGTTCGATTATGCGTCCAAGGCGTGTGCTATGCGCTCCAGGACATAATTAGAGGGTATGTACTAGTCTGCACTTTGATGTTCATCAATTCTGCTCAGATTTAGTTGAGGGCTGGTATTAGTACCCCTCCTACAAAGTGACACGGTTTTCCAGGTTAAGAAAAGCAATTGAAAATTCAAGGTTATCCATGCTCACGAGCGAATCCTTTTAGTCAGGTGCATCCCTAGTTTCAGTGGCATACTTGCAAAGTGGTCAGTGTGTTTGTTTTTTTAATCAAGGCAGTATACACTGTAAATTGCGTCTGCTAGCGTGTGTTGCTACCGGATTTCTACATGCCTACCATGTTATCCTCAAATCTTATAAGCATGAACAATTTAGAAACAATTCGGAAGTCTTACTACTGAGGTAATTATAGAAATATAATAATCAGCATTCACTCTTATCAACCATTTAGGTGCAGCTCAAATCACGAAGATTCAAGATATCCAAAGTAGTTTTTATTCTGAATTCTTGTTAAAGAGCATTCAAAAATCTTCCTTTCGTTGCTTTTCAGTTTCATTTGAAAATATTTTGAAAATGTGAAACAAAATCGTGTCTAGAGGCAGAAATACCCTTTAGTTATCTCATTAAAGAAGAACACAATTAAAATTGCAGTCAGTTGTTGTAAAACTTGTATGAGTTATTTTTTCGGTAAGGCACATTATCCGCGGGGGAGGTGAACGTCACAGGTGAAAAGGACTGCTCCGGTAAAAGCAGGAGATTAAATTAAATATTATTTCCATGTCCTGCGAGTCATTGCATCATCCAACCACTTCTCCCTTTTCCCCACTCCATGCATTTGTTCCGCGTCACCTTCTCAGATCATCTGGTTCAAAGGAAACCTTTTCAGTTCCAGCAGCTTAAAAATGAGCATGCGAGGATGGGTATTTTTCGACAAATTGTAGCTTTGCAGGTGCTTCTAAGAATCACTTTTCTAAAGTCAACTTAGTTAAGGAGAAATGAATCCAACTCATATCAAAGTAAAACAACGTGCGCAAAAGGAAAAAAATATAATTCCGAGGTACCGAAATTCACTGCGGCATCTCCTGGGGTCACTGTCGGCCATCTGAGGGAGATTGAAATGCCCAAAGAAGTCGTGCGAATAAAATTCCAAGTAAACGTTAGAAGAGGAAATCTTTTGACAATAAGAGCCTATGCATGAAATATTACTTCAAATTGACAGATCAATAAAACAGTTCTTCCGTCGCGTTCCAGCGTGTGCTCCACAGCAGGGTGGTACAGCGACGGTGACTGGCGCTGGATAATAATGAGGGAAGATTTGCGCAACTTCTACGTCACTCCCTGTTCCGCTCCGCCACCTGGACCTGGTATCGAAACAGAGTCAAGACGACTGGAGATGGAGAGGGCGCAGACCCATGCACTGTGGCCCACCACAAACAAGGATACAACAACAAAGGGCAGCGGAGACTCGGAGCCCAGTTGAGTGGAAGTGTACTAATGGCCACATTAAAGCAAAGAGCCGTTGCTGGTTGACTCCCAGTCCGGGGACGGTCAGCTGGCAGACTTCCGTGTCAAGGCTTTTAGCGCACCCTGATACCTCCAAGCCCGTCAGATTGTTTCTACAAAGGCACAGGCGCTGGGACCGTCGACCTTGCTCTCTCCCCCACCACCAGCATCAGGCAAACATCTGAGCCAATCAGTTGTCTGAGGCGGGATCGGACGCAGGGAAACAATCTGCCATTTATTAAGCAATCATATTAAAGACACTATGATATAAATGCATGCGATGTAATGAGTAAACTCTTACAGTCCTTTCTGTTGGCTTAAGAATGATGGCATAATGAGAAGAGGTGAGAGAATGTAAGTAGGATATGGCAGTAAAATATTTAACGAACAATGGTGCAACTGTACCTGGCGTCCATAGTTCATGCAGTCTAAAAACCTTCTCCCTTGGTTTGAACCGCAACAGACCGAGGATGATCTGGGCGGATATTTATGACTTAAAATCACTCGGTGGACTCTGCAACCAGCAAGGGAGTGTCTGGCTGCATCTTCCTCCCTTCGGTGATGATCCAGGTGACCTCCGCAACGCCCCCCCCGTTGGACAACCCCACCAAGGGCGACAGTTTCTTCTAAATATGACCGAGAGTTTTTTTCACTGTCTTCTCTTTTTCAACTATGTTCCACCCAGTTGGCTCATATCGATGGGTCTCATCAACATCCCAAGATAGTATTTATTTGATAGCACAACTCGCATGTACAAATAGGGAATTCAAAGGTAACCCACCTATATTTTCCTCACATATATTGATACTGTTCCACCATCCATGCAAACAGAGTGATTAATATACTTTCGATGATGTTACTTCATCCTATCCGAGGAATACAGCATGTAACTGTTTAAGTTACTCAATGATGCTTTTTAACATGACTACGTACTCTGAGAAACAAGTGGGCCTTTGATCCGGAACAATCTCTAGCGCAAAGTCAAAATTAAAAAATATTTCTTGATTTGAAAGTTAAGGAATCAACAAAGATGAGACAAAATTTCTTCGAATCTTAAAGGTAAAAATCACCAGGTGTGAGCTGTAGTACACGAACAATAGGAGAAAAGACCAACATTGCACACTTGATAGTATACAAAAATCTGTGCTTCGCTTGAGCAGAAATGCAAATTGGGCCGTCGATCAATTCGATACCTACGATACTTTGTGTTTTACGTTTGTTCAAAGATGAGGTCTTATCTTTTGAGAACAAAATGGATCACAAGGCGTCGTAAGCCGGAATGGAAAACAAAGCACTTTTTGAGAAGAAAGAAGTCAAGTTTTTGGCGTAAGTAGCATTGCCGTGCCTATATTGTCTGCCATTATTACCCATCCAGAGAAAAAATAAAACACAGACTGCTGTTCGTTAGTGGCAAAATGCGTTTTCGCTAGTTTACTGTTCTCTCGTTCTTTCAACTGCAGTGATTGAATCTTAATCCCAGTTACCAAGCCGGGTTCGGTGAATGTATTATTCATTGTTATCAAAATTAATTAGAGTGAAGCATGCAAAACAAATAAATTAAAAAGTAAACTGTTTGGTTTTGGTCTTGTAGATTAATATGGTTCTACAAGACAGGAAAATTTTTGAAAGGACTATTCGGTTTGTCAACAAGTCTCTTAAAGTGCGCAAATGGCGGAGGTGACGGTCTTAAATCCGAAAATCTTCCTAAACCACAAAATGTAACCTTCCGTAGCTTTTTAAAACGCGCTCCGCATCTGTAGGATGTTTCCTGCAGCTGAAAAGAGAAAGTGTTTTCAGCTGTTTAGACAATTCCCCTAAATCCAACAAGTTCAATATAAATTTTTGGTAAAATGAAGTGACATTTCTATCTTTCGAGAGAAAAATGTTCAGATAAATATCTACAGTTTTTTAAAAGTACTACGGTTTTTATATGGCCCGATATTTGTCTAGGGAACTTTTACCAATAAAAATTGCTCAAAACATTAAAGTTCTTGAAATTCTACATCAATGTTTGCCCGAACTAATATGTATACACATTCGGTAATGCATTTCATGATATGCCGTTAAAAAAGCTAAGATTTTAGTTCGGAAAATATTGCGTTCTTTCAATTTTTGTTTATATTAATTGAAAAAGGGAAGATTTTCTTCGGAAAAATCGAGCTGAACTCGTGAATTTTCGAGCTGGTGACACTAGACCGTGGTCAGACGAAAGGAAGACAAGTGAGAGAGTTAGAAGTTCTCGTTAGTTCATTTATCGCGACAGGACAGACAGACCAGGGGCGTGTGAGATTGTGAGTCATTGTATGTTTTTGAGCGATGGAAGAGGGAGTCAGAAAAATTGCGGCTCCTATTGCAAGAGGGGAGGGTGATTATGGATCGTTTGGCCTCCGGACGGTTACATTAGCGGTCGCTGATGTGCTGTTAGGGCAAGGGACAGCAAGTCGTGATCGGAGGCCCTAGTAAAGGGATTCCAGGCGAACATGGCAGATGATAATATCCGCACTGCATTGGCGAGCTTCGAGAAATTCTCTCACTTGTTTTGTGATGGCTGTGACGACTACCTAAATGTCATCCCAATTGAATCTGTGGTCACGCTCGATTGCGTGCGGAAAGATTGAAAAAGGATCTCGGCGACGGACGACTAGTTTGTATTCGTTAATGCGGGTGCTCAGACGTCGATTTGTATGACCCAAACGCAGGAGCAATTTGTGCACGGGATGCGATAAATTACGTTAGTTTGTGACGGGATACTATATTCGAGCTTTGTGCTGCGCCTAGTGAGAATACTGGCTTGTGGGCATTGGGAATAACAAAGAGGATTAACCGACGGGCGATGAATTCAGAAGTTCCCTGCATATACGACAGGGCGTGGAATTTCCGTGTCAAAATTGCTCCGCTGGAGGTCAGGCATTGTGGTTTTGTTAGGAGCCTGAGACACCTTTTAACAAAACTGATCTGATATACGTTGGATCGAAACAACCGATACCGTTTAGCAAGCTCCTTCTTCAGGAGATTGTCACCATTATAATAGCGGTAAGCCCAGTGGAAAACGTTTTGGACGCAGCTTCTTTTGTGAGCAGTGGGGTGGTTTCTGTCATAATTTAGGATAATCTCTGCATTAGATTCTTACCTATGGACACGAGTTTTGAGGTTACCATCGATCAGCTTTTAGATCCTCGCGTTCAGAAACGGCAGGGTGTCTCCTATTGTGTCGTTATAAGTGAACTGTATGGCTGGGAATACATCATTCAGCTTCTGAGTTCGCAGTTCTTTATGGTGACAAAGATGTCATCCACATAGCGAAGCCACATTTTGAGCTTGAGTGGTCGAATAACCTCTTCATCCAGTCGTCGAAATACCAGTTCGGCGAGTAGTCCTGATATTAGTGAGCCCATTGGGTTTCCTTTGCCCTGTTGCTTGTACTTCCTACTGAATTCATAGTAATTTTCTAACGCAAAATTGGAGCAGTTCTATAACATGCTGCGTTGGGATCTCGACATGGTTGTCCTGTAATCGTTGGGTTACGCATTCAACTGCCAAATCATACGGTATGGAAGAGAGTAAGGCAAAGATGTCAAAAGATAGCAGAAATTTATCATTACTCATTACTGTGTTCAGATATATGAGTTAGCTGTGTCAGATGTCTGTGCAAGCACCAATGTGGTTGATCAGATGAATGAGACTATAGTCCTTAGTGGGACATAAGTCTTGCGTACTTTTGAGAGACCGTGTGCGTGTATGATACGGGGATCACTAAGGGTCATACACTTAGAGTCATCTGGACTTATGAATTTCAGACGGGTTAGCTCAGTAACCTTCTTCTTGATGGCTGCGGCTTGTTTTTTCGTCATAACTTCGGCGAGAATAGCATAGGCCTCCTTGTCGCTGAAGATTGCGTTCGCCTTGTTAACATAGTCAACTTTATTCATGATGACAGTAGCATCATCTCTGTCGGCAGAAACAACGACAATGCTTTGACCGGAATTAAGTGATCGAAATCCTTACGATTCCTCGTCCGGAAGGGTTTGTCGACATATTTTTGGCCGGAAGATACAAGTGGTACAGCTCCATATGTCTGAGCACCTGTGTTCCAGAAGGAGAGGGCTGAGGTCAGTTGAATGGTTTCAAGACCAGCGAAAAAGTTGGTATGTGTAGCCGGTGAGAGATTCTTTTTCGAAACGGGCCACAACTCTCGTGGCCATGTGTCATTCCTTCGTAAAGGAAGAGAATATATTGGAGTTTGTACACTAAAAGAAGAGAAAATGCGATTCTCAGTTGGTAAGTCAGAAGAAGGAGCGTTCACCGGGAGAGGTATATTGGTTGTCTGACGTTTCGAGTAGATATTTCGTCTACCCATCTTCAGAGACTGGATATTCATGCTCGCACCTCCCATTATATGCCACTGCTCGCATTGCTCCTGGCCTGTCAAAACTGGCTGTGCACTGTCCCCCACGTGTCGCCGGTGTCGTTACCTCCACCGATCGCCTGTTCTGCCGCATCAGCTTGTGTCAGCCAGGCCGTCCCACTACGGCTTGGTTCACCCCGGTCGTGGTCACACCTGCTGACCCCGTGTGATGCCGCATCAGCCACGGTTTCACTGTGGCGTGGTCCACCCCATCCTCGTTGGCCGCGGAGATAATTGGCGGCCATGGATGTTCCATGCCGTAACGGTTTCCTGACAGGGCGGATCGAGGGCCGGCAGATTAATGTGGCGGTTGACTCAGCCGTGGTAGACCTCCAGGCTTCCTTTATCTACTTGGAGGTGTGATCGTCACCTCGGCCCACAATTTCAGCGGCGTCAAAGATAACGACGTGCCCCATCTGCGCAGCATGGGTTGCCACCTCGGACTTTGGGTCCGACATTCGTAGGGCCAACTGATGCTTTTGCATTTGCGTTTGTAGCTGTTGCCCGGGTTTCTCCAACATAGTTGCATATCCCGCAACTGCACTGAAGTCTGTAGACGACGGCTGACTTCTCCCGATTAGGAATGGGGTCTTTTGGCCACATCACGTGCTGGTGGATTGTTGAGGTAGGCTGGTGGACAACTCCTATTCCGAGAGGCGCAAGAGATCTAGCTACGGTTTTGGAGATCCCTTTCATGTACGAAATACTTCGCCATGACCGACTGACAACTCTCTTCGTTCCGCGTTCTCGGTGGCATTCGATTCCATCCAATGAATGTTCGCGGATTGCCGTTGGCTGTGAATAGTTCCCAGAGAAGCTTCATCTCGTTTCGTTTATGAGATTCTCCTGCAAATCAGCTCTTTTGTTCAATCGCGCACCCTTGGTGGTGGCGTTTATTCTTTGTTCTACATCATAGAGCACGTTGTCAGGTTGGGTTGAAAGCGTACTGTATAGCAAGCATAGCTTCGAATATGCGGTGATGGTTGTGGACATCAGATATTATGGCACTCAAGACACCCCAGTCGTATATGCATGCAAGAACTCTTCCAATTTCATTCGCTAACGTCAGTTTGAAGAGACTTCGGTAACATACCATGATCGTAACATCAGTAGAAATATGTGAGTTAATCGAAAGTCTTCATCAATCTCCACGCGAATTTCATCAAAACGTTTGAGGTCATCACCATGGTGAACATAAAAAAAGCGAGAGAATTTCTCGAGGCTTGCTACTCCATTGCGGATAGTATAACCCGTCATGTTAAGCTGGACTCCCATTATGAGAGGCTCCGTTCATAACTTACTATTCCCTGCCGTAATAGCCCATCAACGACCGCTAACCCAACCACCCAGAGTCCAACCGATCAAACATAACCCTCCCTTCTTGCACTAGGAGCCGCAATTGTTCTGACTCCCTCTTCCATCGCTGTAATTGTTCCATTTCCCGTCCCCCCTCACACACGACAGTTCGACCGTCGTAGTCCGACGATGTCCACCGTATGCTCTATGGGAAAGTGGAGCAGGGACGGTGACTTGTGCGTGATTTAGTTTAAAGTGATAGTAGACTTGCGCTGCATCTACCGCACTTTCTCCTCCTCCCCCACCTGAGCCCAGTGTCAAGGCAGAGTCAAGAAGACCGGAGGCGGGAGAGGACGCAGGTGGCTGGCGCGGCTGGGTCCCCGAAGTCCTAGCCGCCCCTCGGCGTGCCACCACACCTCCCATGTTCGGCATTTGTTAGCGGAACGCAACTTGAATAACGCATGCCGTGCCCCCGTGCCGTGCCCCGCATGTGGCCCCCGTGTTGGTCCAACGCATTTACCACGTGGCCCGTTTAGGGGACACTCACACACAAACATACAATTACGCACCGTCTCACACGCCATTGATCTGTCATCCCTGTCGATCTAAATGATCTAATGTGAACTTCTACCTATCTTACTTGTCTTCATTCATTCTACAACGACGGGTTGACATCACCAGCTAGACAATTCATGAACAAACTCGATTCTTCCGAAGAACCTCTTCCTTTTTTCATTATATTGCTCGGAACGCATACAACCTCTGATCTAAATTATATGAATTAAATAAATACGGAGTTTTTTGGAAAGATGAAAGACAGCCTTTACCGTTCGGTGAACAAAATGAACGTTTTAAAATATAAAGGTATTTTCCTGTGCGTGTGCGAATCACAGGTCCTGGTCGGATTAATTTTGCCCGTTTTCAAGATATACTGCATTCATTTTAATAAAATTGATGCCGATCGACTTCCGTAGGAACCGTTAAAGCAGATTTTGTGTCTATTTATATCAGTTGTAATCAAATATAATAAAAAGTCTCGTTTTAAATAAATAAGGAACGCATTTTGCTGTAAAAGTTCTAAAGTTTAACTGGAAAATGCAGCTATGAGCTTTTTGAGAGAAGTTTGCTTTATTATAGCAAGAACTATAAATCTGCTAAAAGTTATTTACTCTTCATATTTTAAAACATAAAAGCATATAACTGTACGACTTTTTAAAGCGAGCATATGCCGAAGGTTAAACATGCGATACTCCGGAAACAGCTGAAAGTATTCGAATTGTTCCTGCCAAAAACCTTCTAGGCCTCTGTGTAGGTCATTTATGATAGTAGCTTTACTGTTTAAGTGCTTATTAATCATTGACTTTCTGGATGAAGAAACTTTAACTTAAAAGGATTTGAATTTACTCTTATAGAAGCGTATGAAGCTTAATGTCATATGTGAGAAATATTTCATAAGTGGATACACTGTCGCATTTGAAACTTTAAACAACAGTCCAATTTGAATGGTCATTAAATTAATAACGCACCAAAGCTAATGGTTACCTATGACCACCATCGATAGCATGGATTTTACCAACATCACAAAAGATATCTGCCCATGCATAAACAATTATGGGTAACGATCCCCTGTATGGCGGCCTAAACAGGAGACTGGAAAAGGAACCGCCCACAATACATGTGGCTATGCGCTAAATTCCAAAGAAATCATGTTAAGGATTAAGGTGAGGGATATGGTTAAGTTTAGGATTAGGTTAAAGTTTGAGGTTACGGTCAGAGTAAGTGATTATTTTCATGATCAGTTTAAACGTTAAGGTTTCAATTGTGTTAACTGAAGGGTTTAAGGTTTAGGGTAGGGCTTTGTTAGGTGTTAGCGTTGAGACACACGCATATTCCCTTCTTTAAATTTAAGATAAGGCCGCTTGTTCTATGAGGACGGGGTGGTTCCTATTCCATTGTCCTGCTTAGACGGCCATACAAGGCATCCCTATCAAATGAAATTTATTAATCCAATGACTTCCTTAAAATTACAGTAGACTTCTTGCGACAGCGGAATTAATCACATTCCAAGACGCTCTAGAAATGTCCTTGAGTAACTATTTCGCTAGTTAAATCATTGAAGTAAACAGATGATATCTCTAACTTGTGGTCAAAAGCTTCCAAAATATGACGGTTCATGAAAATTTTTAGCAATGCTATGAAGGGTGCACGTCCATTCGTTTGCAGCTAATTGTCTCAATTATTGTTGAAAGATAGTCAAACAATCAAAAAAAAAAACGCCTAACTGTTGAAATTCGACAATGAACGCCCGCAGTGTGTAGAACCCTGACTAGATAAACAGCAATCTCCTGATTTAAAAAGCTTTATTCCGAGGTAAAATATAAGGAAATTAAAGCATTTTTCCAAGCAAAGATGATGAGGAATCAAAATGTTTTGTTGATTTAGTCGCCGTCAGTTTCCCCCGGCATTAAAATAACTTTTGATCTTAATTTGGAATTGTTGTCTTCGTAATTTCTGCATTATGCATGCAATTTTATCATACATATATTTTAGAGTCACCATATGAATACTTGTAATTCCCCATGCAAATGCAATGGTAGTTGGTTTCTCATGAACATCGTAAACGAAAGTTAATTGTGTGCGTTTATCTCAATGTGTTGCACGGAATTTGGAATCAATATTTTGGGAGAACGTGTTGCGGTAACCTTTAAAATATTAAAACATGTCAGGAAATTAGCGACAACACGAAATATTACTGGTTGTTATTTCTGTTATATTTTACATCACATTAAGTTTTCGAATTTACAACTCAGAATTAAAGAAGAAAAAGGCAGTTTTTTCATTCTTACTGAATGTACCTGCATTAGGCGATAAGATATTTGACTTGATAAGCCGTTTTGATTTTATGCTATTATGCTTTATTCAAGATAAGGGTAGATATTTAAATGTTTTATTTCAGCAAAACATTATCACAAGACGTTTTCTGATATAGAGGAGTGTCGGTTTCCGCCAAATATACATTTTCGTCTCAAGAATAACGTATCAACGTATGCTGGTTAGGAAATGGGCACTTACCGAGATGCTGTTGGACAATACTAAAAATTAACCTGTTCCATTTTATTCGAACTGGCCTATCTAGCTTTCGACCTACGTGTTACGATATTTCAGCCACCTTTATTTCATGCCCCGATATGAGACCTGACTTTCTTTTGAAGGACGTCGGGTATGACTGGTTAACCATGTAAATGCAAATCAAAATTGACAAATCAGTTCATAGTCCATCCACATCCAACTGCATACAGCCGATTGGTTGTCCCACCAGAATCACATGTGATGGGTCTCTAGCATTCCATTATGAAATCATGAGTTGTAATTGTGGTACCCATTTCAACTTGCCCATCAGAATGACTTTTAGTCGACAAATAATTCTGCAGTACGCAAATTGCTAGGCAAATATCCTCTAGGCCTTTGTATGTGAGTTCCTTCGTTTTTATGGGGGAGAAAGGGAAAAGAGGCTCCCTAACTGCTTTTAATAATTTTCATCCCCGTACCGAATCAAACCCTCTTACTAACATTGGAGAACGCTGAACAGGCATCAACAGGAATAATGTTAGAACGTACATTTCCTTGTCGTTCTTAATTTTCCTTTGCTCTTCAGCCTACGAATGTCGGCGTCTGTGAATTCAATAAGTTGCTGCTGATAAAATTGTTGAAATATATTGGCGTTTTATTCATCTGCCCTTAGTAATTACAACATGGGTGGTCGATCTAGTTTAGGCGAATCCACAATTATATGATGACAGCAAACAATGACCTTTTTATTTTCAGTACATTTTACCCCTTCAAAGCAACCGTCAAATGTGACATGGGATGCAGTAGAAAGTAGAAAGGGTCTTTAAACTACCACGTATCGTTAATTAGCTTTTGAACTAAAACTGTCCTTATATTTAAGTAGATAAATGGAAACATGCGTTGTCCAAACTAATGTATAAAAATGTGAGACGCGGTCGAGTGTTGATCTTCGTTTCTTCCTAACACAAATATCTGTTTCCTGAGCCATCGTACAAGGCGCGTTGATAGGAAACCATTATTGCCGATCCCATTGCATCCGCAGCCTTCAGCGAACGAAATATTCAATGGCAGGCTCTCACTTCCGCTGAAGGACGGATGAATTCCAGGAGAAAGTGAATGCCCTGCGCAAGCACCCTCGAGATGAGTACAGCCGTTGATTGCATTGGCCGAACAAGCGTTTACGTCAACATTGCCAGCATAAGAGAACAATGAAACCTGTTTTTTGGGCAATCTATTCAGCCCAGGTGTGCTAACGCTTGCAGAAGACGTTGCTGAATTAATGAGGGCGTGGATACGTCCTTCAGGTTCCGGTGGCTTCCAGTCAATGCATTTCTGCAGTCGTTTTAACATATTCCCCGGCAACTAAGGAACGGTAATAAAAGAAACTAGATAAGGCATAGCAGAATATGAGTCATAGAATATATTATACATATAAAGTCACATATATGTGCAAATAAATCGATTTCATTCAGGGTAGATTTAAAACAATTTTCGCAAATATAACTTCCTCTCTGCAAATAAGTGGTGTTAAATATACTAGTGGGCGAGGTATAGCCAAATAAGAAGACAAGCTTCAAATTAACCGCTTGGTGGAACAATTTTACAAGTACATTGGATGCATTTTTAAGATTAATGACAGGTTCAGGAGAGCATTTGCACTGAGTAGTATTCGATGACTGTACGCAGGAATATGAGACCCCTAGTAATCCAAATGGACTTTCTTTAAATAAAAGGCATGGTCGGGGTTAGTTTTAAGGTTCAGATAGGTATTAAAGTTAGAGTTGAATTTAGGACACCGATAACTTTAAACTCCACGAATTAAGCACCTGACCGGCTATATTACTGGACACCTCTTGTCCCGTGCCTATCCGAATCGACGTTACCCGTTGACGTACAAACATCTGTATGTGCATTTCTAGGAAATTATTCTTGGTTAGTTTTAGCATCACGGGTACGAAGGTTACTTGTTCACGCTGTAGCTAAAAGTTTGACACCTTGTCCTCCGTTAACAATTAGGATTGGGGAGAAGTTGGACAGCTTGAAATGCCATAGGTCCTTCTGTACAACTTCAAGCGCGGTCTGTCCACGTCTTTTTGCCTCTTTCAGCAACAAAAAAATATTGGCGCAACTGTTCTCCTGTTGTTTTATTAAGTTCATACTGGATTATTTTATTTCTCAGGGGCATCCAACGCATCTAACCTCTGAAACCAACTACTGTGTCCGCAGTTCGGCATCACCATAAAAACATCTGCAACCACTGCTGGAAATACTGAGTTTAAATGCTTCAACACTACACTAATGTATAAACAAAGATTATGGTTTGAAAAAAGACCTGCCCTATGAACCATTCATTGCTTGGTGTTTTGCAGAAAAAAAATATTTGCAAAATATAGTCCAGATTTATCCTTTAGGAAGAAATGAAGCTGTAATTCTGTGCATTCCTACTTAGACAAGAGGGAAACCATAAGTTGAAGGAATGCTGGTAAAAAAAAAATTCAAGAGCCAACTGTCATCCGGAAAAGGGTTTGTCCCTTTTCTCTAGATAAAAAATATCAGTGATCGTGGAATTAAAATGTCAGCACGTGACGTCTTATTTTTATGCCCAAATTCGCTTTGTGCTATTATTACTGATGCCGTTTTTGGCCTTTTACACGGTCGATTAAGTGAATGGTTCCCGATTGGCGACACAAGGCGTAATAAACAGTCAAATTTCCCGATGGATTTTGGACCAATTATGAAATTAATTTTAAGAGGATGCATTTATTTTTCTCGCTTCGAGCCCTGCGTTTCCGCCATATAGTTGTTACATCCGGTAGGCCACACAAGTAGGGTGAGGCCACTCAGTAAAATTAGATAAATGAAACAACATATACAAGCACTGCCCAAACATTTATATAACTGTTTCCTATCAGTCTTAAAAGCGGATTTTAACTGTTCAACTGTAAATTATGAAGTCATATTATACGCACTCCTGGCTACAAAACATTTTCATCAGAAACATAAGCAAGAGATAGCACACATATACTCCAAAATCGTTTATCATCTGTCATTGTTGAAAGCTTGATAAAAAGGGCGAAAATGCCTCCCTGAGATGAAGAATTGTCATTAAATCATCGCGTCAGTTTGAATTTATATTCATTAGGTTAGCAGCACTATTTAGTAGTTGTTTCAGTCAGCAGTTCAGTTCGGTTTTTAAACTTTGAAGGAACTACTACACAGACACCCAGATGAGCATGATTTCGGATTTGGTGAGCTTTACATTGTTCAACTAGTCCATCATGAAAGAAGAACTCGTCCCGGGAGAAAATGTTTTTGTCAATTCGTAGGGCGACTCTAAGATGTAATATTTTGGCAAATAATTTGCAATCGAATTGCTTAATAAAAAAAGAGCCATTGAATATTAAGGTAAATGTGACTATTAATGTTCTTTGTTAACCAAGCACCTCATAGTCTATTATCCGCAATAAACGAAGATAAGTATATCCGCGAGGCAGTACTAATCGTTTGTGTACGCACACAATTATGTTGCAGAAGATTCGGTAGCAATTACCTGATTATATTCTTCTACATCCATTGTAAGAAAAGAGTAACAAGGCTAAAGGTGTTGGAACAGTTACTGACCATGCAAAATGCCCACGCTTCGATTTAACGATATCTAACGTCACTTTGAGTTCCTTTACTCGGATCTCGTATAGGCGAGAGTTTCCGTAGTAAGGGGGCCATAACGAAGCCTGTCACTTATTCATGAAGGCGAGTTATCAATTATTTGGGAACTCGGTAACTTCTGATATTACTAGTGTCATAATAGTTCATAAACGTTTCAAAAGTACCGCGATGCAGAAGGTAATTCAAACGTTGCCTACTTCAAATAAGGTTACTAACGCATACAACCAAGTACTATGGTTGAAATTTCCTGAATGTGCATGATGTCAATTCTTTGAAATATATGACTTTGATGATCTCTTTGCTTGCGCTGACTATTAAATAATTTGGTATCTTTATAGAACTCCAAATTTGAAATATGATTGCATTTTAAAGATGTAAGAAATTTTATGGAATATGGAAACGAATAGTAACGCGCCTTGCGTGGGCATATAGTTGTTATATCGTGTACATGTAATTAATATGTTAGTGATTCGCGGTCAAAGTAACAGTGCTGGAAAGAAAAAATAAACAACCGGCAAGGAAAAAGCTAAAAATCGAGGTATAGTATAGATGAATCTCTCCTAAATGACAACTGTGCCTCAGAATAGATGTAAGAATTTAGTGGTTTGGACAGATTTGAAAAAGTCGTTTAACCTTATTGAGAAAAAATAGTTGACATAAGTGGGGTTCAAACCTACATCCTCCAGGGGAAGGCTTCATTCCAACCAAAAACGTATTCAGCATTTTACTGGCAAGTCAAGTTTTTTCTTTCATTTTTAAGAGTTTCGTGATGTAGTATGGGAACGAACATGTGTTTCGGAAAATGACAAAGATTAACATGCGTTTATTTCATGAAAAGGACAGTCAAAGCGCTTTATAATTTGCCTTATCACCAGCAAAATTATCGTGACCCTGGTAGATTTACAGTAGCGGTCCTAAGCCATTAAATCTTATGGGTTTAACAAGTTACGGCCCGTTACGCAAAATCAGCGCACGCTGCGTCACCCAAAATTTTACATCAATATAGAATCGATTGTTAAGAATAATAAGGCTTATTGTGGTTTACAAATTAAGATTAAATGTTTAGAAAAACAAATTTTTCGAAAAATGTACGGATTATGAAAATGTGAAAAATTGACCTAGTTGAAGAAACTGAAGTTGTAAATGTATAGGAAGCCTTTCAATGCAATTGAACACGTGAATAAAGCAGAAAAAGTAGAACTACTTTAAAAAAAGTCTTTTTCAGAGTTTTGCGCAAACATATTCATATATATTAATGGCGACGTAAAGTATGGACGTCATCAAGCAGCCTAACATACGAGTGTATATTTCAAAGCAATTTCACGAGAATTGGTAGTTTTTCTTCCGTTTGTACTTTGTCTTAGATGCGTTTGACAAAGAAAAGCAGATTTTTGCTTGATCGCCCCTATAGGGACGTCGCAGGAATATAATATTACATAAGCTCATGTTCACAGGCAGGCCACTGACTAATACATTTAAATAGAATCATCAGATGCAATCTTAAACGTACCATTTGGTGTATATAAAGATGACTAATCTATTGTATAACTAGTTCAGGATATCTATTACGATAGGTTTTAGATAGTCATTGAAAATGGGTGAATTCTTTACGAATATAGTGCCTTCAGTCGAATACTCATAAATGTACATTCCGTTCGATGTTTTCGGTAAAACCTTCAAAATAATATATTTTTAAAAAGCATTTACCGAAGTAGTGACATGTTTGGGCATTCTTTCTAATGCATACGGCCCAATGGGTCATATTTGTAGACTCACTCAAACATGAAAACTCGCTGCCGTGAAAAATAGAACGTGCACAACAAACACCCGGAAAATATAAACCTATAATTAGTTTCACAACTTTCTATGATAAGTAAACCTTTTACAAATGCGCTTTAATTAGATGTTTCGCTGTCGAATGCCTGCATAATTAACGTTTTTCCAAAGTGAAGTCAAGAAAAAACCGAGACTGTTTGACACAATGTTCGACCACTGAAAAGTTGGGATACAATTTCTGTTGAAAATTAAATAACTCTCTTTTCTCTTTCTATTGGAGCACTTTTCGGTATCTTTGCTTACTTTTCAGTCTACTTCTAAGATTTCAAACGCACAAGAGAGTGGCCGAATATATACTAAGATTTTGCGATAAAATGGAAATTTTCTGCCCCTTCCATTTCAAGTTTCCTTATTCATTTATAGTCAACTGCAGACGAAATTTTCTTGACAGGCTTCGTGTTCGCCGTGACAGCGAAAAGCGGCCTTGTCATCGCGTCTCGAATATATGCGCGTTTAAGGTCCTTATTATCGTGTGGTAAAACAAAGTACATTCACGAAAGTTTATTACAGCGTTTTTTTTACAAAACGTCAGAAATTTGCAAAAATTAATATTTTAGAAAAAATCTTCCCTCATTTACCGAAAACAATGTGACCTCACAAACCTGCATTCACCTGATTTTCTTGAAAACAAAACCAAACTTTCCGTTCTCCAAAAGGGTATATTCCAAATTTTTCGGGCTTATAGGTATGTTCATTTTTAGAACTGCGCACAAAAGCAAAATACTTTAATCCGTAGCTTTTATTAACCTAGGGAAATTCCTGGATAGCAAGAAACGTCGGATTTTGCCCCATGTAGCTCAGTTTTCCCATCAATAAACTGATCTGTAGTGAACGCTTTTTTATTTAACAGCTTTTTTGCATCAATTTAATACAACAAGCAGAACTCACACATTAAAATGCCTGCCCTGCAACTACCTCAAATTCCCATATAGACATTTCATGAGTCAGGCAATCTACGGTTAGCATTTTTATGAAAATCGCCTGATCTTAAAGAAAAACTTCGGTTACCCAAATAGTACAGTTGTAATCTGATTAGAAAATAAAGTCAGGATACCGAAATCCGCGTTTCTATTGTCCTAAAATTAAATCGAAACAGCAGCCTTAGCAGTTTTAGAAAAGAAAATAGCTTTTTATTTTCAGGACTGTATTTATTTACGTAAAATCGTAAAGTACAAAATTTGTAGTACAAAATTTGCGAGCCTCCTATAGGACAGGGAAATAAAAATGCTTCATAAATCAGATGGCTTTGTGCTGAATTCTTGGGACACTATAGTCAGGGTAAAGGTTAGGTTTATGGTTAGGTTTAAGTGTAGTGTTATTATTAAGACTGTTGTTAAGGTTTCAATAAGGGTAAGTATTGGGGTTAGAAGACAGAAATGGATACTCATCCGGTATTTTAGCGCAGTGCCGACTGTATTATGGGATGAGCGTTCATATTCCCCTGTCCAGCCCGATATTAGGAAGAACAAATGGCCTTTTTTCACGAAAAGCTGTCTTGAAATCTATCTGTTCCAATGGATATTTAATTTTACCTATGCGATTTTCTCCGACAAAATTGAAATTCAAAAGTAATGGTATGTTAAAATGGAAATGAAATGATTTTAAGAATTTTAACCACATTAGTAGATACTTCACAGCTTACTCTGAAAGCATCCCCGAGAACCAAATAAACTTGCTCTCCTAGATAGTTGTCATAAAAAAAAGTTTACCCATGGTTATTTGAACAATTAAGACATACACATTTTGGTAAGCATTAAGGATCGTTCTATGAAGTAAAGTGTCCTTAAAAGAGCCCACAACGGCTGTCTGTGATTATTAGAAAAATTTATGTCAAAGTTTCATGCAAGCAAAGCTTGTGGCGCGCACACGGGCATTCCAGTTCATTTAGGACAGGTGGCTTGGCAGAAAGGTTAAGTAAATATTTAGGTTCCGTTAGTCCTGAGAGTTATTTGGGACAGCAAATCCGCATTTCTGTTGGTTTACAGGATAATTCGAATGTGTAAATATAAAAACCATTCCAAGTTCTTATTAAAAACACGATTTCCATAACCTATGGTCAGGCGAGAAGGATATATGTTCTCTCAGCGAATCCATGAAATCCACATAGGCATAGGTTCTGCATCTCATTAATTTATTGCTTTCAGTATTTTATGAAATTAGAACGGCGTTCACCAAGCAAGGGTACGGAATAGGTTTATCCCCTAGCGGCTTTAGATTCGACTTGTAGCTCCTGCAGCCACTGCATATTGACAAGGAGTTCCAAAAAATACCAGGGTGACGCTATTGACTTGGAAGGCTGGCTGAGGACGACTAATAAGTCAACAAAAGTTATCCCAGCATCCTTATGTTTGTCTAAATTCCTTGCATTGTTTATGAGCTGTTTGTTTCAAGAAACAAGGAAGGGGGATTTATTGTCTGAAAACAGGTTAAATCTGCATAAGGCGTAATAGGAGGCTACACAAGCCTTTAGAGTGCTTTTGCCAAATTTGCCACTGCAATGAATTTCAGCAAGAAGCTGCTGCAGGCGAACCTGTTCTGTTAGCTTAAAGCTGATAGTTAAAAACGGATTACTAACCATACTTTACTCCAAATACTCTTGTTCTATCATAAGGCGCTGAAAATGGCTCCATATAAAATTTTTGGGTGACCATGCTAACCCGGTCCCTTCTTAGCCGATAACGTTCAGTGACTGTTTCATAATATGCTTAAGATGATATCGCTAAGTTCTCCTTGCACTAGTGGGATGGCCATTTTCTTTGTTAATAAAGGTGCGTTAATGTCGTTTAGCATAACTACGTACTCGTCCTCGAAAATAATTTCCTCATAACATCAGACTAAACAATATTCGTTCGAGCTTCAGAGTTTGCACTCTTGGGACTCCGTATGTCTCGCTGCTGCTCGCTTATGTCAGAAACGGTCACTTTCAGTTCCATTATATTTATCGGTTATGTTTTTATTCTTGCAATAACAGCCACTATGCGGCTGTTCGCGGGGCTCGAGAGTGAGCCTCAGGACACCAGCGGGAGGAATATCTCTGTAACCCGATCGGTGAGCGTTCTCATTTATTGGTTAATATATTCGATCACAACCGACAAGATACAGAGCTTGTGGCTCAATCTTAAGGTCCACTGACTCCTAAATGACATGTCACGGTTTCGACCCTCTGGTGTTGCAACATCTAATGTTGACTATGACTGGCTGCTGATGGCTAATATGCCATTAATGGCCGTTTCAACCTCCGTTGTCCTTTCTGTAAGGTTATTTTGCAGATGCATTACTTTTTAACTAACAACCGCAATCGTGACACTTTTATAGGCGAAGGTCTGCAGGGCTGAGTTTATTTTAGGTCACAAATGTCAAGCCTTATTGCAACAGTAGAAATAGATGATCCGATCGGCGATAAAGCTAAACAATGGAAAGGTTTTTTGGGTCGAAGTCTTGTTATTCTTTTGAGGCTCTTAATAGTTGTCGGACAGGAGCGCTTAATGAAAAATTATCATGGCAAAGGAAAATGTGCGTTAACTACGAAATGAGCCCTGACGAAGGCATCCAAAATATAATTTCTACTCAACTGGGTAAAAGTGTTTATTTTTGAGCACCAAATGCTACTTCAATGATGAGCTAAGAAGCCCGGTCTTCGATTTACTTCATTCTCCCACTGCTATCTGAATCTTCAAGTATAAAGAAAACGGTTCGCATGGCATGATTGTAGTGTTGAGAGCGAGGTTGCTCCACATCAATTATGTCTTATGCAGCTGAAATCAGTTTCATGCATCCCTTATTAATAGTATCATGGGACCGATATCTTAGGTCCTGGCAAGTCACGCACTGTATACTGTTTGCTTTTTCAACCAAGTAAATGTGAACAGGTAAATCCTCTAAAGGTAGAGTTCAGAATATATTACCGCCTAAATGGTAATGGGACGATGTTAGCGGCATAATTAAATCGCCACTTTGGTACAAATTGCCTTCAGTACGCATATGCAGACACAGAAACGATTTCATTTTCAAGAACGTGTTATCTGAAGCATGATCTTTTACTGTCACGACTGTGACAGTAAGCCGCAATCGAGTGCAGCTCTTAACTATAAAATATAGTCAGCCTGTGCATCAGTTTTCTGGTCAAGTGAATGGTAGGAAACCATATACCTTTAAATAAACAATTAAGCAAATTCCTTGTAAAAAGGTTTGTTCGGCTTATCAGACAACCAATTCTGACATCGTTAAGAGTATTTACGCGGAAACCTGATAGCTTAGAAACCAGAGGACATACGCAGCAAATGGGTTCTAGGGAGTTTCAGTGGTCAAGGATACGATGATCGGAAATGCGATCCTTTGCAAGTAAGTATTGACGAAATAGTTGTGAAAGCAGACGTCTATCTGACAACTCACTGCTTTGTAGATGGTAAAAACAGCCAAGTTAGTGTTGTTGAGGTTATTGCCTGGTGTTGTAGCTGCAGCTACTAGTCGAGTTACAAGAGCAGACTGATTCTTTCTGGACCGCAGCTCTATTGCGGTCACCTAAAAGCATAGCGAAGTGCGGAAAAAGTAACCATTCATCTCCTATATTCAGTAAAACAATATTTGCTTCTCCGGTTAGTATGCATTTCGGTTTCCAACCGATAAAATAACCATCGGTAGACTCTAAGGCCATCTTTACACTGAAATAACCTATATTTATGATAAGTCTCTACAAACAGCATAAATACTCTGAAATTTGCTATAGCTCACAGTGCGCGGATTTGGAAGAATTAACACAAAAAGGTATTTTGTTGATGTCCAATCTATCTAACTCGGGTTGCCAGTTAACCACTATCGTATGCAAGGATACTATTTTCAGCAATTTAAAAATTGTCCATAAGTACGTGGACAATATATTCATCCAAAAATGTGCAGCAGTGGAGGATATACCTTCAAATTCGACAGAAAATACTCCATGGCAGCTAAATTGTAATAAAGTTGGCAAATAATCCTGACAACCTTTTTCAGCTTAGCTTACGGTTATTCCAATCCCGCTAAAGGATTCGAACAGAAAACGTGAACATATTCGTTCGTTCGGCTACGTTTGTCGTGGATTTGTGGAGCAGGTGCTTCCAGATACCACGCAATGAGCAGAAATTTCAATATACTTGAGAAGTATTACTTGTAGTTATTGTTGTCACGTGGTAACACTTTTTACTTTGAAATCGATATCGAAGCCCAACGTAAAACAAAACATCCACATTCCATTTTTATAAAAGGTCATCATTACTTCTGTGTTTAAAATATTTTATTCAACAAGGTTTAAACTAAATAGGCTACACATTTAAAGGAAACTCAGAAATTAAAAGAAAACGGGTGTCCGGTTAAAAATAACACCACGCAGGTACATCGGATGAAATGAGTTCAGATTATAAAGTGTCTTATCGACTGGTACACGCAAAGGAGTGAAATCAGAAGTAACTAATTAAAAACCAGATTTCGATGAGCCTCTCTCAAAAACATGTGTACAGGATTAAATACAAACTGAAAAGGAGGGGTTATTCGTTTGACGACCCACAACCTACCCAGTACTCATAGTTCCTTCTCCCAAATGCTTTCCTCAAATTGGCTTTTCTAATGTTTTAAACGGGGGCTTTTATTTATAAGATGAAACAGATGAAACTTATCGTGTGAAGAAGAATGTCTCTATGCTGGGCCCATTACGCAATAATAATTATATTCCGTGCTGGGTAAATGAAACTACCGGTCGATATGCTAGGCACGTTAGCACTTAACTAATTTGAATTCCGAAAAACAGATGCTAGGGATTAAAAAGCTGAATACAGGGTTAAAAAGATAAAAAGTCCTAGTATATGACCCAGTAGAGTAGATATATATATTTAGAACATAATGTTGAATGCTATCTCAAAAAATAATAACGAAAACTCTACAAATATGGTTCCTACGTGACGAAGATCTTTTAGGTATGGCCGTAATACTGATTAACGTTCAGCATAAACCCAAGGTATTTTATTCACGTGTGGGTGCTGGTTTAAAGAACGAGATTATTTCAACCCGTCTGTATTACGAAAATACTATCTGATTTGTATATTTTATCCATTGATTTTATATGCCATTATAACGTCAAATATACTTACTAGAATAAATGCATAACAATATTCTTTCGTGTATTTTTTCGGTACACAAATACGCCTTCTTTAAACTTTGATCTTAAAGAAAAGGTATTATTCGGTTTTTAAATGTTTTTTAATCGTCGAATACTTCAAAACTTATCCTTCATTCCGCCTGCATACCCATGTTTCTAATATTCATCAAATATGCATTTCATCACAGAAAACGTACATTCTATTGCATCATGCTATGCTATTAGAAAGACACTATATAGTGCTCATAAAATGTTGCAATTTAGGTATGCCATGTTGTAAACGTGCTAAATGGTCTCAGAAATATCGTAATAAGGAACGCTGTAAGGCTGAAACTACTCTTGGTAACTATACAATTTGAAGATGACGTTAGTTTTTCCGAAAGGATTCACGAAATAGTAGTCGTTCTTGCTTTCATAAAATACAAATCAAGTTATATAAACACCGAAGGTTAATGAAAAAAATTACACGCCCCCAAGTGCACATTTTTTACGGAGCGCAATGTTGCTGGCTATTGGGAATAATCTCATTCAAGTGCCTGCATCCAGACGTGACTGACATATCTCACTATTATACTGCACGGTAATGAATATTTTAACCCTGCATAGTATGTTTTGCAAACAAAATACATTTCCGAATTTCGGTTGAAGTTTATGAGTTAGCATATCCACCATAGGTCTTCATGCATGGAAATAAAGGTTCGAGCTATAACTTCAAAGTTATTGCAAGTCTTTTATATAGGTCAGATTAGATTTATGAAGGATATTTAAAGAAAACCTACCTGTCTCTGCTTGCCCGTCAAAATTGGTATCCATAGTGTTATAAGCTAGCAAGAAGAATAATAAACATTAAGTTAAATTATGTTACAATAAGATTAAAAACTAGGTGCATTCAAATACAATGTATAACATTTAAAAAGTCATGGCTTTTTGCGCACATTCATTGTGTGAAAGTCATTGCTGTTAGAATGTAACAGTTAGAATATTCTTTGAACGGAGTTTTAATTGTTAAAATAATTTTGGATGCTTTTGAAGTAGAAAATATACCACTGCATTTAATGAACTGTTATCTCTTAAAAGCTTAGTTACCCTTTACAGGTATGTTTTTTCATCTTCAATGTGAATATTAAATATTTAGGTAAACAATAATCTACGAAGAGGATGCTGTACTCAGTAAGCGTGACAGCGAATTAGGAGAGTATTTACTGCTGTTGATAACTTCCTTAGTTGCTCTTCACGCGCCATCTGTTGCTGCACAATAAAAATAATGGTCAGCGATAAAATAGTAAAACAGAGGAATACTGAAAACCTGGTACGCTTTAACAAACTAATTTCAAAATGTGGAATAAAAACCTGTAGTAAACAAAACCTGCAGTATCTAAACTGCTATATATTTTTTGTCAAATTAATAACCAAATTCATCTCGGAATAACTTCGGGAATTCTTTCAAATCTTTAGACAGTTTATTGATATGAGATCGCCATAGCTAAAATAGGCAGTGGAGGTGAATTTATAATTTCGAGTTTGTATGCCCTACTTGATGACGTTCGATAGGGTCCCCCATCGGATGTATTCCAAATAAGCCACATTTGTAGCTGTTGTCCGCAGGCCAAGCAGCCCGCCGAGCAATAATTTTTGAGAAATTGTGTTTTTATTTAATTACCGATTGCTGTCGAACTTGAGGACTTATACGGCGGTTGTGTAGACCATAAGTACCTCCATTTTTGGACATCAACATTGATTTAATCATAAAGAATATGTATGTTGTTATTTTCTCTGGGTACAGATAACTGCGTGTCCACTGAAAGTGTAATTGCGAGCTCGTTAAATGTCAACAGGTAATCCAGCTTGCAGACGGCGAAGTGTTCCTTATACAGCAAGTTCGGAAGGTCCGCAAACACTGACACGACAATATTGGCCAAGCATGGAGATACCACTGGACTGATTCGCAGCAGCTGATTTCAAAGACGATAATTTGGACCTATCACTAGCAATTCTTCGTTTCATTTTTTATGAGCGTTTGTTATTAAATGACCTCGAATACAATCCCTTATAATAGGAACAGAGATCAATTTACAAAAGATACTGTTAGGTATAGGATTAAGTAGACATATAACCATTGAAGTACATAAGGCAAACAAGCGCAGAATGCGCGGAAGTGATAATCAGTAAGCAAATACCTACTGGGCAGAACTTGGCCAAGACATGCGGCTCTTGGAGCGCCAATAAGTATATGACTGGTGATTATCAAGAATGCTGGATGTAGAGGAATCGATGGATTATAGTTCGAGTAAGTTCCCGTGGGCAAAGTACTACACCTAAAGTGTATTTCACTTGTTGAGTTCGAGAACCTTACTGTAGTTTCCATCGCTAATTATGGTCAGGGTTATCGTTGGCTAAACCAAAACCAAAACAGTCCCAAAAATGGGCTGTATTAATGCCCTTTGAGAGCCCCCTACAGAAGGGTTAAATATAAGGCATCTATGAAGTTCATAAAAACTCATCTGATCTTCAAGTTGTCAAGAAGTAAAACCATGCATTTCCTAGTTTTCCATTGAGATGCTGTTAGGAATAAAATAGGCTTGATGTAAGTGCTTGTGTCATTTTTGAGGTTAAAGAGTCATGTTATGTTAGGCGACACCGCGTCCGTCTTACTTGCAAGGATGTTTCGGATGTTGACTTGCTGCAAGTCACAAAAAAGGTACCTTAAGGAAAAATGCTGTGGTCATTGAGTAGAACTAGTTTTTTTACTGCAAAAACAGCACAGTTTCGTTTTCCATCACTTAGTTATGTTGCTACATCGTGTTACACACCGGACACTAGTCGATGAGATTTTAGTGGTATGGGGAAGGAGGAGTCATGATATTTAGAATGACTGTTTTAAACCCGGCACAACGTTAGTTTAAATTAGTATATAGAATCCTAAGAAGGCAGTCTCTGTAATATTAAAACCTCGTCTGTCTTTCTATCGAAACCTCCCTCAATAAAGTCAGTGGCAATTCGCTGCCTTCTCATGATTGGAGTCGAAATAGTTGTGAAGCTTGTTTCTAGAAGCTGAATCGCATTGCTTTTAGTGAACGAAAAGGCATTTAATTTTGATCAATGCTCTGACATTTATGCCAGTCTTCAGTGATGCTTCTCAAGTTTCGAAAGGCAGTCATCTGAGGGCACGCAAAAGGCAAGACCGTCAAGAGATATTGCAATTTTATCACCAGTTTAAACGCCATCGTGGATTTACAAGGAATAGTCTTATGCGTCACTTATTTTTTTGCGAATACATGTCAAAACTGAATCCATTGAGCAGAAGCCTAAACGAGTGAAAATAGTTTCTCATTTTCATATACATGTAGGATCATTTTTATAACAATTACAGAATCTTCCAAATTAACGATCAGATGTCGGCATCGCACTTCAACCAATCGCCTATAAACTTCGAATAGCTCTTTTTGTCCACAAAACGCCTCTTGTCCAACTCATGTTGCACAGTGCGATTGTCCTACCCAATTCCTGTTTTCCTTTACGGGCGTACTCATGCGCTCAGATAGATGCCAAAAAGGTGCCTTTATAAGCTTCATTCTGGAAAGTTCTTACTTAAGACCTATCTTCACTAAATTGCCATCTGCCCTTTAAAGGGATTTTTACTCCAGTACAACACCTAAATACCGTATAAGGTACAATAACTTAAAGCATTCGCATAAAGCAGACTGCTATCCGGTAAATATTATGGGTGCCCAGCCTTCTTTGCCTTCTTACTGAACAAAATCAGTGACATACGTACCTATGTACACTTTAAAATATGAAATTGTTTAAAACGTTCAGTGAAACCTCTTGTTCGGGTCACAATGTCTCAGGAGATGCTAATTGATTTAAGGGAACCATAAATGTCATCATAACAAATGAGGTTTAGTCTTGATTGTGATGGTCTGTGGTGGAAATATCTGTACCATGTATACTGTATTCTGGACATTTTTGTCTTCCTTTAGTCTTTTGTCCACATTATTTAATTACTTTTCTGTCTGGAGATTAGTAAAACACTAGGATGTTTGAGCATTTATATATGTATTCAATGCTCACCTTGTCAACGATAACTGAACGGCATTCCCGTAATTCCTCCAGTACTGTCAGTAGGTGGCCATTAATAGCTACAAGCTTGAATGGAGATAAATTATCATGCGGTAGAAAAACATGATTCAGGAAATGCGTATAGAAAAGAAAGGGAAACGGTGTGGTGGGGATGCAAAGGCAATTTCTAAGACCAAACGTAAAATATGAAGGATACGTAATAGTAAAATTCTAATGAACCGTAATAAATATAAATTGGTCCCTGCAGGCTAATTCTACTTCGGTTAGTTATTTTACATACCGGGAAACAAGAAATATATAACCTGCGCAACCATAGAAATAACAGTACTGCAGTACCTGCAGTACTTTGTCAGGTGTCCATATAAATGTTTCGCATTTTTTCCACTAAAATAACGTTAATTACTCAATAGATTCTGAAACCCGGTGAAATTATTAAATGTTTAAGAGACAATACGCATGGCAGTGGTCAGTGACGTTCTCTACCGATTAAAACCTTTATGAGAACACAGACAGGAAGTATACATTCTGAAAAATAGACGGCAACAAGCGCTCCCTATCGGTGGAAAGGGAAAGCCAAGAAGTGTGAACTTACATCATCAGAAATTGACAAAAGATGTATGATTGTTGGCATAATTTTAATCCAGAATTCCATGGCAGTTGCATTAGCAGCCTTGTATGCTGGCGTAGTCGTGGCATGCAGACTACCTAACGCTTCACAGTAAACAGTCCAGACCTATAAAACAGGCATTAATGAGGAGCTGAGGAGAAATAATGCTTACAATTTAGTAGAGACTAGAGCGTTGGTTATACTAAAGACTTCCTCTTGTTGGCGTTGGTTCGAATCCCAATGAGGCCGCCGAGTTTCCCACAAGTGGGTCAAATGAATGAATTACAATTTACCCTTAATTTTAGTTATCAGTAAAATATCTGATAGCAACTATATTCTGAGGAGAATAAACAAACACATTGTTTCGAAGCCCTGCATAATTTCGGATTACCAATAGCGCAAAAAGTAGGCTGTTTGTAGAAAATTTCTAGTCACGCATTAGCAGCTTTCAAAAGTGTCACCTGAAGAAATATTATGACACAGAGCATTTTATAGTAGAATGCAGTTCATCGTGGATTTAGAATTTTCCGCATATCAGTGGAATGCATTTTTCACTTCTCGGTTAGAAAAATTCGAATTCGCACGGTCGTTTCTTTGATAGCTGTTTTAACACCGTGACCTCGTTTGGTTCAGTAGGGTCATTAAGTCGTCTTAAGTTCGATCATTCATTGAAACCACCGTTTATTGCACTTATAGCTGAGGCACTAGGCATATGCAAAGCGACTATTTTTTCCTTTAAAATAATGTCCCAATGAAACTACAACCCACAGAGTATCGTCCCAGAACATTAACGGCCTGACAAGGACAACTTTAATTCTGCGACCACGACAGCTGACGGACACGATACGCCGGTATTTGTAAAATTATTGGTTAAATCCAGGGCAGCACTAGCAGGTGTATACCATTGCCTCAGCAAAAACGCATTATTAATACCTAAGCAAAGCGTACTAAAAAGAGAGAGAGCAACGTTTTATTTGAAAGTAAAATTCCAAAAATTTCAGCTAAAAAGGTCCTCCATTCACCGGGTTAAAATTAAATAAAAGAATTCACATGCGAATGGAGAGCAGAAAAGATGGCGGCTCAATTTTAAAACATACAGACTTATTGAACACGTTTGGTGTGTTAACTGCGGATATTCGTAGGTTGGTAGTCATATATATGACACTCCGAAAGAGCAAGGTGTGGTGAAGAGAAAAATGATACGGCAGCAAAGTTTCTGGATAAGAAAAAAACTAAATACAATCTAATTTGTCTATTTACCGACAGGTTTGTATTCTGAAAATGTATTTTCTCTACAACGTTTGTCTTAACAGCATTTAATTGATGTTGGAGTACCGAGCAGAATTTCACCTTGGCCAAAACAAAACCTAAACGATAGCATGCTAATATTCATGAATATGTTTCTAACTACCCATTTGTGTGAATCATTCTAACGAACAACCCACAACTGAAGTGCTGTGCACTGGGTGTGTTGATTCTCAGTACCTTTTTACATACAATCAGATTATATAGAACGAGTGCACAAAAATCAGTTTTCCCAATTGGCTTATGATAAAATTTCAACTTACTCCCTCCTTATCTATTATACGAATATAAAAACATCGATTTTAAAAACGCTCAACTGCCTAAGAATATTCTGAAAATTTAAATTGTACGTTCAATGATCCACAGAGATTTCCAAATACAGACGAGGTACTTATCAGCTATAAGTTAACATCACCCTCAGTGTAAAGAGAGTCACTTTGAGTGCTCGTAAAATACTACAAATAACAGGGCTAGCTTCGTGTATTTTCGAAAGGCATAATGAGCGTGAATACAGCAGCCTGAAATAAGAACAATACAGACATTTCTAAAATTCTCATTGTTATAAAAAATGACACATTAAACGCATGAACAAAATCAACTTTCTGCTTTATCTTCTGTACAGTAGGCTTAAATAGGTAGAACTTTGTAGCAACTATTTTCTAACCCTTTTTGCAAGTGTGATTTACGCAAACGAGTGGAAAGGCTTAATTAAAAAAAGAAAACTATCGTTTTTTACCTGGCTTGGGAGTATGATCCTGTTAATATCGGGTTCCCAATCTCATTGGATAAGAATGAAGCCAAAAATCCAATAACGAACACTCAATAGGCGGTGACATTATAAAAGCGCATTTTCAGGTAAAACTGAATAAAAAGGGTGTTTTAGCTAAGAGATTACGAAGCAATTGTTGTTTTTCGATACTTATTCTGGAAAAAATGTTTAAGGTCCAACGAGCTTGCTTTCGTTCATCCTTACGAACCGGAGAACACAGATGTAGAGTCCCACGATATATGATTTGCTCTAAATCTGAGATTTAAAACGTTACTCGGAAAACTTTAAAAGCTTTTGACTAGTTACACATTTTATGTGCTACGTTTCGTCGCAGCTTACATCACGGATTGGAAAATAAACTTTGAAAGACTGCTCCTGCTGCCCTTGGGTTTTGCCACTTTAAACTTATGGGCATATTTTGATGTTTCGTTGGATCACCAAATGCTATTAAATAGTACTTTTGGAGCTCAAATATATGCTCTCTTTTACTGAATATATGTCTGCAGAAGCTCCAGTGTCACGTATTCTATATTAAGCCCTGCTTTCAGGGCGACATCAAAGAGCAGAAATAACTATTCCGTTAGCGAAGCTGGCATACGATCGTCCAAAGAATAATGCACTGGTAAAATACTGTTTTCCTGAGAACGAAAATAAATAAATATTGGAAGGCAACAGCCGCTTTCAGAACCATAATCGTTTAACGTATTTTGATATTTTATCAATTTTGTTGATGGTCCTGTCTATGAAGCTAACGAAGGAGGTCATGTACATTCACATTAATCCTACCCGTTTTTTTCTGGATCTCCGAATCTAGTCAGGCCTTCAGCCGGCTGCAAGCCTCCGTGTGGAATCACCACGGTATTCACCTGAACACCACACTGAAGATGTACAAGGCCATCGTCTTGATGACACTCCTTTGCGGAGTGGAGACCTGGACCGCATACTTGAACCAAGCCAGGAAGCTGAATCACTTTCATGTCGGCTGCCTCCGCAGAATACTGAAGCTGAGATGGCAAGACAGGATCCCGGACACAAAAGGCCTGGAGCTGACCGAAATCCTCAGCATCTACGCCATGCTGAGGCAAGTGCAACTGCGAATAAGCGGCCACCTGGTAAGAATGGACGACGAGCGACTACCCAAACGACTTTTCTACGGAGATGTCGCTACGGGTGCTCGCCGAACGGAAGGTAAAAAACGACGCTACAAGGCTATTTTGAAGAAATCGCTGAAGCACCTACAAATCAACCCGGCGACCTGGGAGGACCTCACCCAGGATAGACCGGCATGGAGAAGATCCGTGAAGACTGGTTAAGCAATCTATGAGGCCAACCGGATCGCTGCCACCAAGGCCAAAAGAGCGGCACGAAAGTCACCAGCGCCCCGGACCAACATCGTCGATGCCCAGGCCCTGCCAACATCCCCGCGCTGTCAACGCATCTTCCGCGCGAATCGGCCTGGTTGGATATCTTCGGAGGCAATGCACCAACAATCCTACATTTCCAACTTCTAAATCAAATTCTGCCAACCCTCCTTCAGACATCCCCACCCTCACTCCTGGCATCAATACCATTACTCCCACCATCATAGAGACCACATCCCTCTACTCGTCGCCTGCTACACCAACCGACGCAACCACCACTACCATCAGCGATGGGGACTATCTACTAAACTCTCCTCAATGCGACCACACATTCACCTCACGCATCGCCCTGGCCAGTCACTTGCGAATCCATCGTACAGAGACTGATGAACCAGTGCCTGGAGCACCAGCAACAGCAGAGATCGTCGCCTCCACTCACCTCACTGTCCTCACGCATTCACTCATCGCATGGACCTATTCAGTCATATGCGCATCCATAACATCGGAATTCCCCACAATGCCGACAACACTGGTACCCCATGAGCACCCTCCGCTCCTACCATCCCCACTACCATAAGTAACATACACCCAGCCTCTGCCAATTTCTCCTGCCCACAATGCGCACGCAACTTCAACTCACGCATCGGCCTGGTCAGTCACTGCAAATCCATCGCACGGAGACTGTTGAACCAGTGCCTGGGACTCCGACATGCAGTCGCCGCGCCCGTATTCTCTGTCCTCACTGCTTCCGCACATTTACACACCGCATGGGCCCATTAGGACACATGCGCCTCCACGACAACCTGCGGTAAACCACCGGAGGCTAAGCCACATCAGCGCACACCATCTACACTAATATATAGACAACACCCTCACAATCATCATAATGTACATGATAACATCGCGGTTTCCTAGAAACCATGGCTTGGAAGGCTGCAATTCTGACGCTTACACCAGACCACGCCGTCGGCCCAGTGTATACGCTGTGTGTGTCGAGTAACTGGCCAGTGGACTGGCTCCTTCATATCCCTTGAGTAAGTAAATCCTGGTGTGTGCGTTATGGGGGCCAGGTCGTGCTATGGCGCGCGAAGACGGGTACGCCGACCCGTCAGCCAATGCTCCCACTCTTACATCAGACAACTGAATGGCTCGGATGGTGGTCTGATTGTGGGGGTGGGGGGAGAGTGAGGTCAACAGCTATGCGACTTTTCCTCACTATAAACAATCTGACGCGCTGTGAACTATCACGGTGTGCTAAAAGCCGTGGCTTGGAAGGTTGCCAACATACGGGATAACTTTGACCACGTGCTCAGCCCAATGTATATTTTGTGTAGAGTGGCCGACTGGCGGACTGAGAGTCAGGCTGCAATGGCTCCTTCTTAATGTAGCCTTTATGGCACTCCCACTCCATGGGATCCAAGCTAGGTGTGGTGGTACCCCCAGGGGCGGCTCTGTCCGCGCCAGCCACCTGTGCCCTCTCCCATCTCCGGTCTTCTTGACTCTGTCTTGACACCGGGCTCAGGTGAGGGAGCTTGGGGAGAGTGCGGAAGCTGCAGCGCACGGCTACTATCACTTAAAACTAAATCACGCGCAAGTCACCGTCCCTGCACCACCTGGTGTAGAGCATACGTTGGACCTCGTCAAAATCGACGGTCGAACTGTCAGTCACCCGTTTTCTAAGGACTTTTCAGATTGGTTACCGCCGCTGTGGATTATCCGCTGGTAAGTATGATCCGAACTGTTAATGGACTGTAGGTTAACAAGCCAGCTGGCGAGATTCTCAAAAATTCTCAAATGAATAAAATTTTAGGAAATTTTCACACATTCATTTTTTCAGAAACGTTACAAAAGTAACCGCCTTTAAAGTTCAACCACTAGTTGGGATCTGATTGAGTTCTGACCAACAGATGTAAATATACCACAGTAAAGTATGCTCTTGATTTCCCCTCCACAGTATCTATTATTTAGACTTGTGCCGAGGAAAATTGGTTTAATACTTTGTCGCCGCAATTATCCGAAAATGGTGGATCAATGCTATTAAATTTGTAACTGACTTACTCAAAAAGAATGAAGTGGACAAAATTGGGGCAGTGCGAAATGCATATGGCTATATTACTAAACCCCAGGCTTCAGCGCCGGAGCATCCATTTATGCAGATTCATAACCGCTAATTGGTCAATGAGGGTCTCGAATATCCGCAAATATACAAATGACTCTGAAGTTCGGGTCTGTATGCTGATGCATCGGTGGCTGCATGTAGCTTTTGCGCAGCTTTCTTGGTCTGGTTGCAGTGCTTGCGACTGAAAAGGATCCTGTAAAACTCCAAAAAAGTTTACGGACAAACCAAATGGTCGGCGCTTTTTAATTATTCCCTGCGTACTGCATTGCTACGAAGAACATTACCAAAGGAATAAGGGATAATCCAGAATTAAGGTGGGCGTTTCAACAAGAAAGGAATTTTGGAGTACATATCTTCTGTTTAAATTGATTGAGCCTGTTACATAAAGGCGTACCTATACTCCTCCCAGTGATTCCTATTAATTCAATACCTTCGGTGAGTCTGGATAAGGTAAAATGAAGGCAGGCTTATAAATATTTACCTGACAGAGAAGAAATGCATGGTAGAGAGAGGACATTACAGCCACAGATTGTTGCTAGAAAAATGCAAAGCAAATTTTTGTTAAATAGTTAGTAAAGATTAACAAATGCAGGTTAACAGTTAACTGCAAGCGTAATGTAAAAGGGTCCTTTAGATTTCCTAGACGCCTCACCAGCATACGAACGAAAACTAACAATTTTGCCGGCACACAATCACAAGCCAGAATCGACGTTCATTAATATTAGGCAAATAATACCATGAGACCTTCTTCTTAAAGTAAACTGATAAGTAAAATAATGGAAGACAATCATAGTCAAGGAATACGTATGCAGGAACAGTAAAATAAATTATTATAATGATTGATTTTGATGATAGCACAAAAGATGCCTGATGCTACATGAGGTCTTCCTAAGAAATAAAATCTAGAATTTACCGTATTTTTCAGTTGGGTTATCTTCGTGCTAGAAATTTACATAAATTACGCGAAAGAAGGCCAATGTTATGTTGTTTCATAAAAACTCGCGGAATAACCTACTTTGAGTTTGTTGGCTGTTTGCTGTTTGTTTGCCACAAATGCAAAAAGCACCTTAACCAATGCTCCTTGAATGGTTGCTTATCCAGGGCTCATGTTCTTCGAACACGTTACTGTTGGTGCACTAATAGGTTTACCGGGAACCTAAGGGCTAAAAGAAGATGATGACAGTAAGTTCGCTGGAGAAAGCAGATTATGGCCCTGCCGTTTCTCAATTACACTGAGGGCTCAGAGACGGTAGTAGTTAAGGTTGACGAGGGCACAAACGTCATATCAGTACTTTTCCGGTTTTGAAGATGGCATTTTATTCTGAAATGCTTTCGGGAACTGGCCTATTTGCTTCAATTGAGACCTCTAAATTTGTCAACATCGTGAATCTGCCATCAAATCAACGGGCTGATTCTCTCCGTTCCTTAATTTGTTTACCATCCAGCATATATCGAGTGCCTCTCCATCATTTCAAATAATTTATCTTTAACTGGCTCTCTTCGTTTCCGAATTTTTACCGGGAATATGTGATTCAATTGCAAACATACCCGCGTCCAGCAGCCAGCTCATTATAACCCAAACCTCGGAATAAGCCGCCTGTTTTAAAAAAACTCCCTTTATGACATGTAGCAAATATTTTTGGTTCCGTTAAGAATTTCGGAAGTTTGAACTTGGCATCCATGATTAAATGGAAGTGTCAGAATAGCAATCATCTACACATTACCCAAAAACTAACTATTTGAGATTGGTTTTTGTCATGTTTAATGAATTATCAACGGATGAAATTATATCAGCAGACGTCCTATTTCAACATACTAATACTGCGTAAGTCTAGCAGTTGTTTATTCGGTTTTCAAAATTTCCTGCACCCACGAAGGTCTCACTAGATGTGCCCGCTAGAACGGTCCTTCATGAAGTTGGTCCACGGTTGGCGTTTTATAGAAATACCGCGTTCGTCAAGGTTTCACAGTCATAACAATGGTATGCGCAGCCTAGATAGCTATATTTTTTCACAGTACTTTGGAATACTTGACTGTGTACAAATTTGTTTCTTTCTACATAAGTACCGATACAAGTTTTTCATCTTCTGGTTAGAAATGTTTGCCTCCAATGTTGCGCAGACCTGCCTCTAGGAAACTATTGTGCGAAAAACACCGGTACCACGTCTACTTAACGGGGCTGAGCAGAATGGCGTCGTTAGCTATAAGATAAACATTACCTCTTTTTTCTTTCACGCAATAAGTCTTAACAAAATAAGAAGCTCATCTGATTTAATGAAGGCGTGAGTGTGTAATTACACGGAAAATTTACGTAATCAATCAAACATGATCAAACTTCATGATTTCGTTTAGCCTAGTACTTGGAGAAGGGAGAGTTACATAACATTCATTGTCAGCCAAAACGCTTACATGAAAAATTCACATGAAGAAGTGTTCTACGAGTCTATTAGAGAGTATTCTACTGGACGGAGACTCGAACAGGAAAATATTATTTTTTCCGTTTATATGGGACGTTTGGCAACAAAAAGTTTAGAAGAAGAGAGCTATATTTCCTAATTTTTATAAATGAATGTTAATGAATCATTATTTTATAACATAAGAGTATCTAAATTGAAGCTTTTATTAAAAACTGACACCTGGCCAGCTGGATCCACATCCTGGTCAATAGTTTGTGCATATGTAAGGCCCACGCAAAAACTGCAAATAAACTAGTCCTATTGAGGTTTTATTCATTTCCCACCGAAAAAACTGACTAAAATATTGCAATGTTACTAAACATCTGCGGTTAGAAAAATAACTTAACATCTGCGCTGAGGTAAGGAGAACATATCCATGGAAAAATAGGTTCAGACAGCATCTCTCTTTTGGAGTCAGTTTTGAGAAAACGGTTAAATTGCTAATTTATTAAGGAGAAGAAAAACGATCGTCTTAATGAAATAAATCGGACCATCCAGGTCTGAAAATTTGAAATTTCTGTGACATGTTTTTAAAAAACAGATGGCTCGGACAGTTGTTGAAATAAGCATACATAAAATGCTAACATATAATCCTCCACAACCTCTTAAAATTACAGTTTAAAGATTCACATTAGTACAGGTTATTTTCACGCACCTTCTTTTGCTCGGGAAATCCCGAGATAATGAATTTGACGAGGTCAGCAATAGAAGTTACGAAGATGAAGGAAATTGGTTTGCAGGTTAGTCCAGTTGCATCCCTTGTCAAGGCTGTGTGCATCGTCGCACCTAGAAGTAGCCATGTGAGCGTCCGGACACGCTCAACACTTTGGAGAAAATCCCTAGGGCTGCAGAGCAGAAAATTTGTGGGATGCAAGGAGGATGTGTTGTAAAGGCATGTTACACTGCGAACGGAATTATAACAAACATTAAGCTGAGCTAGGCCAACAACAGAGCGCTTTATAAAGAGCATATCCTTCTCAAAAAAGGACGGTTTGACAAACTTGCCTGTCACTGTACAGTTACAGTGACAGGATGCGCACTAGCACTCGGATGGGCCTTTTAAGTTAATGCAGCATAATTTTAATCCTGCTGAGCATCTCTTATTTAGATTGTTTCAATGGAAAAAGTTAAATTGTCATTTGCATCGCCTCCTTTGCCATCCATTAAAATTATTTTCGCAATTTCTGTAAAACTAGTCCTCGTTTGGCCTGATGGCCATTACCGGAGAGCACTATTGTGCTGTCATAATTTGAAAGTGCTAGTAGACGGCATTGTCCCAAATCTGTTCTATAATAATTATCTGCAGTGAAAAAAGGTTTTCCTCTGGCTAGTTATTTCCCATGTGTTATACGAATCATTCATTAGAAAGATAGGTAAGTAATTTGAAGTTCTCGTGCAGCAAAACCGAAGATTTCTATGTTTGGAGATCTAATTTGCTCCTTCTTTGTTCTTTGTTCTACGTAAGTTATGCAAACCGAATCTAATGAAAACATTCGTGGAACATGAGCCCCCACGCTCTTGCGAATATAAAAGAGAAATAAATTCGCATTGATAAGTACCTCAGCAGTTCCACATGATCACAGGCAACAGCCTTTTACTTAGGTGTTGGTACCAACAGTCAAGTTATTAAATTAAAATATAGACAACGTACCCCTGTTGGACGGTGGACGGTATGGACTTGAGCCACGGTAGATACTGTAAAATTGGGGCATCGATTCTTGTGGTGTGTGTTAGAGTGGGCATAAGAGCGAAATGGCCAATCGACATTAGCGCTTGTTGACCTGCGCCCGGTGTTGCCAGCACCGATGCTATGCTGGGGCTTCGAGTCACAAGGGAAGGCACTGCCAGCGAAATATGTCCTGTATTTGTGCTGCTCAGTTTTGACACACCCGATATCCCAACTGGCGGAGAATGTTCCCCAACAATCACTTTGGCGGCGGTGGACGTGTTGCTGCTCTCATCCAACTTCGATCCACGTTCATACTCCAGACCTAATTGACCCGCAGATATCCCTTTGGGAGGTTGAAGGCTTCCTAATCCAAGAATGGTGGAACCTCGACTAAACTGCCGCTGCGTGTTGAAACTGCCACCACTACCCGCGCCGGTTGTTCCACCCATACTATGGAAACTGCCCCCTGAGAGAGATCCTGAGGGTTGGGCTTTCGCAGAAACATTTGGCAACTTGCCTGATCGTTTTTGGACATCTGTCGCTGGTGCGTTCTCATCTACAACTAGACCCGGCGACAGAAGCATCAAAAGTTCCTCATCCTTCACGGAGGAATTTCTGCTTAATTCGAGGGCAACAAATTGCGCAATGCCAGATTTGAGATGTGCTCCTATAGTGTCCTCGTGAAGAGATGGAGCGTTAGTGGTTGGATGACTGGGGACAGCAACACCTCCACCACCGACTCCAACGCCACTGCTGCCAATTCCACCACCGCCGCCACTGCCAGCACAGGCTCCAACGCCACCGGTAGCAACATGTCCGAGGCCACCAACGCCGGTGTTTTGTCCTACATTGCCTGATCCATAAAGACCCCCGCCATCGGAAGGATAGCCATCAGATCCGACCGGTTGAGCTGCCATCTTCTGTGCCTGTTTTACCTGCACAGAGTAAGTAGACAACAGATAACCCGCTGCAAAATGGAAACGGAAGTGTCGTTTAGGAAAATAAATATGTGAATGAGAGCAGTAGGCAGTTCTGAAAGTATGTATGGATCGAGGCAATAATTTAAGTTGTTAACATGAGCACGGATGATCTTAAAAAGACCTAGAATCGTTTAAGTATTCCCGTACGCAGGGCATAATCTATAAACAGAACCCATAACAGCTGAACGGAGGGTGTTCACCATCGCAAAAAACACTCCTTTCCATTTGGATGCGCAATCTGAAAAGATACCCGGACGTCAGTTCTGCTCGGACGTAACGATGAGCATTATATGCCAGGAGGTTCGACGCTGACATTTCGACCGTCAATTTCAACGGCCTTCACCGTTTACCACACAGCAAGGTAGCGCAGGAACGGTAACTTGCGCGTGAATAAGATTTTAGTAGAAGTAGTAGTAGTTTCTGTGGTGGTGGTAGATCCACGCTGCATTAAGCGCACACCTCCTCCCCACCTGGACCCAATGTCATGGCGAATTTATGCAGACCAGAAGTGGGAGAGGGTGCAGGTTGCTGGCGCGGCAGTAGCATCTCTAATCGTGCCGCCACACCTAGCGCAGATCCCACGGAGTGGGCACGAAGAGGTGTTCTTCCGTTGCGTTTCCCACAAAACAACGCAAAATCTACAGCACCAAAAGAACAGAATAATTTTCTCGTGGTATTTCCAAGGAGAAATGCCAACAAGTGAATTTTCTATTTGATACCATCATTTATTCATAAAACTTTAACGGTTGTGAAAGAATGTGGGTCAAAAGAGTGCAGTGTGGCGTTTTCAGCAAGGAAAAAGGACGTTTCGTGCTAACATTTAAACCCTTAGCATAAGGAAACCGCAGCATGTAAGAGGCCTTTTTTTCCTGCACCTGCGATGCCGGTACGGAGCAGTAAACTTAAAAGGGTAATTGGTTTGACCAACTTGTGAAAAACGTGGCAGCCTTGGTGGGATTCGAACCCACGCCAGCAAGGGGAAAGCTTTAGCACAGCCAACGCTCTAACCCACTGAGCTACGAGGCCCAACCGGGAGCCGAGAGTTTAATCACACTTGGGCGGGAAACTTGACCCAAGTGTGATTCAACTCATGGCTCCCGGTGGGGCTTCGTAACTCAGTTGGCTAGAGCGTTGGCTGTACTAAAGCCTTCCCCTTGCTGGCGTGGGTTCGAATCCCACCGAGGCCACCGAGTTTTTCACAAGTGCATCAAACGAATTATTCAAATGTGCTAAAATCCTCTACTAATTAAAAGGGAAAATTGCGGTGATGGGCTGTTACCGGCAAGCTTCTTTGCTGCCAATTGCATTGCCATTACATATGCTTCGTCATTTCTACTCCCCTTTCCCCTGTTCGTGTGATGTATCTGTAAAAAAAACGACCTAACAGAGCCTAATGGAGATCAACTTGTCAACATAAGGCAGAAGAATATATTTAATAATTTTTTTAATAAACACCTACGTGAAAATATATTCAGCTTATATAAATTAAGGACATTGTAAAACGAAGCATGGTAGACTGAAAATGTGCCCACTTAGTCATAAAGGCCAAATAATTCGATCAGTAATTTAAAATGTTTTTGGCTTTATGTATTTAATACTTTAACAACCATCAGCCAAGCAAGTTCTCCTAAATGTCAGTTTCGCAGTAACTTTCAGAATGGTATGTTCTTTCAACAATTTCAAGGAAGAAGGTCCTCAACACATATCAGGAGATACTATGTAGGCCAAATTTACCGATAGCAAAGAATCCTATGTATACATAAATAAAATCTGTTTAGATTACGCCTTTTTGGTAGGCTAAGATTTAAATGGAAGAAACCTGATGATATTCCATGTTCGGAAGTTTTCCGTAAACTTTAACATTTAATTATCCTAGACAATCCTGTAAACAAAACTATGAGCGTCGTGATCTGCGACATCATCCAGAACTTTGGCGAATAAATTGTTGGGATGGAAATTAGACAGACAGTCGGATAGAGATTAGCCGGTAAATGACACTTGAAATCTGCAGATTGAACAATTTGCGTTTCGTGAATACAACAGACTTTGATATCGTGGTTGGATGCTAGCTACTAATTCCAATTCACGCTCTGGAAATATCTGCTTATTTAATAACTAACCTTCAAGGAAGGTCCATTTATCACCCACCATCTGGGGACTGGGGGCGAAAAGTCTAGAGGTACTTTGAGTGAGATAAAAATCAACGCTAGCTGTAGACAACGGAATTATATTGTCGATAAGCCACTATAAGAGATACAGTCACGATACAGCATGAAGATAATGGCCAGGGTGATGTGAAAAAAAATGGACACAAGTATGTTTCCTCTCAAACGTCTTTCACATATGGTGCCCTCAATCCAGCGTACAGCAAGGTAGAAGCCGAAAAACCGCTTATAATAACCCCGTCAGAGAACAGCGTATTTCCTACAGTTGACTTGTTATAAATCCGCATGTGTTATGCATCTGTTGTTTTCATAGATAAAAAAATATTGACTTGACAAAATCAAGCTAAACAAATATCAAAAAATATCGATCGTTAATATTGCCTCATTAGAATGCATCTCGTCCATGCAATCTGTAAGAAATGATGTGGAGCTTCATACAATTTTGGTAAACCGCATGTTTGCACTTGAGCAGATTTAGAGATCACAAAAAGCGCTCCCCTAATATGGACACTAACATACATGCATGCTGAGCTCTAATATGTGTGGATGCGAACTTGTCCTTGGTGACTTCAACGTCCGCGTCGGGACGGACCACGTTGCATGGCAGGGAGTTCTGGGTCCCCACGGTCTTGGTAGCTGTAACGATAACGGCCTTCTTCTTCTGCAAACGTGTGCGGAACACCGTCTCCTGCTGACCAACACCTTTCGCCTTACGACGCGGGAGAAGGCCACATGGATGCACCCTCGGTCGCGGCGCTGGCAGCTGCTGGACTATGTTCACGTCCGGAGGCGAGATCGACAGGACGTGCTGGTAACCAAGGCGCTCTGCAATGCCGACGGTTGGAGAGATCACCGCCTCGTCATCTCCAAGATGAGGCTCCGACTGCAACCCCGATGAAGGTCCCAAGGTAAACGACCGCCAGGTAAGTTAAATACTCTTTTGTTAAATTTGCCTGCTAACTGTTTTGATTTCAGCAATCAAATAACTGAGAACCTGGAGAACCTGCATGATCCAGATAATTACGTCACCATGGAAACACGATGGTGTCAACAGCGAAATGTCATCCAGTCCACCGCCCTCAAAGTTCTCGGACGCGCACGCAATCAACACCAGGACTGGTTTGATGACGATGACGCCACCATCAGCAACTTACTTGCGATGAAGAATGGACTACACAAAGCTCACATGGACCTTAGGACTGACGCCACCAAATCAACCTGCTTGAGATGCCGGCGCCTTGTACAGCAACGGCTGCGGGAGATGCTGGACACCTGGATGATCCGAAAGGCTGAGGAAATCAAGGGGTATGCGGACCGCAATGAAATGAAAAACCTTTTCAAAGTCATCAAGGCCATCTACGGCCCATGTATCGAGGGGACCGCACCGCTGCTCAGCTCTGACGGCACAACACTGCTGACAGAGAAATCGCAAATTCTGAAGCGCTGCGCCGAGCACTTTAGAAGTGTCCTTAATTGCTCATCAGCCACCTCCAATGCTGCAATTGACCGGCACCCTCAAGTGGACACGAACAATGACCTGGATCTGCCGCCTTCCCTACCAGAAACCATCCAGGCCGTGCAGCAGATTTCCAGCGGTAAAGCACCGGGATCCGACGCAATCCAACCGGAAGTCTACAAATATGGCGGGCCCCGGCTAATGGCAGAACTCACAACACTCTTTCAGGAGATGTGGCGCCAAGGACAAGTTCCTCATGATTGCAAATGAAGACCATCGTCCATCTCTACCAACGGAAGGGGAAACGGCAACTCTGTAATAATCACAGAGGCATCTCATTGCTCAACATCACCGGGACGATCTTCGCCCGTATCCTTCTCAATCGTCTGAACGGTCACCTAGAGCAGGGACTGCTCCCGGATAGCCAATGTGGCTTCCGCCGACACCGCGGAACAACCGATATGATCTTTGCCGCCCGCCAGCTACAAGAGAAGTGCCAGGAGATGCGAACTCACCTTTACACTACCTTCGTGGATCTGATGAAAGCCTTTGACTCGGTGAATCGTGACGGACTGTGGAAAGTCATGCAGAAATTCGGCTGTCCTGAGCGGTTCACGCACATGGTGCGTCAGCTTTATGACGGGATGACGGCGCGCGTCACTGACAACGGGACGGTATCCGAAGCATTCGCAGTGACCAACGGAGTGAAGCAGGGCTGCGTAATTGCTCCCACCCTCTTCAGTCTCATGTTATCTGCTATGCTGATGGACGCCTACCGCGATGAACAGCCTGGGATCCGCATCGCCTATAGAATTGACGGACACCTTCTCAACAGTCGGCGTATGATGGCCAAAACGCGCGTGTCTACGGCTATAGTCCATGACTTGCTCTTCGCGGACGACTGCGCCCTTAACACAGTGACGGAAGAGGACATGCAAAGGAGCGTGGACCTCTTCGCTACAGGCTGCGCCAATTTTGGATTAACAATATGTACCAACCCTCCTTCGGACTGCTCCACCTTCACTCCTGGCATCAATTCCATCACTCCCACCATCATAGAGTCCACATCCCAATAATCATCGCCTGTTTTTCCCACCACCTCAATCTCCACCACTGCCGTCACCACCTCCACCAATACCAGCGATGGGGACTCTCTCCTAAGCTGTCCTCAATGCGACCGCACATTCACCTCACGCATCGGCGTGGTCGGTCACTTGCGAATCCATCGTACAGAGACTGGTGAACCAGTGCCTGGAGCACCAATACACATCAGAGATCGCCGTCTCCACTACCCTCACTGTCCTCGCGCATTCACTCATCGCATGGGCCTATTCGGTCACATGCGCATCCATGATAGCGGAATTCACCACAATGCTGACAACACTGATACCCCATGAGCACCCTCCGCTCCAACCATTCTTATCGTCACAGCCACCGCCACTACCATGAATGAAACCCACTAACATCTCCCGATTTCTCCTGCCCACACTGCGCCCGCAATCTCAACTAACGCATTGGCCTGGTCAGTCACCTGCGAATCCATCGCCAGGAGACTGGTGAACCAGTACCTGGGGCTCCGACATACAGTCGCCGCGCCCGCCTCCACTGCCCTTACTGCTCTCGTACATTTACATATCGCATTGGTCTATCAGGACAAATGTGCCCCCAAGACAACCTGCGGTAAACAACCGGAGGCTTAGCCACATCAGCGCACACTACCTACAGCAATATATAGACAACACCCTCACCATCATCACGTACCTGACAATATCACGGTTTCCTAGAAACCGTGGTTTGGAAGGCTGCCAATCTGACGCTTACAACAGACCATGCCGTCGGCCCAGTGCATTTGCTGTGTGTCGAGTGGCTGACCAGTGGACTGGGAGGCAGACGGTGATGGCTCCTCCATATCCCCTGAGTAAATAAATCCTGGTGTGTGCGTTTTGGGGGCCAGGTCGTGCTGTGGCGCGCGAAACGCGTACGCCGACCCGTCAGCCAATGCGCCCACTCCCACATCAGACGACTGACCGGCTCGGACGGAGGTCTGATTGTGGGGGTGGAGGAGAGAATGTTCCTCACTATAAACAATGTGACGGGCTTGAAGCTATCACGGTGAGCTAAAAGACGTGGCTGGGAAGGTTGCCAGCTGACGGGATAAGTCGGACCGCGTGGGCAGCCCAATGTGGGTTTAGTGTGGATTGGCTGACTGGCGGACTGAGAGTCAGGCTGCAATGGCTCCTTCTTAATGTGGCTTTTATGGCACTCCCACTCCGTGGGAACCGAGTCAGGTGTGGGAGTACGCCCAGGGGTAGCTCCGTTCGTGCCAGCCACCTGCGCCCTCTCCTATCTCCGGTCTTCTTGACTCTGTCATAACAACGGGCTCAGGTGGGGGAGGAGGAGAGAGTGCGGTAGATGCAGTGCAAGTCTACTATCAAGTCGATGGTCATCGATGGTTCTATCCCCTGAGTAAATGAATCCTGGTGTGTGCGTTATGGGGGCCAGGTCATGCTGTGGCGCGCAAAGACGGGTATGCCGACCCGTCAGCCAATGCGTCCACTCCCACATCAGACAACTGATTGGCTCGGAAGGTTGTCTGATTGTGGGTGTGGGGGAGAGAGAAAGGTCGACAACTCAGCGAATTTTCCTCACTATAAACAATCTGATGTGCTTGAAGCTATCACGGTGCGATAAAAGCCGTGGCTTGGAAGTTTGCCAACTGACGGGGTAACTCGGACCGCGTGATCAGCCCAATTTATGTTTTGTGTGGAGGGGTAGACTGGCGGACTGAGAGTCAGGCTGCCATGGCTCCTTCTCAATGTTGCCTTTATGGCACTCCCACTCCGTGGGATCCGAGCAAGGTGTGGTGGTACGCCCACGGACGGTTTCGGCTGCGCCAGCCACCTGCACCCTCTCCCATCTCCGGTCTTCTTGACTCTGTCTTGACACCGGGCTCAGGTGAGGGAGCTGGGGGAGAGTGCGTTTGCTGCAGCGCAAGGCTACTATCACTTAAAACTAATTCACGCGCACGTCACCGTCCCTGCACCACCCTTCCGTGGAGCATAAGGGGGACCTTGTCGAAATCGACGGTAGACTTGTCGGATGCGAACAGAACCGGAACAATCCAACTCAAGCTAAGGCGCATATGCATGTGCGCGTTAAGACGTTTAGACCAACTTCTTGGAAACGGCCAAAATGGTTGCGCGAGGACAACCATTGCACTAATTATAGGGATTTTATGGGCTAATTTGAACTGTCAACAAGGACCCACTTGTTGGCTGTACTGTTGACCGCTTGGGAACAAGCACTGCTGCCCGATGATTTATGGTGGAAAAAATGACCCAGTAGCCCGACTGATTCAGTCACCATTCAAAGAACAAGGAAACAGAATAACTGTTAATATCGGGACGCAAGTTGTTTAAATGTATATTAATAGAAAACGAATTTCCAGTGGTGTATCTTAAAATTGCGCAAGGCAATAGAAAAGAGTTTCACCCAAATGACGCTGAAAAACGAAAAAAAGACTGTTATCTTGAAAGTGTGCTTTATTCAGTGAACGAGACATCCTGCACACTTCATGACGAAAAACAATCAACGTAATCAACCTTTTCCCAGGAAATATGCCTGTCAGCTCCAGGAAAATTGCTCTTTGTAACATTTGATTCTCATATTTCATTTTTTCTAAGAAAGTCCATTTATGCAACTCACTGTCATCTGGTACTAGTGTGATGTTGCATAGAGGTGCAACTGCATGTCGGTGCCTGTTGTTATTTGCTGCAATTTAAAGCGATTACCTTACAAAGGGAATTTTAAGCAGGTGTTTTCGATGTACTTAGTTTTAAGTAAGACGAATTTTGTATCTGCATTTGGTATTTAGGTTCCAGCAAATATATGAACGCCTAAAGAAATAGAATGGTTGTGTAACCCCATTAACCAGCAGAATCCTACTTATGAACACAATCGATAGATAGGCGTGTAATACGAGAACGCTGTCAATGGGTGTAAGTACTTTCATATGGTCATTCACACGGATTTTCATCTCACGGCTGTACAGCTACCATGAGCAACAGGCCGCAATTTCTATGTATAAAGCGTAAAACGTCCTATGAACCACATCGGAGCATAATTGGATAAGGTCGTGATTATTCAACACTTACAGACCGCAGCCCAAAAGTCGGCCAAAACGGAGTGAGATATGCAGAGAAAACATCGACAGTACAACATACCTTGTGAATAGTATGCACGTCGGAAAGTACGTTGAGGCAGTCCATTATATGTGGACGCATGAGCTCGGCAGCTCCGGTCGAAAATAGGTGGAATGTCTGCGGATTGAATATATTTGTTATGCCTTCAGATATTTGATTTGGCTCCAAAGTACCCCCAGCATCCATCAGAATGAGCTGAAAAAGAATTGGTATTAATGCAGTCTTTTTCCTTTAGCCAATGAATCACAATCATTTAACCCATGTCTTCCAAGGGCGTCAAAACTTCCATTTATAGAGAAACATTCCAAAAAACCTGCGTAACAAGCAACCTATTATACAGGCCTGGTATACATTTCGTAAACAGTCTGAAAATATATAATAAACATAAAGACAATGAGCGATTTAAGTGAGGAATGGATTAGAGTTGCCCTCTGAACTCTCCTACTAGAAGGTATGCTTTTAATCTAAGCAACGAGCATGCAGAAAAACATATGGTTCTTTCTTTTCATGTATTAAAGATCATCACCTTTTCTCTCCTAAGAGACCCCTATTAGCACCATTCCCTCATTCACAAGGCCTTGGGTCATAGGCGGGTGCAAATGTCCGTTTAATGCAAAAAATACCTGACAATACTATTAACATTTATTAAGCACAGTTACAGCGATTTTTCATGTGTTCTTAAATCGACATTTTTAAAAAAAATTGATATTTCGAAAACAAGTAATATTACTTTTTATATTTCCCTTAAGAAGTAAATTCGTTTAAGGTTTTTAATTATTATTTTAAAGCATCGGTTCATGCGTTGAAGCCGGTCTGCTATTGACTATAAATCTTTCGTAACTTTGTGAATCTTGCATGAGTTAGACCATCCACTGTGTAGTCTATTATATAGATAAGAGGTGGTATGTACTCCAATTGATGTTATCAAAAGCGGAAGAGGTTAAAAGCAAACATCGAGTTCTGCTCGTGAATTTTGGAGCTGGTGACAATAACCACCGTCAGACGAAATGAACAAAGAGAGAACGTGGGATTGTCACACTGGACCATTTGGCTGACAGACCATTGGTGTGTTAGAGGAGTGATCACAGCGTCAGGGTAGGCATCAGAGCGGAATGTGGAACAATTACGGTTCTCTGTGCTGGCAGGAGAGTATAGATGGTGGACAGGTTAGAATGTGCGTAGATGGATTAGCGGTCATTGACGTGGGATTCGGGCAGGGGAAGGTTAGTCGTGAACTAGGCCCTCGTAATTGGCGTCCAGGTCAACATTGATATTACCCAGACTTCAGTATCAGGCCTCGAGAAATTCTCTCGCCGGTTTGGTGTTGGCCATGTCGACGACCAGCCATCCCTTTGTGGCCACACTCGATTGCGTAGGGAAAGAAAACCGACTGGGAATCTCGGCGATGGACAGCCAGTATGTGTTAATTAATGCGGGTGCCCAGACGTCGAATTGTACGACCAATATACGCGCAGGTGACATTTTCTCATGGGATGCGATGCCTTATTCGAGATAGTGTTGTGCGTAGTGAGGAAACTGCCTTGCGGACAATTTGAATACCAAATGGACTTAACGGCCGGGCGGATACTTCAAAGATTTCCTGCATAGGGAGTAGAACATCCGTGCCACGATTTCTCCGTTGAAATATGACATTGCCTGAGAGAGTTCTTTACAAAACTAAGGCCAAAACAACCGATGAATTTAAGCAAGTGCATTCTTAAATAGACCGTCAGTAACGGTAATCCCGATGAAACGCCAACGTTCTGCCTGTCTCGCCCTGTCAAACGGTCTATTGTGACAGTTCTAAATTCTCTCTTATTTCATTTCCTCGGACGACGGGTTCGTGTCATCAGCTGGAAAGTTTCACGGTTACAACTTGATTTTTCCAAATAACCTCTTTCTGTTTCATACTATATTGTACTACAAAATTTTATAAATTTCATTGAAATTGTCTCGTTGTGCGGTTGTAATGACGCTAGTTATCTACCTCAGCCAAAATTACAAGACAGTCTATAGAATTAAATAAACACACTGGATGATTCTTTTGTGTATCATTTCAAGTGAATCAGTTTATGTCCTTATTGGAAAAAACCGATGCGTAGCCTATGTAGAGTCCAACGTTTTTGGTTTTAAATCCAAAGTTCTAAATTGAGCAGATTTGTGTTGTTACATGACAGTTCTATAAGAGAAATAGAGCCTCTAGGCACGCACGTTTTTTTCATTAATGGTGAGCTAAACAAAAACTGAAAATCATGTGGTTCCTTAAGCATATAGAAAAATGATGTTCTTTTTAACTTAAGTTCATAAACAGAACGGTATCTAAACGACAACTATGCGCAGAGTAGTTCTGTTGCTTCTTACTCCATTAAAATATTGCACGCTTAAAAGGCAGCTGACTTAGCACACGACTCTTCTACTAGGAACGCTTTAACCATAAATTTACAGTGTACATACAGCTCTACGATCGATAAAATATGTACAATAAAACTATTCGGAAAACCTTACTCCAGTCTATGGTATCTTATATTGGAACATGTACACACTGCTTGGATAGAGGTATTCCGAGGTCAACTACAAATCTTTAATCTCTAAGACTGCCTTATGTAGCCACCTAAACAGGAAACGGGATAGGAGGCGCTCGCAATGTATGTGAATTTGCGCCAAATTCTGGGAATTTCGATTTGCCATTAAGGAAAGAGTTAGGGCTAAGTTTAGGGTTAGGTTTAAGATTATGGTTACGGTTAACGTTCCTTTTCTCAAGACATTATTACATTTGAATCAACTCATCAAAAATAGTTTACCGACATTTGCTTGGTAAAGGAAAAACGGTCATTTCTAAAAGGACGTGGCGAACGGAAAAATTTGAAGTGAACTAGCATATGAGGGAAAATTAATATGATATTTACTTCTAGTCCGCGAATCCTGAAAATGCCTATAAAAACAATGCTGGCATCTTACAGCGTTTTTATAATTAAGAACTCAGCGTACCCATCAGGGGACTGTATCGTATGAATCTTTTTACAGAATACATGAGGGTTGAAAATTCCCCTCCCTTTTAAGTGAAAAAAGCAAAAATTCCAGAGGTTGTTGGCAGCTGACAAATGTGCAAATAACGTAACCCTACTTGCATCTACTAGCCAGCTGACTGACTTAAGGTTCACGCTTAAGTTTAAGTAATAGAAAGCTCATGGTTAGAAAAAGAAAACATTTTTTTGGGTAAGGGAATAAAACACACTACCTGCAATGATTTTAGGAGATTTTCATCAGGCAGACAAACTCGAAACTTGATCGCGTTGAGTAGCGAGTCGACTACCACCTTTGTCAGTTGGGACTTGGCACGTTCCTGCAAAAAACACGTGAGATGTGAGATGTTTTAAATTCAGTTTGCGAATGTTTAAATTGGGCACGATAATTTAGCATCCCGAGTTTCCTGATAATGATTCCTGTGCTCTTGTTGCTTATGAAGGGTTTCCAGCAATAGATACTGGCCCATTTCACCAAACTAAAAAGACTGCTATAGCATAAAACGTGAACCAGCATTCTAACGTTCCGTTGCTGATTGAAAAAGGTTACTATATCACCATTGTCATATTAATTATTTGACAACACAAGCCCAAAATATTTCAGTCAAGGCTTGATCCCGGTCTTTTACATAAGCTTTGTTTCAGTAGCCCGAAAATTCTGCTCTGCTCAAAGGTCTTTAAATTTTACGATGTTTTCTCGTTGATTTTCAATATCTTTATTAAAGTAGGTGTATATTCCAGAAACCATGAACAAAATAAATCCTTCTTATACTACCGTGGTATAGAGTTACGTCTTACTCAAATATTCTATGCGAAGAATGGCAATCATTTGATTTTAAAAGCCCTCAATCTTCAATCTGAACCGGGGATGCCCTCACGGTTACGTTTTACAATTAAGATGCTGTAAATGGCCTGTTTAAATCATTTACACATCCTTTTACGCTATGAAGGAGAAAGCAAAGGGGTTCCAAAAATTTTATAATCGATATGGTCCATGTTGCACATTTCACAATCAACCTTAATAAATTGGCAGGAACGACAATGTATGACTGAAAATATCACGTTATTAAAAAAATATCATGCTTCAAAACTTTTTCAAATCGAAGGATATTATATCTTTAAGGATATAATTTTAACAAGATGTATATTGTCAGCAGCTAAGTGCATGCAGGAATAGTGGTGTGCATGTCTTGCAAAATATATATTTTTATTTATAATGGCATCAGAAATCAGAGGCAAATATTATACTAACTTCGTAGTCTGTTTTACTAACTAACGCTCCTGCAGGTGACCGGAAAGAATTTCATTTGAAATAACTTGACCAAGAAAGACCCGGGAGACTGGAGTAACCATCTCTGGAAGGGTAGCCGTCATCAGCCAACCCTTTCAAACCACAGGTGTTGCGTCACCTGAGCCTCGAACTCAGGACCTGTTGGTTATAATTCCAACGCTCTACCCACTGCGTCACGAGTTCGGTTTCGATCGTTTATGTTATTCTACCTATATAATTAGCCCAAAGACACAATTAGACTAGTGCGTTTGTAACTGATCGGTGAGTGCTTACTTAATATATCTAATTGAAAAGCAGAAATTCTGACGTTACTGAAATGTTATTGAATTATTGTGCACAATAATGAATACAGTAAGCTTATTGAATTTAAAAACCTCAGAATTTCCGTTAACATTTCATGAGGTACTTTATGAACTCTAGGTCTTTTAATAAAATATTATTGAAAAAAGGGAAGCACTTACTTGGTTCAAGCGTTATACGCTAGCATAGCCGTGCATAAGTTGGGTATGAATTAAACATTTAAGATTGCAAGTAAGTATCAGTTTTATCGACAGAAATTACTATAAACACATATTCCGTCAAATCCTTCTCTAGATAAATGGACAAAAAAATACGATGTGAAGGACCAGTACATCGTGCTATGGGATGAGTATCAAGAAAATAAAATATTTAAAGCTTGCGAGCGTAAAAGGAGGCCAAATAAAGGTTTATATTTAAAATTTGCATAAACTTTGTGCATAAGTGCATGACAGTACAGAGTACCTGGTAACCAATTAAGCAAGTCTTTAATATTAGAAATTTGCTTAATGAAACGGCATTGATTGACCGTGATGACGTACCCTAAAACATTAACCTTTATGAAAAATCTATCAGATTCCTAAATCAAGTTGCAATGTTTTACGAAATCGTGGCATTCCAACGACAAAATGGCTTTCTGTTTCCTCTCTTGAACTTGTTCAAGTAAAGATAATCAGCGATAGTAAAGTAATAAATTTGATAATATGCCTGCAGCAAACCAGCAACTCGGTTTCAAAGACATGTTTAGTCTCCGCACAGTAAGCGCACTGAATACCCTGAGGGCGACATCACGCTGTCTTGTGAGTACACAAGGATAATTTATTTCAATACATGTTCAGATTTGCTGTGGAAAAAGTCGGAACCACGACGGCAATTCGTCCGACAATATCCACTTTTCTGCACATCAAGGTGGGCACAAACACTGTGACTTGAGCGTGAAGTACTTTATAGTAATCGCAGCTAGTGCAAAATCTACCACACTCTTTCCTCTCTCACCCACCTGGGCAAAGATAACTTCAAAAGACTGGAAATGGGATCGAGCAAATGTGGCTGGCGTGGAGTGAGCCTGTGCATTCAAGCCTCCTTCACGTGCGACATTTCTTCTGGGAGGACATGCGCAATAACGCGGGCGGTGCCCCAAAATGGCCCTACTTTTGATCCAGAACATGTTTGTCGGGGCCAACATAGGCACAGGTCTGTTTAACTGACGATTTAAACTATATCCACGGTGTGCAGCACATCTGAGTGGAGGCATGACGGTGACGTACGTTTGAATCCTCACACAGTGCTATGCGACATGCGCAGCATCAATCGCGCTCCCTTTTCCCTAACCAGCCTGAGCTCGATGTCGTAACGGAGTCAAGAAGACCGAGAAGGGACCGGATGCAGCGGAACTTAAACACCTGACTACACGTTCCACAAATGCCCATTCCACGCACAAAAGACCAGCAGTTTACACAAACAACAAAAATTCGGTGCAGATTCCAACTGAGTTCAAGTGTCATAGAAGCTAAATGTGCATAAGCACCTACATAAACAGAAAAATGTTGACTGTATTTAGTATTTAATCAATAGGAGAAAACGAAACATCGCAAATTGCATCATTTAAAAAAAGAACACAATGACACTTTTTAACTTGTATTTTTATGAAGTTACTAAAGCTAAAAATAGTGGTCTTTGTTTTCAACCTGGTTTGTTGTTTTATTACTTTGGGTATGAAAATGAAAGGAAAATAAATTATTCAAACTAGACATGCAATCATATCGCAGTTTTTCGTTACAAGGCGCTAGGCTCAGATTTGACTGGAAATCTACGTTTGATTAAATCATTTAAATAAGTGAAGACTTATTTCTGATGCGGCCTTAACTGTGGTAGAAAAAAGGTCCTTAATTTAATTTCTATAATTTACAGACGATGTACAATAAAACCGGGAGACTCAATACTGCACCCCATCTTCTTCTTCTTCTAAGTTATTAAAAGAAAAATGACAGATAAGGTTCGGGTACACCGAACGAAAACACAAGGTCCTAGGCCAAGTTCGAAGCATGAAGAAAAGGTTTTCTCACCTTCCTCCCAAATTCAGAAATCGAATTTCGAATAAATCTACGCAATAAAAATGACTGACAAATCCCTGAATAATCTCACATCTACATTTTCTCAGACTGCAAAGAACTAGCAGCTTTTAATATTTCCTAATAAGACTAATAAAATCTCTACAACCATTTATATATTTTAATTTCCATCGGACGCGCGGACGAAACACCAAAATAAAACTTATTTCGGAATTAAACAAGTTCGGAATTTACTTATCCCAGAAAATTAGCTATTTATAATACTTTTTCAGAAACTGCATGCAGTCTGTATGGTTTTAACATTTACTTTCACGTATTTTGTGCATGCAGTTACATGTCCCGTTTTGTTAGAGATTTGATGAATACGCAAAATTAACGAGTTCACCTCAATCAAAAAGTACACTGCAATTATCATAAGTCTGTAGCATTTTCATCTGACGAATTTGCTGTATTCCTCAAGAAAACGTTTTCTTTTTTGGTTTTCAATGAAAATACCTTAAAGGTGTGAACCAAGCATCTACCACTGACACTCTCTGTGGAGGTCTTAATCTTTGGCTGTGAGGAAGCATACTTTTTCATATTAAATTATATTCCAAACCAATGAACTTATATGCTGCCCGGAAAGCATTTCTTATCTAAACTTCATTAGTGAAATTATTTTTTTCTCAGAATTTACTCTTTTTCACGCATTTCGCTCTATTTAAAACAAGCTGGGTTGGACTGAAACGCAGTATTATGCATGATTCAGAGCTTTTATAGCCAATATTTACCTCTGTAAATCACACTGAAGGATTTTAAGTACATAATCACATGTCCTCACCTGACAACATGAGTGAAGCCGCAAGCACCAATAATTCCCTTTTGGTGAAGATAGACAAATTTCCCTTGATAGGTGTGGATTAGCATTTTAATACATTTTAAACAGACATCATGGTATATTAGCATATATGAGATGCGGAAAATACACGTAGTTTTAAAATGCTAACGCTTAATTGTGCGAGCATTTTTTGATATCTACTGATAACGAAGATGAGCGTCCTTATGGGCTAGTTAAAGATAAAAAAGCAACTGTCTGATCACACCTTTATTAGATGGGTGGGTCTGATAACCCAGACAAGGTTTTTTTTCAGAAATATTGTAAGCCGCCTCCACAGTTTATCGGAGCAGTAATTATCGACTTCTTGCGGCCGCCGTTGTCTCGATTGCTTGTGGTTTATTGGTTGGCTAGACAGTATTGAAGGCGACTCAGCGCTTAGTGTGAGAATGGGTGAGCTTGTTTGATGTCTGTAACGTTCACTTTCTCATTCATTAGGTAATAAATTACAAACACTTTCTGAAATTAGCGAAATCGTCGGCCTAATTGCTGGAAGACCTCCCACTTCTATGTTCTAACTTCAAAGAAGTAGCAGTATGCAGCATGAGTTAGTGCCAAGCGTTCAATGGGACAGATAGATTAAATCAAGACAGCCAACTGAAATAAACGCATTTAACGTCAGATAACACGTTTTACGGAGTGCAATTATCCTGAGCCGCTGTTAAACTCGCCACGCCATTGAGCGATCATGAAAATTTCTAGGCGATGTTTTAAATGCTCTTGGTTGTTCAGTGATAACTGAGAAATTGAGTTTATATGAAATAATATTTACAGATATACGTCACCAGTCTGTGAATACAGACCGGTATAATGCATTCCAAACCCAAGAATTGGTCATGCACAACATAAGGCTAATATTTACATGAAGTCAGATGTTGCAAATGTGAATATAAGGCACTCACTAATCCTCAATTCCGTCTGAAAAACCTTAAATCTAATCTAATAAAAACAGTCATGATGAATTAACTAAAAGCCATGAGAAAACTTTTGTGACGTGAAAAATAGTCACTGCGAACGTTTGCACATGCAGTAATTGCAGGATGTCTTGTAACTAACCTTGAACGTCCTGTTGCATAAAGAACAGAGCTCAATAAGTTGAGACAACTGGAAATGACATTGCTCGATGATCAAGCGCAGAATAGACGTAAAAGCATCTGTCACTCCTTGCTAAAAGCATATAAGGCATTATGCATTCGTAACGAGTTTTGTATTTGCATCAAAACTAAAAACATCCGCTTGTAGCAATGAGCAAACAATGGCAATTCCCAATGAGATGTAACAAATAATTGAGGCCAACTTGATACTGTACACCCTAAAAGCTCTCTTTGAAACTCTTAGTTCCACCCCATCAAGCGAATTTCTGAACAAAAACACACAAACTGGAAGTCTTTTTGATCTAAATAAAGGCATAGTATGAGAACCATCTCACACTTAAGATGTTGATGCATTATGCAGTACCAAGTAGGCAATAAGAATAAAGTAACCAAGTAAGTAAATGTTTTTTGAACTAGTGAACCTATGCTTTACGAATCCAAGAATTAAATATAAGGACGCTGAGGAACCAAGACAGGTGGGAGAAACTATTATTCTAACGGGTTGCGTTTGCATATTAGTTGAGTAAATGTTTATGGGAATAATTGACCATCAAAATTATAACTTCAGTGTCGTTCATATGTACAATTTATGCAATTACCAAACATTACTGGTCCACAAACGTTATTTTTGCATATATTGCTCACCAAATTGCAGTTAAACGTTATTGAAAAGAAGACGCAATCACTAAAGCAGGAAGTCCATTCGCTTGACGTTTCCGATACATCAACGGAAGCCATTATCAGAGACAATATTATATATGGGTAACGAGAGATCATTATATAATCATTTGGCAAATGCTCATTTCGTAAAAATATGAGTTAGTTTGTCCGCATCTATGTCCGTCCAAGCAACGTCAAGTTTATCAGTGAATATTTCCTTAAAATGCTTAAAATTGAGAGAGAAAGTGGTTTAATAATTCTTTTAAATAGTCTTTAATTTTCTCCAAATTTATATCGAATTATTTATGTTTTCACTTACGACCTGAGTGCTCAAAATTGACCGACGTTTCTTTGTGGCGAAACGCTTTAAAGAGAGATAATAAGATGGCTAATTCCTTACTCGGGTGGCGCGCCATCTGGGGTTGGATACGGTTAGCTCACGACCGCCTAGCAGTAGCCATTGCAGTCTCTCCAAAGCCGCTCTGCGACCGCTGGCGGGGATCGAGAGTGAGCAAAAGTCACACCGGGATAAGTTTTTCCCGTAACCGATCAGTGAGCACCTATCTACCATTAGGAACACCTTTTTGTCTTCACACAAAATTTTCAAAAGCCAAAATAATAATGCACAATAAACAATATTTTAATGTTATGTATCCATCCGGGCGTACTTGGATATTGAACTTACTTTGAATGTTGAGCTAGTGGGGGCACGCAGTAGACATGTCATACTGCGGAATGTGGCCCTGAAGTTATTTGGCAGTGGATGCAGTTGAGACAGTTTCCTGAAGAAGGTCTCGAAAGGTGACATGATTTCAGCCCAGCCAGAGGATACAAAGTGGTTCCACTTTGGTTCATCGGTTAATCGCGGCAGATTCTCCAAATATATTGCAAGATTTTCAAGAATCACATTGAGTGTCTCGAACGGCAGTGCCTTCCTCTTGTTTAAGTTATCCAGGAGAGAACTGATTGGATAAAACAGTGACATATGTTCCTCAAAGTTCACAAGTACGAGGATGATGGCTTGGAATATAGTGACATCTGTAAAGAAACAGTCGCACAAATATGACGATAGCACTTTTACATGCAGTATAATGCTGTATATAGAAATTAAAATATTTTTCAACAAAACGGGTTAGGTCCACCCCTAAGATTTCGGCAAGAAAGTCACTCGCCCTTTCCTCCAATTTTATACAAGGTAGGAGACATGTAGTTTAGGAAATATTGATAAATCAACTGACAGTTAGTCAGCATTTACATTTTTGTATTCTGGAATAAAAACATAGTCTTTCAGTCCATGACCATTTAAATAATAAGTTAGCAGCTGATCCGGCTAGCTATTTGTTTCCCGAATATCTCTTATCATACAACCATTTTACGGATTCCATCTATTAAGGAATGTAAAATTCAGGACAGCACTTCAAATGTTAATATTACGACTGTAAGGCTAGATCATGGGGAAGCACAACTTTCTGAGCCTAAAGCATACCTAAGCGTGAAAAGGGAAGGCCTCCGTTAAATCACTTGTTTGGTGCTCTTTAATACCTTTGTGGATTAAAAAGGTGCATCCCTTTCGTTGGTAATTAAAACCCAGGCCGAAGACATCTTAGTAGGTTAACCTTTCTAGCATGGCACTGGGGGTTTCATAAAAATCAAAATCACGTTTGCCGACAGGCAATTTAACAAACAAAAGTCTCCAATGCCCATTAAATACTGCCAAAAGGTAAATATATAAGCTTTTCACAGAATAAAAACAAATACGTAAGCATGTTTTTCCAAAACCGATTGTTTTTAACATATGCGCATTCGGTTTCTCGGTGTAATTTTGCGAACGTTTCCAGTCAGATTCTATGAAAAAGCAGCCAATAACCAGAAAATTTGTTTAAAAACATCAGGCCTCAATCAAGAAACAAAATATTTTCACTGGCAAAAATAGCTACGGCAGCCCGAGGTTGGCAAGAACGTGCCACCCCAGGTTTGCTAAATTACTTAATGTACTGAGACACAATGAACAGTCGCACAAAAGCTAGAAATAGAGTGGGTTAAATGTCTTACTGAACTAGACAAGTACTAATAGCGCATCAATTTCGCAACACTAATTTTGTTAATGGGAATCTTCCAAAATATTTGCCCTGCGTACAGGAGTATGTTAACAAAACGAGGATTTAAAATTTGTTGACAGCTGTGTGTGGAATTTTGCATTCTACATTAGTATGGATTACAAGCTAGATTTTTTCTGCGTAGAAACGCCGCGGATGATCCAGCTCAAATAATTTTTAGAATAAATGCACGCAAAATAGAATGGTATGATAATAACTCTGTTTTTGCAGAATGCTCTTTTCAAACTAGCATTCGAGGACTCAGGTGGCAGATGTTTAGAAACGTTTTTGATTGTGGTAAACAATTTTCGGAACAACTAATACAACGACGTTGCGTAACATAAATGTTTTGAAGAAATGGTATGCAGAGTAGACTAGAGGGGATATCTCATAAAATCTTTACTGAAATTCTAAAATGTTTTTGTTTCGAAATGATTAAATAGAAGTGGTTCTAATATTGATTATCGTGAGTTCTTAGCTCAATCTTATTTTACCAAGTGAGGAGGTCGGCTTTTTAACGCGTCTTATTTCAACCGACTGCCAAAACTGCATTTTCAAAAATATTCATACAAAACGCGTGTTAATGTGCTATATTGTACTTATGTGGTAGCAAATAGTGGCTTTTTCAAATTTAACTTTAAAGAAATGGTACTGTTTGGTTTTACAAAATATTTTTAATTACCGAATGGTTTTAATTCCAACTTGTTGGTACACATACATTCATCGTCTAAAACCTACATTTTCTGTTTAGTCGTTCAAAGAAAAGCACACATTTTCTCCGCACTATCAAACAGTCACCACATAGTGCTTACACAAATTCACAATGCACGTAAACCATGTTGTTTGCTTTATAAGCAACGTTACTAAATGAACAGATGGTAGAGCAATTCATGACGTCAAAAGATCTCATTAACACAAACTACGTTAGAGACGATACTTACCTTCCTGGAAGTATAAATTTAAGACATTTTATAAGATATTAATACAAAGATTATTTTATAAAGTTTCATTTAAGGTAATTTTTTATTTCTAAGAGCGAAGGACATCAATAAACAAACATACTGAGCGAGGGTAGGAGTTACACTCATCTTTACGTGAGTGAAATATCCTGGGAATAGACTGCCTGATAATTAATACTAAAAAACTGATCAAGTAATTTTTAAAAAGAATACACCTTTCAGATTTTTGATGGATAATTCAAGAGATAGAACATCTACTGTTTATGATAATTTAAGAAACTATACCTTGGTGGATTCACGTTTTCAATAAACAAGGTTTTCGGAAATATAATTTTATACCTTAACTACATATAAGATCATTGATAGATATGCACATATTCGTATTTTCATAAGCAATCGTAAGCAGATAAAATTTCATATGCAGTTTTGAAGGAATACTCGTTAATTCTTGCACATTGGGCAATGTAAGGAAATTAAGAATATTTAATTTTTATATTTTTTAACTTAAGAGTTATCCACTTTTACCAGCGTTTTTTTCAAAACGGAACCTTGAAATAACAGCCTGTGTTTCACAAGATTGTAAGTTATCTTACACTCGTTGGTTACACGTTTAAAGCATCGGATTGCAAACGTAATATTTAAGTCTCTCGCAGCCTTTATTGCTGTAAATCAAAACTATCTTTTATTTTGAAGGTATTTAATGTAAATTCCGTGTACATCGCTCCGAGTATAATTTATAAACCGACTGATTATCACCTAAGTGCCGCGTTTTTTTCCGTAAGTCGACAAAAATATTCTTAAAAGAGGCCGGCAATGCAAACAGCAACTGCTCGTCGTTTTTTGGAGGTGAAGTGATCAAAGTGTCAGATATTGCATTAGGTATTTCGAAAAAGAGCCGTGTACATTTTGGTATCACCACTTGTTCGTTTTTGGAAGGTTTTTTAATCGACAATCTGCAATTAAGTTAACCAAGGAATTAAGCATATTTGCAACCTCCTAAAAGGATCACTTTTACTAGTAGAAAATTATAAATTAAATGCTACGTTAGCAGGAGACCTAAACTGTGTTACAAAGCCACCTAAACGGTATAATTCGTGTTAAAAATGATAATGTTACTCACTGCAATCAAATCTGCATAGACTGCCAAATACGTTTCACTTCAATAAAATATAATTTAAATAAATAATTGCGTATTTCCTAACCTAGCCCCTATTGAAAGTGTGGAAGATGCTACGTTTTGATCTAAATAACGGTTATCCAACAAAACGATACAGTTCTTTTCAATATGACTAAGAAGCTCTAGATCACTGTACGTAATGAAATTTTGCATTTAAGTATAAAAGCTGTTGGAAATTTCAAACGCCAGATTATCACAAGGTTTTTGTTAGCTCGGTTATGAAGTGGAACACTGCATATTTATCACACGCATTTGAATTGGTACAGATCGATATTCCACAATCATATTTGTTTGCTAGCATGATAATCGATCAACAATTTCACCCACTGGCAGTTCGACCGTCGATTTCGACGAGGTCCACCGTATGCTCCACACCAGGTGGTGCAGGGACGGTGACTTGCGCGTGAATTAGTTTTAAGTGATAGTAGCCTTGCGCTGCAGCTACCGCACTCTCTTCTCCTCCCCCACCTGAGTCCGGTGTCAAGACAGAGTCAAGAAGACCGGAGATGGGAGAGGGCGCAGGTGGCTGGCGCGGCCTAAGCCGCCCCTGGGCGTGCCACCACACCTGGCTCGGATCCCACGGAGTGGGAGTGCCATAAAGGCCACATTAAGAAGGAGCCATTGCAACCTGACTCTCAGTCCGCCAGTCAGCCACTCCACACAAAACACACATTGGGCTGACCACGCGGTCCGAGTTATCCCGTCAGTTGGCAACCTTCCAAGCCACGGCTTTTAGCGCACCGTGATAGTTTCAAGCGTCAGATTGTTTATAGTGAGGAAAATACGCTGAGCTCTCGACCTCACTCTCTCCCCACCCCCACAATCAGACCACTGTCCGAGCCAGTCAGTTGCCTGATGTGGGAGTGGGCGCATTGGCTGACGGATCGGCGTACCCGTCTTCGCGCGCCACAGCACGACCTGGCCCCCCATAACGCACACACCAGGATTCACAAACTCAGGGGATATGGAGCAGCCATCGCCGTCTGACTCCCAGTTCACTGGTCAGCCACTCGACACACACAGCACATACACTGAGCCGACGGCGTGGTCTGGTGGAAGCGTCAGATTGGCAGACTTCCAGCCACGGTTTCTAGGAAACCGTGATATACTGTGGTAAAATGGTGATTGTGAGAGTGTTGTCGATGCATTGGTGTAGGTAGTGTGCGCTGATGTAGGTTAGCCTACGGTGGTTTACCGGAGGTTGTCATGGAGGCGCATGTGTCCTAATAGGCCCATGCGGTGTGTAAATGTGCGAAAGCAGTTAGGGCAGTGAAGGCGGGCACGTCGACTGTATGTCGGAGCCCCAGGCACTGGTTCACCAGCCTCCATGCGATGGATTCGCAGGTGACCGACCAGGCCGATGCGTGAGTTGAAGTTGCGGGTTCAGTGTGGGCAGGAGAAATCGGTAGAGGCTGGGAGGATGTCATTGCTGGTAGTGGGGGTGGCAGGGGCACTAAGAATGGCAGGAGCGGAGGGTGTGCATGGTGTATCGGTGTTGTCGGCATTGTGGTTAATTCCGCTGTTATGGATGCGCATGTGACCGAATAGGCCTATGCGATGAGTGAATGCGCGAGGACAGTGAGGGCAGTGGAGGCGACGACCTCTGCTACTACTGTCATTACAAACATAGTGCGCCTGTAAGATTTCCCCTAACTCTGAAAAATTCACAGGTGAAATTAAAGCACCAAATATGGGGTGGGAGATCTCGCACTTTTAGGTGGACTGAGAAGCTGAAAGCTATGGTTTGCACAGTTTTCCCCTCAATTGGTTGCCATTGCTCGCTAGATATTCCATCTAAAAGAACTTAAAAATGCGGCTAGATCCCATTGAATAGGTCAAGATTCGACTGGTAGCATTATTTGTTCTCTCTCCGGTTATGTTTTCAGCCATCTATGACACATTTTTCCTATGTACTTCCATTAACTGCAGCTGCATTCGATTTAATATAGGACTCCAGAGATTTTCTTTCGTTGCAGTTGGTATTTTCACATCACTGCATGGTGCAGTTTGTTCCATTGTTCGTTTTGTCCATTAGCGGTTGGCATCGTTGCACAGGCAGCCACTGCTCTGAGCAATCGTCAAATGCATTATCACTCAGCCATCGTTTCTTCGCTTGCATTTCAAGTTCACCAAGGGCGAAATTCTCGTGAAATGTAACGATCATTTGAGCTACTAACAGTCTGAGGCCTGGTTTCCTCTCCAAACGCAAATATCTTCCTGCTTCGTGTTCAACGTCGAGACTTTACTTGAACAACGGATTTAACCATGGAAAGCTCGCTGTGAAAACTGCTTTGGCTGATTAGCAATTACGCCACTCACCAGCATGTGATATCAGCAGCAGCAATTATCAACGCGGATGCAGGCAGTAAATCAAAAATCGAACCAAGCAACTATATCATCAATTACGATGGGCAATTACTATGGGCACAGAGTTGCACAAAATCTGCATTTTGCATATAGTGCAACTATATTAAATCAGCTATCCTACTGTTTGCATAGAATAATGTTAGGCGCGCGATTAAATCCGAAATATGGAAATCAGGCGAATGAGGTCATCATTTTTAGAGGGTTCTAACAAATAACTGCGAAAGCTCAATGCCTAGTGGAACTTTAAATAATAGACGATCTCAAATGAACTGAAGTTCCCTGATCCTACATTTCTTCAAACTGATCAAACATTGAATTTGTTAATGAGCCTTTGGTTCGTGATGGCTCAACTGCAAACCAATAACTATACTGGCGTAGTTGCAAATGAATAGCAACGCGATTCTGAGGCAAGCGAATACATTTGACTGAACCTGATGCGTAGGACGTTGACAATTCCCTGATTAACACCTTTCATTAGAAAATTTCATTTTTTCTTTATAATGGACATTTCAGAGGTTTGATCAGCTACTGCGGATAAAATTCAGAATAATAATATAGAAACGTATAGATGTTTGTTACTAGAAACATGGCGTCCAGACTGGGATACATTACATTTTCGATGCTTGATGTTTTTTTTAATTTCATGCTTGAACTAAATTACCCTATTTAGGCACTGAGTGGAAGTTGTCACGACAACAGTTCACATTTTAGTATGCAAAATACCTGGTATGGGAGTTTGGAAAAGCTGAACGAATATTCCATTTGGAGCCAAGTTATATAGAGTGCAGCGAAGAAACTGTCTGGCAATGCTTGCGGAGTTTCCCTGCACAATAATATGAGGTCTAAAAGGTTTCATGGAATAAACAAATACTTTTCAGAAGAAATACCGGTTCATGAGGAAATTACAATCGAGAGAGAGCGTAAGCCAACTTAAACTGTTAAAGTATAACACGTTTGAGGTAATAAAAACAAAAAACAACTAAAAATCTTGTAGGTTTCTTATTTTCCTAATGTGGAGGAAGACACGCTTAGAGAAGTTAGGGAACAAAAACAACATTTTTCTTGTTCCTCAACTTTAAGAACTTTTCCAATTTGACCTAAACCTTAGTAACCAGAGATTTAATAACTTTCTAAGTGTGTAAAATATTTGACAACACAAACTAAAATGAAATTCAATTTCGTGTATAAGTTGAATATTTTTCGTCAATTTGTGCAAATATGCAATTAAGATTAAAGTTCTAGAAGCTTCATTCTGATTCGATCACTCCTGAAGATTAATTTAAATCTCCCAGTTTTGATCGACTGATCCAGAAAGCTGTATTTAAAATTGAACGCCCACTTTAAGTGAATTGAGCAAATGTTACGCTTTTGTTAATCGACTGTCAGTAAAAAACGTACTGTACCCTCAATTTTCGATCAGATTTATTTCATTATAATTATGTTTTCGTTTTGATAAGGTTACACGCGTGTCCTTTAGAATATCTAATGCAAACAAAAATAGTTTGCCGGAGCGATGAAAAAACATTTGTTGGGTGACCAGGTCTTCCTTGGCTAGTCATTACTAATGATTAACTCATAATGGATCCAACAGAAAGGGGAAAATGAGATTCAGATGAAGCCTTAAAGTAAGTAATTGAAATTCAGCACGTTACAAATGGGTTGTTTGAGCAACAGATGATCGTTGTAAAGCATAAATAGACCTCTATATACAATGGGTGGATTATTATATGGGCGGTGTTCAATATTTGCATCTATTCTGTTTAAAAATTACAGGTGTGCTCGTTTAAATTCCTGTTTGACCAAACTACCACTTACAATGATTTCTGCCATGAATAGGGCGTTGATATAGCTATCCGCGAAGCAGTTAAAAGCATATCGATCAGATACGGTGCGGCCATACTAGGCTCTCTGTGCACAAAGGTAGCCAAACAGGCTATCCCAAGGCCAATAGTTGTCTCGTCGTGGGACTCCAGAACACCCTGACACCAGGGGCATCGTTCTGTGCTCAAAGCTGCTGTCGCTATCACTGAAGCCATGGAAGTGCTCATCCTGGGCGTTCCGCTGTTCTTGCGCAAACGATTCAGGGAGGACACCCGACGTGCATTCATTGCAGGAGCTTGTTGGTGGGAAAGTGCCTCACAATCACCGTGTGTGGGCTCCTCGTCTGCGATTGGGTCTGATTTGAATAATTCATCATCGATTTCACTGACTCTGGTTAATGGAGGACGTTCTTTGACGTGAGACTGCTTCTTTGGAGGCATTTGCGGTCTGGATAGGCTTGACTTTGAGAAGGACTCCGTAGTGACGTCAATGGAATTCACTTTCAGCAAGGAGCATGGCTCTAACTCAGCAGGTTTCTCGTAGCTGTTAAAGGAAATGCCAGTGTTAGGTTTACTATACACTGAAGAGTGCTTAAACTCCACGGAAAAAAAAACAGATATGAGCTTCAAAGAATAATATTATTGTAAATTATATGGTATAGAAAACTGAATAACTGCCTACGGTGTTATAATATTGTCTTTTTCCAGCCTCACTCACGTATCTACACGTCCTGCGCTTGAGCCACGGTGAAATATCGACCAAAACACAACCGAAGGTTAAATTTTGCTTTCTGTACCGCTTTGTCCAGTATTCCAAACAATAAGTAAAATCTCTCGGTCGACACAACAAAATAACCAGTCCATTGAAAGCACGAACATATCTAATGATGCTGAATGTGGTAACATATCTTCTATCGCCCAAAACTACTCAGAAAAGTTACCTATTTACCAATAACTCCACAATGCTCACAATTGAAACGAAGCAAAGATTCAGGTACTTAACTTTGAAAGAGAAATAAAATAAATGAACCGACTTAAACTGTGGTTTTTTAACTAACCTTTCAGACCTTTGCGTGTTTATATTCTCCATAGACGATTCAGATTTTATATCTAGAAGGGATATTCGGATGCTGTCAGTAAAGGCATTTCAAAGAAAGTTGGCTAAATTTAATGGATTCCAAGGGTACACATAACTTACGTTTTAAGTAGATGTACTCATGTAGGTTCTCATTAACATCTATATAACGGTTACCTGGTAAATCAATTGAAACTTCCTACTTTGAAATATGTTATATACAGTTACCAGCCTCACTTAAAATGCAAGTCGAAATGTTATCAATAATAAACTGTAGTTTGCAGATCTACGATCAGATGAGAAATTACTTTAAATCAACATCATCTGATCTCAGAAAATGTTAAAGAAAATTCGTTTAGGAAGGATTGCTTACATTAAATTGTAATTACATAACCTCATATTATTTCTCATATTCCAGGAGACAGACGTTTAAATGTATGTCTTTTCCGCCATCCATAAAACTTGCACTTGGTAAAAAAAATGATTAAATATGAAGTACACATTTTTTATATAGATTTTCGATGCGCTTAAATATTCAAATATACTCTGTGGAAACCGTTAGCCAAAACAGTTATTATTCTACATTTTTGGCAGTAAGTCACGTCTCCTCTCTAACTTATCCACTCAAAGGAAAACTATACTTTGGTTTTAAGAAGTTTTTAACTGTAAGATATATTAAGACCGTACAACGTTCTTTTCAATAACATCATATCTGTTCGTTGAGTAATGCGTTCCGTGAACTTGTCACCATAGTCCATCGCATTGACGATTCTTTTGAACACAATATAACACCTTAATCATATGTTATTACCGTAAAAGTACAAGCTCGTAAACTGCAAACCCTAAACGTAAATGTAAAGACTGATCAGGCATGAAGTACATTGAGAATCAAAAAACGTTCTGTTGAGTTCGAATTTTATAGATATGATTTGATAATATTTGTATAGAAGAACGAATATTTCTGCATACATTTTCTGTGGACTACATTGAAACTTATAAGGGCATTGAAAGGCAATAGAATGAGTGCAGACTACGTAAGAAGTTAAATATTACCGAGTGCGTTTTTAGGCAGTTAAACATAAATACAGTCAGAAGCCGGCATCCCAGCATATCTAAATATCTTGTACTTAGTCCGCAAGATATTCAAGTTATTATTTAATCTACACTTAGGTACTCCTTCCTAATCGAAAAAGAATTTCGGAATTTCGGTTAACGTTTCATGATGCCGGTCACTAATTTTAGTATACGGGAACGTTTCTTAGCTAAGAGGTGGTTATGTTGCGGTTGCCTAAGTCAGTATGAATCTGTTTATTTGTTACCAATTCATTAAGGTATAACGTACTTAAGTCTCCATTAACATAAAATCTGCAAGAGTAAAGCATGCTCGTTAAAATGCTTTGCTTCTGAAAATAATGACTGTTTCTTAATTTCCAAACAAATCGCCCTCTAGATATATCAGTGTAATGGTTAAGAGTGTAACTATCAAACCAGGGGCATATATCCACTACCAGGCTCCAGAGTGCATCCTTGATTCCAACTGGTTCCAAAATTTGTGGTTAGTTTAATAAACATACGATACTTGTCTATCTGTATATTTTGCGCTGCCTCACAAAAATTTCCTAATAACACATTGTTACCTTTATCGATTTTGAAGCACTTGGTATGAATTATTTGAAAAGTTAGCTTAGAGGAACGTTTTACCCCATGCGAAAGTTGGTATATGTTTGCTTAAGTCACTCGGGAATAAAGCCATAGGTTATGATGGTACATTGAATATGCCCATGAGGATGCGGTTATTAATTTTAATCACAGTTTGTTTAAGATATCAGATATAATTTTGTTTAACGAGTTATTTGGAAAGAAAATTGAAAAGGCTTGTTATGTAATTATAAATATAAGAACTAAATGCCCCAAACACAACAACTTACAGCGTTTTGAAAATAAACTCAAACGGTTTCGCTGCAGGAGCTTTTTATGAGGCAGATAATTAGGCGACTCGCATACGCCAGTCTAAGAATAATCCATACTTCATGAATTTGTAAAGGGTGCAGTATTAATAACTAAACCTTAAATTAAATCAACAAACCTGTTTTAAAATTCAAATAAATATTAGGATTTTGAGTTTCAGTAAAAGATTGACTTACCAATAATTCGCATGAAAGGCCGGCATGCTAAGGAATCTTCACATGGATGCCGACGATCGCCCGTGTCCAAAATAGTGGGCTACAAAGAACCACTCGAGAAGCTTACGTTGGCATTGTCAGTAATAACGATAGAGCGAGCAATCAGTATTTCACGTAAAGTTCCGAATGTATGAAAGAGAGTATTCCTTACCCATTCACATAGAACAGGACAGGACAAACATAAATCAACAGCTTGATTGGGGGGCAAATAAAGTTTGCTTTCTCTTTCTATCATAAAAATGCACACATCTATATAGTCTGAAAAAATAAATACTAATATTTCCATTAGCCTTGTTTTTCCCATTGCGGAAATAACCATTGGCCTTTTTAGCGAGACAAACGTTTTCTGTTTTTTGTGAAAAACCTGTTTGCATAATATACTATTTTTCATTAATAACTCTTCAGATTTTAAATGCCCACCCCATGAGCAACCCATGACTGCTACCTTTCTCTGCGCAACACGTAACGATGAATGTGTATGCGGTCTATAATAGGAGACTTACTGGAATTATGGCTTTCTCTTCCGTGGAAACCGTTCCGGGTGACACATTTTGCTGTATCTTGGAAGGAAGTAGTATGCCCTGTGATTCTGGTAAAATCAGCTTAGTGTCCGAAATGGAGGAATCCGCAAGCGCTTCATTCAGTATTCGGTTCGATTTCTTTTTGAGGACTGGAGACGTAAGACGAAGGCCACTAACCAAATCTTGGTCCTTGACCTTCTAGAAATTGAAGAAAATCCAAAACATAAATGTTTTTGTCCGACAGCAACAAGTTCATGCCATGGTTTAACCTCTGACTGTTTTAAGGAGAGAAGTGCTTGAGCATGACTAGTCGTTATGAAACGGTGCCACACAGGCAATTGGATTAAAGCTACACTGTAACTTTTCTCTACTGATCCCAGCATGCTCACTCGAAAATATTTAATAGACTTAAAACCTAACGAGAGGTTATTGTCAATTGGTACGTAAATTTCGAATACATGTTATCAAATAAGATGCTACAAATATTTCTCTCTTCGTCGTAAGGCTAGCTGTATTAGTTTTCAGAGGATTCACTATACAGTTTCGCACTTGATACCTTAACATTTAGCTTCGTTAATAGATTTACTTCATCGTGCGCATTTTCGTTCAGTATCGGAGCACCTTTTCCCAACCAAAAAGGCGTATTTGTAAGCATAGTGGAATTTGTACTATGTATTTTGTATTTTAAGTCGATTTTTGAAATATTTCATTAGCTTAAGAGAGATCCAGTCGACTGATCAAATAACGCTAGTCAAAGTTAATCAGATTAGATGCGAATTCCGCTACATGACAAGTCACACTTCTGCACATTGCAGACTACTGATTTTCCATGCAATCCGTTTTCTAAATTTAATTGTCATAGAACTCCCGATTGAAGTATTTTCTACTGGAATTACAGCTTCGCACACTTCAATTGTTTGCATCCTTATCATGCTGAGCTTCTATTTGATGATCGAGTATTGTACTGCGAAACAAAAGCCTTTCGCTTTTTCTCCCATCAGAATGAAATCATTAAGAGTGATCATGTAATGACACGACAGTGAGAAAACTATAACCTGTCCGTTATGATACACAACATGCCTTTCTGGTGCCACCGTAACGTGGTAAAGCTAGTTCGCTCGCATAGATGTAGCAGGCTGGGTGTCATAAAATTGACCAAGGCCAAATAAGTTTACGTTTGTAAGGACGAACTGGGCGTACGATAGTTTCCTTCAACCTCTTCTTCGAAAAAGCTCTGTCATCTGCACCGAGTGCGTGGAATATATCTCAACTGCATATTTATCTGAATATCAACAAGTTTGAAACACTACCTGACTTTAAAATTAGGAAAATACTAAGAAATAACTTTGAGATGTGAGGTTTTACCGAAAGGATAAATACGGAGCAGTTTTCAGAACATATTATAGAATTTTATAAGCAGTAATTTAATTAGCTTAAAAACCATGCAGCAATTCAAACGTAAAATGCGTTGTCAAATGTGCGGTGAAAAGTATCATTATGAAGCTTTTGGAATCAGAAAAAAGGAGGTATTTTCTTGGGCTTTGGGATTTTAGACTTTGAATGCAAAAATCGGACGCCAAGCTGTAAATTTGAGTTAAAATATACATATATGAGCATTAAAGGTCAAATCACAAACAATCTGCAGAACTAAAAATGCTCGATGAAAGAATATTGCCTGAACATTTGTGATTATTCATCGGAAACTAATTTAAGACGGACATCTTGAAACCTTAGATCCACGGGTAGACTTCGGTAGCAATTTAAAAATTAAGACCCAAGAAAACGGTGATAAAATAACATTAAATTTAAAATGCCCATCTCTCTAAGGCCTTGAGTACTTGTTGGCATGTTACAAGGCAACTCGTTTGTATACCGTTTTCCTATGATATCAAATAAGTTTCAGCCAAGGTGACACATTACGTGATGTAATAAAAAACACGAAATTTCCTAGTAACAATTCAACTGAAACCTAAATTCAGTCTCTCTGGCCTTTATTATATAGTAGTCGGTATGTCGTTTGCGTCATTCAGGCAAAATTAATGCACAAACCTAGTGAGTGTCTTTTTATAGTCTCCTATAATACTGATACTTTTACTAGCCTAATGGAACACCCTGCCTATATTTTTTTCTTAAATTTTAAGTCTTACTAAATAGACTGACCAATATCCTTCGTTTGATAAGGAAAGGTCTGGTTCTCAAAACTTCATCCTACAAACTCAAAGTTATTTGCAAAGAATAGCGCTTTCCGAACAGGTTTCGAGAAATGCTCGTTCGGCTTTCTTGAGGATCACTAGTGAGCCCTCAAAGACGAGTGAATAACGACAATTCTGATGAGGGAGTACGACAAATACAGAGACCGGTATAGTCATCTCGAAAGTATTGGTCATCATCAACCAGCTATACTCAATCACGTGTGTGGAGCAGCTGGGATTCAATACCTGAGAACCTGAATCCCTGGAATTTGCAACACTTCAAAATCTTATTCGGAGTAAAGAATGGGGTGCAGAAGCCCGCTCAGAGAAGTTAACTTGACGCAGCGCACCTTTGCATATTGAACTTGCCCCATTCGTCTTTGATTTTCAGGGGCAATGGGCGTTCGACTATGGGAGGGGAAATGGGCAAAGCTTCTTGTCTTATCTGTGGCCAGGAGAGATTCCCGAAGGCTCGACGAGAGTAAGTCGGTGTTGGGAAGTGGTAGCATTTCAGATGACTCTGACTCACTGGCTGATTCTTCTGAAACTGTGTCCGGTGAAATTGTAATCCCTGGCATAACCACTTCGTCGTCTGCCTCCTGGATTGGCGAACGCACTTCCACGTCCCTATTGATCTTGACGTCGTTGCTAACACCACTTGCCTCTGTAAATATTTAAATATGACTATGGTCGTAAATAGATCAGAACACGGATAAAGACATTTTGGAATTGATCACAAAAAATGTTTTGGCGACAAAAAACAATGCAGAAAATTAAGGAGTCTAGCTTTTAAACAACCCTGAGATGTTAATAGTTGACTTTTAGACTTCGCGTGTCGTTCCTGTTCTAATTGTGCATTTGACATGGCTTTAATGGAAAATATAGCCCATGCAAACAAGATAAAACTGCATTTATGCCAAAGGAAAAGAAGGATCCACAATTATAAAAAGACAATGGCTGGAAGGGCTTTACCTATTAAGGAGTGCCCAACCTGGTTTGCATATTAAACATGAATTTTAATTCTCTCAGTTCTAGGCATGCCAGAGTTCGCGATAAAATGAAACCAACAGACCGGTTGGTTGATAACTGGTAGGTAATTATCAATAAAAGGCTTTATAATCTTATTATTTTTCCTTTGTTTTGAAATGAATTCATTTCTATCTTGCGTGCCTGATGGTCAAATGATTTTAAGGCTTATTAATAAACGCAGTTCCATCTTCCCATTAATGTTAAGTAGAGTTTTTGGTGTACGATTTTCGATAACATCGAAATTTCGAAATCTATTACTTGTGAAAGAATCTTTTACACTCTAGGTTAACGTTCCAAAACAAAACTTCCTCTGCCGCATATGTCGAAACCTCATCTTCTTTCATACGTTGATTTCGAGCGAAATAAGAACATCAGCTGTAAAATACAGGGAGAGAACGGTGGTTGTGTCGTCAATAAGATAAACACTAAGGTTATACCCTACAACAAGATAAAATTAGTGAAACACGTTTCGGGTACTTGTCTCATACACCTAATCGGAAGCTAGCCAAACTACTACATATGCTTTATCACGTCGAGACTGCTTTTGGCAATTAACTGCTGAAATAAAAGTTAGTTAGTTTCATCTTCTATCGAAGATCTGCAAAAGTATTAAGTAGGTTGAATGGTTCTGCAGTGTTTAAATCATTAGAAGGCTGTATCTAATGTAGCATAATCTGGGCCCCGGATGGATTTTATCCCCTGAAATATCAAAATAGTCATAACCATCAGGGTAACTACGGCATCCGAATGTAATCTCGAAAGTCTCTCGAAAAAAATTGAATTAGATTTAAGTATTAAAGAATGGTCTTCAGATGTTACATACCTCGCATTCTCGGGATGAATGCTGTGGGTGAATCTAACAGGTCCTCTTCTGTCTTCTCTTTGCATATGTGTACCTGTGTTTGCAAGGTGTTTAGCACAATCTTTATTAGGTATTCAACAATGCCGCGGGTGCCACCTGACGACAAGTTACCCCACTGACACGAGTTAGTGCCAGGCGCCAACGAGGAATTGGTGACACCAAATTGTTGTACATGTCCAGGACTGAATCCGCCACTGCGCCCTGTGCCCGTTCCAACAGAACCCGATGCATTGTGCTCTGTTCCAACAATACCCCCGGCATTCACCTGAGTCGAGGAATAGTCGCCGCCGATGCTGAGGAGATCACCACTCATTTTCTGAGCACTCGAACCGCTGGAGCTCATATTAAGCAGGCCCGTCGGAGAGTTGTACTCGTACTTCATGCGGAAACAAAAGGTGAGAAATACTGCATCTATCCGCGTTTCCGCAATCATAATACAGTTTGCAAAAGGTACACTGGCATAAAGAAGGCATATGTGAAATAAAAAAGAGATCACAAACCTCAAATATAAAAGGGATCGAAAGTATACTGCCTCCCTATAAAAATATTATCGTTTAAATGACATCTTATCGTACAGAAATCACCCGAAAATACCGGCGACATGTTATCTTAGCATTTAGAGTAAACCCGAAATCATACAAGTAAAGGCACGTCTGCCCACTTAGCATCTAAAGTCTAGGCTAGGTCAGGGGAGATTCAGTCATTAAGGAGAGATGGGATTAAGAAGGTTATGTGTACTTGTTCACACTAACCGTATCAAGCATTCAACGCTTGGCAAGGATATGACGGGTAGTCGGGTGGATGTAATATAAAAAAGAGCTACTACATTTATTTAAGTAGGCTTTTTGATTAATTTTTGCCCCAGGTTAGTGTAAGGGTTACTTTTAGGGTTTAAGTTAAGATGATGTTTGCAGTTAACGTTTGGGATTGGATTAAGGTTAGGGTGAGGGGCTTGCGTCCTAAGGTCATGCCCATATAACCCATGTTACCAACAATTTAATAGGACACGTTACATGGGTTATCTGCTGCTAACCTGGCCCAAGTCTTGTCATGTGCCACAACGAGGCTATTCCAAGTAAATGACAGGTTAAGAAACCGCGATAATTGGAGGACAGATAAAAAGTGTCAATGGCTATCGGGTTGATATCAGGGGTTAAACGTTTCCGTATTGATATTGTAAGGATTCAACGATAAAAATAACGCTGCAAAGTTAAATAAAGGAGTTTTATAAATGGCACAAAATATTGATTGCCAGTTTTAAAAGGCAAAGGTAACATTTACTGACGGAAACTGATTTTAACACACGGAACCAGCGTATCGGCCCTTCTTGCGTTTACACACAGAAAGGATAACTTACCAGAAAATCTAACCAGAAAATGAAAAACGAAACCTTTGTGGCCATTTCAGACTGCTGTACTTAAATATACCCGCCGTTTTTGGTATTTCTTGCCTTCTGATATCGCTTGTGCATGAAACCACCTGCCTGTAAAAGTATTTTTTGCTCCAGAGAGGTTATGTTTGGTCAAAGCTCCAGTGTTTCTCCTTTGAGAACTTACTAAGAGGCAGTGGAAAAGTTAGACTAAAACGAATTTTCATTCAGACCAACAAAACTCTTTCAAATTCTAAATAATTTTTTCAATTAACAAATTTTGAATTTTCAGTTTTAAAATTAGTTAAAATTAATAAAGCCTGTTGTTAGGCGCGTATGACAAGGGTGTCTGAAAAACCGGGAATCCACAACCCTATCAAAATAGCTTAGGACACTTCACATAAACAGCAGTTGCACAATATAGTAGCACGTTCCTTGCAAAGAACCATAAAAACACGATCCATGATCGTGCTTATTTAGCAACTCATTGAACAACACTGCCGTTAATTTGGTTTGGATTATTCGAACCTGGTTTTCAAATACAAGGAATTTATCCGCAAAGCAGTAACCGAAGTTTCATATAAATTTATATTCTAGACTATGTTGGCCATCAGAATCAAATTGTTAACGGACTATTATCGTATACTATCGGGGAAAATGTTCCTGAACTAAAGGTGAAAAGACATTTTTTCGGTTTTAAAAATCTTCGAATGAGTCTACACCTAGTTACCCTTATATCACCATGCCTTTCTTAAGGATGAATCAACCTTAGGAAAACGTATGTTTGGTTAGTGAATATAATGTGGTTTTCCTACCTTGTAGAGGATAATAAGAAGGGTATTTAGCCAGTGGTGGCGAATATGCGGCTCCAGCAGACGCAAAGTGAAATTTGGTGCCTGGCAATCGTTGGCGTAGCGTTGAGGTGAAGCGCAAACCTGTAGGACCACGAGCGTTTGGTGTAGGATGCAGCTACCCATAGAAGGATTTCGGTCCAAAACATCAGCCACGTGTGAAATGAAGGCATGAAAGACCGTGGAATTTCTGGAACAAAGAATATTTGAGCAAACGACACTATATCATACACCCACCGCAAATAGTTCTAAATTATATATGCAAATATTAGCAATATAGCATTATTAAGCTGGATCTCGGTTACAGACAGTGTGTTTGTTGAAAAATGGAAGAGTCGTTTGCCGGCTACGCCTGTTAGATAACAGAAACGTATAGCAAGTTTATTAAAGATAATCGTAGAGCCATCACAAGTCTGATTGGTAGGATTTCAGATTCATTCAATCTTCTATTTACGTCACGGCTATGGGACCATATGCGCTGCAACGATCCCTTTTCGGGACAATCTTAACGCAGTAATTTTCCTCTGGCATGTAGAAAAGTTTTTTTGAGCACAGTAATTAGAAATTACAAAATTATCATATTTACTGACTCTAATGAACTCCAAGGCAGCGAATATGCATTTTTGCCTAGCTCTCCTAAAATACGGCTTAAAAAGAGATATTTTATATACGGGTGCTCTCAGTTTGATATAAATAAATGGTACAGTTAGCAAATGAGCAGTTACCTTAATTTATAGGGCGGAATATTGAAGGCCTGGTCAGAATAGCCAAGAAGCAATGCGAGATGACGCTGTACTTTGGATAAGCTCTTTTTGTTCCTTAACTCGTCACTGGCGGCTCCTCGTCTGTTTTTTGCGCCCTGGAAACTTCCGTCGATATCAACCGTAGCCATAAATCGTAGCAAAAGACGAACCCACTGATGGAGGGTACCTCTGTCGGACCCTTCCTCGTCTAATTTTATTTGCAGTGACGAAAGAAATTTATTTGCACTGTCCATGAAGTCAATTCCACTGGAGCTGCCTGTAAAAGTTCCAATTTGGTATCTCTAATAAGCGGTTAGGGGAGACAGTACGTTATAAGATCTGATTTCAAGGAAATCTTCTGATCTATTCTACCATAAAGTAAACCTAAGAGTCAAAGCTGATTGTTAGTGCAACTTAGACAGTCAGTTGCAAACGTGTTGCAGGAAACAAGCCTTTTTGTGGAACAAATATTTATGGTTTAAATATACATCTTGGATTTATCTCTTACAGATCAGAAGTAAATTTCAGGCTAGGCTGCCTAATGTTAACAGATTAAGACCGCAGTGGGTTGCTTATTTTACCTTAGAAGGACCCTTTTAAACAAATCCCGTATCTGTTCTTTTATTTATCGTAGAATCATGAGTCCCTAGGCTACGGTCTCTCATAATCACCTACTGCTTATTTGGTCGCGTGCTGCTAGGGTTACTGGTACTGAACGTATATATAATTTGAGTAAAAAAAACTAAAACCGTTGGATAGAAACGGACGTAGGGATGGTGGAATCGCAATGTTCATACGAGAAGGCATTGACTTCATTCCGGATGGGCCCTCACCAAATAGGATCTCGTCTTGCGAAATACTTTGTTGTAAACTGAAAGTCCCAAACCAACCAGACCTCCATATTGCCGTCGTATATCGACCCCCAGGACAGCGAACGGACACGGACGAAGCACTCATCACAGAGGTAAAGCAAATCTGCCGATGCAAACACTTATTACTACTTCGAGATTTCAACGCTCCCGATATCGATTGGGTGTCAATGTACTGCTCGCGATCGGAAAATTCATTCTAACAGAAATTACTACAGTTGGTAAATGACGAGTTTCTTACCCAACATGTCACAATGAAGACGCGGTTCCGAAATGGGCAGCAGTCAAACTGTTTGGATCTAATCATTAGTAGAGACGACAATTGCATCCTTGCATTAAGTTCTTACGTGCCGCTTGGACGAAGTGATCCTTGTGTTCTTGCTTGGGAGTACAGTCATTTTTCTGTACCCAAACGTCGCGCAGTTAGGCAGAGAAATGTATGGAAAGGGGATTATCCCAAAATGAAAGAATTACTGAATGGGATAGACTGGAGCCCTGCACATGTACTTGACCCAAATGCTGCCTGGTTCTTCATTAGTAAATTGATTCAGCAGTTGGTAGAGAAATTCTGCCCACCTAAAAGGCGATCGTGCGTCTCCCGACCCGAGTGGGTGACATCGGAAATAAAAAGGAATCTCAAGAAGAAAAGAAGACTGTGGAGAACATATGCCAGATATCAACAACCGGAACATTTTTCCGCTTTTAAGAAACAATAAAATCGGTGTCGGAATCATCTGAGAAAAGAAAGATCAACCTTTGAGTCAGAAATAGTCAAATGACATACCAAGAATTTCGAAAAGGTTTTATGCTTACGTTAATAAGGCAAAACGAAATCACGACTGCATTCCTTATCTTAAAGACAATCACGGGAAACAGGTTAACTGATAACTCTGATAAGACCAGCCTCTTTTCCAATTTCTTTATGTCCGTGTATTCCGAGGAAGCACCTTTTGACGAGGACGAATACTACAGTACTGTTACATCTACAAACAAAATCAGCACGGTGTCGTTCCCAATGTACACAGTAAGAAAAACTCTGAAACAGCTACAGCCCACTTAATCACCTGGCCCAGATGGTATTTCCGCAAAGTTCTCAATGAACTCACAAACCAGCTGGCCTCTCCGCTCTCCACGATATTTAAAAGTTCGATGGAGGCGGGGGCTCTGTCTACCGAGTGGAAGAAGGCCAACATAACCCCCATCTATAAAGGAGGAGATAGGACATCACCAAACAGTTTCCGATCAGTCAGTCCCACAAGTATCTGTTGCAAAATGATGGAGAAGATAATCAAAACGGAACTAATGAGGCATCTTGAAGAGAATAACTTGCTAAGTTCATATCAACATGGATTTCGAAATGGTCGATCCTGCCTCACAAACCTGCTCACATCCATGGAAAGTTGGACAAAATCATTAGAAATGGGTTTGTCAGTCGATGCGGTCTACATTGACTTTAGTAAAGCCTTTGACAGGGTTCCACACAAACGTCTGATCTTTAAGCTCCGTCAAATGGGTGTGACTGGCAACCTACTCAAATGGTTGGCTGACTTTCTCACAGACGGGCGCCAGCTTGTTTGTATTGGAGACGCCAAGTCTCCCTTGGAAACCGTTCACAGTGGAGTTCCGCAGGGCAGGGTTCTGGGTATCATTTTGTTTCTGATATACGTAAACGACTGCCTGGATTGTCTGACATGCGAGAAGGTAATTTTCGCTGACGATCTGAAGTTGTGGAACTCGATTGAAACCGGAGGATGCGCGGAAATTACAACAAAACTTAGATCGCTTGCAAACATGGTGTGATGAGTGGCTGCTGAACCTTAATCGTAACAAATGCCAAATAATCCGACTGCAGTCTAGTTCCAGAAGGATGATTAGGTTTGAATACCAGTACTTCATCAGTGGTCACCAACTCCATGAGGTAAATATTCTAAAGGACTTGGGTATATGGATAACACCAACTCTCAAACCATCGTCGCACTGGGCGAATATCGCAAAGAAAGCTATGTTTATCTTAGGTGCAATCAGGAGGTCCTTCGTTAATTTTGACGGCGAGCTTTTTGGGCGCGTGTTTGGAACATTTATCCGGCCGGTGTTGGAATATTGCGTTCAGGCGTGGCACCCTTAGAGGAAACATAACTACGCTCTGCTGGAGAAAGTTCAACGGAGGGCAACGAAACTAGTCAGCGGATTGGAATGCCTACCCTATGAGGGCCGCCTAGAAAGACTTAAACTTTTTCCTCTCTCTTATAGGCAATACAGAGGGGATATGATCTTAGTCTTCAAACTGGTCAGAGGAGTTGATTGTGCTCTTAAAATGGCCAACATTTTTGAATTGGCAAATATGACAAGTCTCCGAGGTCACCAATACAAACTGAAAAGAAAACACGCCAAACTTTAAGTGCGGGCCAACTTCTTTTCCCAACGGGTTATTGAAGAATGGAACAAACTGCCAGCTTCAGTTGTTCAGGCTGAAAGCGTTGAAATTTTTAAAAGAAGACTTGATGCATTTTTACTTGATGAACATATATTTAGTCGACAGCAATGATCGATATACTAAAACGACTATCGCCATGTAACATTTGCTTGTTTTGCTAGCGTCTATCTGTAAATAGGGTTTTCAAAGGCTCTGCCTATCTCCCTTATATATACTGAATTATACTAAATAAGTCTTCTTAGAATACTCGGGTGTGCACCAGAAATTCGAAAAAAAAATTAAAATACCTGGAAAAAAACCAGTTAGCTTGATGACCGAAGGGCGGGGCCTTCTTTGTTCAGCCGGTGACGCTCTTGGTGGGCCATCCTCTGTAAAACCGTAAAAAACAACATGCCTTTTAACTAACAGTATTGAGAGGCTTGGCAGCATTCTTTAAACCTCCATGAGAACATGCAAGCTCCAAGATCCTTTTGAAGTAAAAAAATTGAACTTTTGTAAGATACGACTCTGTAATTTAGAAAAATGTCTGGGTTAAACGAAGCTGCCCAAATGAGCTGTTTCTTTAAAATGATTTGCCAGTTTAATGCAAGAGCCTAGCTATGTTCAGGATGTACAATTAATTGCATTAATTATTTTATTTTCATACCATCAATTTGAAAACAACGTGAACGTTAGTGAATAGTAACGCTAAGAGAAACGCAGGAGTTGTAATTTTTCGCTCATTACGTAAATTCGAAAAATGTTCAGTACCATTTTTTTATTGATTAAAAATGAAAGGAATAACGGTTTTTTTCTTTTAGGTCGTAAGTATCCCTGAAGATTTTGAAGCTTAAACAAGCTGTCGGAAAACTACGCGAAGAAATGAATACCTATGGAATTAGTGCTGACAGAGAACCACTGGAAGAAAGGAAGGCTGTGAAGCGAATCGACGCTGCATGTAAGCGTTGGGAATAAAGTACTGCCTGTGGCTGTTTAAAGTCACCCACGGACGACACATGGCGCTCTCACCCAAATTAGACTGGCTAACGTTCTACCATGGTGGCCTATCAACGGACCTCAAAGGTCTCACGGGATCAACTTAATATGTCGATATCCAGAAATTCTGAAATTCGAAAGTCCTATTTGATCGTAACACTTTCTACTGCATCTTCGGTGGGAATCTGCTCCGTCAGGAAGGTAAGTTATCGTTAGCCTTCTAATATTCCGTCCCACCCTATGTAGAGTCATGTCCAAATACTATTTTTTTGTAAGCTATGTTCCTAGACTACTTTTGTCTTCCAACTTTGCTCTCCGAGCCATAACCCTTGGCATGCGCGAGATAGAGAAACCTATCGGCTTAAGTGTGGTTTTATTCAGAAGACTGTTATTTCTTTGTTGAAAGCCGAAAGGGCTTGATTGTACGAGCCCCATTACTTCTATAAGGCTTATTTTACCTGTATTACAGACCCTCGCCCAATTCAAGTTATCAGCAATCTCGTGTAAAGGAAATTATATATTTGAAACCTCTGTGCGTTAGTCATGTCTATAATTGTCACTCTAACGCAATTTGAATGCTCTCGGCAGTAGCTGAGGTAGAGTCAGCCACCAGCCCATAACTAATGCTTAAGGTTCAATTAGCAGTCCCAAAATAGGCCTCCTCGCGAAGTGACGCTGACATCAAAACTAACTATGCAGTCAAGAAGGAGATTGCTTTAAACTTGTCATCTATGACGGCATTACTTTACGAAACCTGGTAGAACTACACAAAAAAGGATTAAACCTGAGTTATTATTGCCATGGTTGGCGGACATTGTCAGTGAGTGTTTAACTATTTTGCATATTACGCATGCTTTAACAAACGAAGTATACTGACGTTCCATCTGAAAACATATCAAATAGGAAATTCACCGAAAAATTTAGTACTTTTCCGTACACTGCAGGTTTTAAACCAATACTGGTATGCGAACGCTCAGTGGTACATAAGTATGCCGTAGGCAAATACTTTTTCATTTGCAAGGCGAAATATTCGAAGTCACAAGAATATGTACTTCCCTGTTTTATCCTCAGTTGATCAAAGAATATGGCCTTTAAAGCAGCCTTTGGAGCTCAAACTTCTGAACGTTATTGACGTTCGAACAGTGCAGATTGTAATAAATGTGCAGGTTATTTTGACCACATGTAAGTGTGTCGCAACAAGAGTTGAAAAGCTACAGTCTTAACTTACCAGGGCCAGCTGCAGACTGTTTTCCATCTTCGGTATGTATCTGCCCCCCTGCTAAAGCCTTGTCTTGCAACCCCTGGCCTGTTGCTCTGCCGCATGAATCTTTAGCTTTCTTGCTTCTTCCTGCCTTGCCATGACTTCCGGCTATCGAAGGTAAGCAGTCTGACATTGCCATAGCGAAGACGGCACGATTAAATTGCTGTTGGAAGGCATCACCGCGTTTATTCATATTGTTCAGGTCGCTCACTAAGGAAAAAGAAACAGGTAACAATTTTTCGTAAATATTACGATAGGAGAGGCTTGCATGCGCACTTCCACAGAAAGTGACAATTTAAACATCGTAAAACTCAGACATGCTATATACCGGAGTCAATGTCAGGTTTAGATCGTTCACTTATTTGCGCCTCAATTGACAGAATTCCGAAGCGGTCAATAAAGAAATCCCAAGAAAATATCTGTCTGTTAGAGAGCGCACAGCTCAGTTGATGCATTCGTTGCAGAACCAGCGAACGGTCGGCAGCCACAGTGTCGAACTGGTGCTCAAGGCACTGAGTACAGCACTGCATTGAAAGGAAAAGAATGTGCAAAACATTAAGCCTTATGTATGAAACAATAGTTAGAAGCTGAAAGGACAAACAAAATCGGAAGATCTATATATGCAGCCATCAGTCGGCGTAAAGAATGTTTAAGAAGGTTTTAGTTGGCATCAATCATAAATTTCCCCCTCAAACCTCAGCAAAGTACAGTTGTAGGGCATCAAGCAAAGTTATGTCTTTGGCAAATATGCATTTATGAGTTAGGTGAATAACTAATGCGTCGAAAACTTGCTCTTCAACGTTAGACTCAGAATTCAATTAATTTCAGGTCAAGAATACGGTGCACAAGTAAAATGCATAAGTTTAAATAATGGAAGCCAGCTTACTGTATAAAAATAACGAATAGGTTCACAACGGGTTATTTAACTACGATGAAACTGGCGTTGGGTGCACTAGGTTTTTTTGTGGAGTGCCTCTTCATTATGAAATTGCAGAGTAGTCTTGAATTTTCAAAACAATATTTATAATTATTTGCTATAGTTTACTTCATTATTATTTAGTTTTGTATTTCTTTGTCAAAGATATAATCCGATAAATACGACAGTTTTAGAAAATCATCTCTCGCAACAATCTTGCGTTCGGAATTTTGTACAATTAACTATGAAAAATGACCCCGCGTATACTGTATTCTTGCAAACAGGTTTTTATTTATTTCGATTATGACGTGCGTTACGCATTTCAGTTCTGCTAAGACTTTCTGGACTCCTTTTAGTAACATGTATCGCCAGAAATAACTTCAAAAAATTTACAGGGTCAGCCGCCAGAGTGTATTACTGTACCACATTCCTGGAATTTATTACAATGAGCATTACAAAATTCGGAATATTTTCTGAAATTAGCAACATTAAAGATATAAACAGGAGAACATGTTTTCTCGAGGTTAGCCTATAAAGCCCTTAAAGAAAAAAAAACAACCAGAAGCGTGAATATGTGTTTCTTTTGATTATAGGGACGATCCCCAAACATGTTGCAGGTACGTTTCAGACATCTTGTTCTAAAGTCTTAGTATTTAAGCAGTGAGAGACATCCGCATGATGTCTCAAGACAGTGTTTATCAGGCAAGGAATTTAAAAGAAAGCAAAAGCACCACACAGTTCTTGGCTATTAGTACGGACGTTCTATGTAGTTTTTTGGATTAAACGACTGGTTTAGGGCATTGCGCAAGTACAGGAATTGCTCGGCAGTTCAAAACGGAGTGGATCTAATATCCCTAAAATGTTACTAGCGAGGGTCACAAAGGATTAGAGTTAAATTTGCTATATCAGGAATCAGTTTAAAAAATCGTGCCAAAGAGCTCTGAACTATAATTTAACTTGACATTGTTTGAATCTGACAACAGCCATGCATTTCCCAAGCAATTCCGCTAATCGTGCTTGCCTACCGCACATTTACATATACGAGCCGACTTTAGATATTCTGGATGGCTCTTAGAACTCGACAGATGACTAGCACCTGCGCGAGATTGCTGTGAATTCCAATGTACGTCCTAAAGTAAAGGACCATTGTAATGTGCCCGTCATATTTAACTAAATGTTTTAGTGTCATAGGGTTCCCGCAGCGTCCGACAGTTTAATTTGTATCACAGTGGCCACAAATAGACATCGCTTTATTTGAAAGCCGTAAAAGCATACCAGATGTTAATTTATCTTGTGTGATACATAAGTACTTTACACAAGCATGCGCCATTCGGCAAACAACAGCGCAGGCCTCCTTCGCCAAAAGACGAATATATTAAGCAGTTACCTGAACCGAGACTCTTGAGAAACCATTCAGGAATTTTAGGAATACCACATGTGTATAAGAGGATAATGGACTTGGTGACTCCAAAACGGATATTCTGGGGACGACATATTCTGTAAACGCCAAAAATGCTTGTCTATGGGAATACGGAGGAGCCATTTTAACAAGAAAAGGTGGTGGACAACTTACATGTCAACTGATCCCTTACTACTGCTCCTACGACAAATATTTCACACATTCTTCTGCCTACTGTACATTACCTATCTCTGCAGTTCTGTAATTTAGCAAGATATGTCGATTTTTTCGAACATTATGTTTGTTTCGACTTACCGACGAGGGCCCCACAGTTGATACATTAGTAGTACTTTGGAAATGGAAAACATGTTTAACTTAGCTCACGCTTTGAGAATTGGACTAATTCAGTAAGTAACGGCCTGCAAATATATTACGTAGAGCATCCAAATTTAGTCAGTAACTCTTTTCGATTTTTGGTCTTTGGTGTACAAGATTTTAGCAAATTCAGAAAAAACCCGCCATTAAAAGAGGCTCATCGTGAGGAGCGGGGGAGAAGACATAACGAATTCGGCAGGCGTAACTGTGACTATTTAGGTGGGACCCCAAAATAAAATGCTGCCTCTCGGCAGTTCAAGTGCGATTATGACAGATCCTAATTTAACATTCGTTGACGAACGCTCACCGGTCGCCAACGCAACTCACTGAACCCGTTCTGCCTCGAGGCTCACTCTCGTGCCCCAACAGCAGCCGCATAGTGGCTGGTAGTAGTATTAGAAGAAGTATTAGTAGTGGTAGTAGGAGAGAGGCAGATGCACAATGCCGACAATTACAAGGGGGACTCGAATGGTCATTACTGGCTCATAAGCCGTCATCGGTCAGTTATACACAACCCCAGGTGGTGCCTTACCCTAGGCTCGAACCCGCGATCCACTGATCCAAATTTCTCAGTTAAAAATGCTCTCATAATTTTTCATAAAACTAAGAAGTTGAAGTGTTAGGCTAAACAATGTATTGCCTTTTACAGGCTTTTCAAGATTTGTACGACTGTTTTCGATCATATACGCTCTAGAGCAAAACTATTTTTACACGATAAGACCTTACGTGTCATGTAGGTCGCTTTTAACTATCATGGTTAGAGTGAAAGTAACCACTATCATGTTGAGCCTTATCCTCTACAGTGAACGCCTAACAGCCTTCAACGTTTGATTATCAATGTACGTAAGCAATTACTCCAGTCTTAGTGGAGCTAATAAGTACGCGAAAAGCAGCCTTCAAGTCTAAGTCACTTAAAACTCCACCGTGTAAACTCGCATCGGTCCGATTGTGCAAAGACTCCTAAAAATTATATTCCCGAAATGCATACTTATTTGTTCAGGATGCAAGAGCTCTGTACGAGCCAAAGGCGTCAAGGAGCCAATTGTCGAGAAACGCCATAAATACTTTCTATTGCATATGTTCCCGCTGTGACTTTCGCAGTAGGAAACATTCCAGTTAACATGCCGGACAGGTTTATAATAAATTCCCGAAAACAATAAATTTATGCATCAGGCGACTGAATGATACAAAAGCTGTCGATAAATATAGGTTCCTGCGGCACCTGCCAACAGTAATTTCGCCTTATCACTTCCCCACAGTGAGCGTTATTCCTTGTCTCATGTGATAGCCGATATGACCTAATCATGCCCATTCATGGAGCCAAAATCCTATCACTTAAAGGACTGCCTTAATCGTGTGCAAAAACATCATATGTGTTCACCTCAAGGATGCGTTAAAAGGCCAAACATATTCAACCCCCACCCCCGTTATCAGAAAACTAAGTACACACTATTTGGTTACTAGCCCTCAATTAGAAAGCTAAACGTCAAGAGACTATTTAGATATGGTTGTTGTAATCAGACTGAGAGGAGAACACTCCTATGACTGCATCTACCCAACATCAAATCAGAATAAAATACTTACGAGCAGTGCATTGTCATCCAGTGCGCTCAAGTGGAAAGCAGTTCTTTGTGCCACAACAGAGTTATAGTCGTCTAAGGAACCGATTAAACGGCAGAAAACGTGCGCTACGGCGTTCAGAACGAAGGGATGCAATGGTGCATGTGCACCACGGTTCCCGCCAACCCATCCATCTGTTGTGGTTGTTTGACCGGGAAGGACTCCATGACCCCCGCGGAAACCACCAACTTTTGCAGCCAGTCGTCCTGCTCTGGAGGAGGCTCCTGATCCTGAACTTCCTATTGCGGATGTAGTCGGTTGGCGACCAAAGGTAATTGTCTTGGAAGCGGGTCCATTGAAAAATCCTGATAGAACCGACATGTCCAACTGACGAAGTAGACAGAATATCTTCTCGTATGCATGAAACCGAACTTTCCAGTCGAGGTCTGTGCACTCCTTCTCAATCAGCTGCAAGAAGACGCCCAGCATGCCTGGAACTGTAAGCGATTGGAGTAAAAGTGGTAGAACCCAGCTTGCCAGCTGAGAGTGTTCGACTGTCAGCAAGTTCCACATTCTGAAATCAAGAAAAAGGATAGCAATCGTAAACTAGTTTGTGTATTCAACAGAATGAGGTTTATTTAAGCATGTTAGGTGTACGAGAGCGAATCAAACAATCAGAAAAATAATCAAATTCGGTCTATTCTCGATTCATTCAACTGGACAGTGCAAACTGTCTGAAGTTATATACATTAGCATACGATGAAACGTGAGCCTAGTGGAGTTTTCCTATTGTGTAAGTAGTTGGTTGTTCCATGTGCACTGTTTGTAGATGGATAGACTTCAGTCGATTATGAATTGAAAGACGTTTAATTATCTTTAAGAATACATATATAAGAGCATTTAGGTAAGAAAAACTGGCATTTACTTCTTGGAATATGACCACAAAATATTCATAAACCGGAGCTTTTGATGATTCTACCAGAATACGCTTACCATAAATATATTGTACAGATGAGTGCAAATTAGACCAGACCAAATAGGAAGCAGTATGGCTGGTCTCTATTGGCAGATGATAATTAGACTTCCTGCAGTTCTCCTGGCTGAACCCACATGAAATCGCCAAGACCTTTTTTTCACGAAACCCAGCGCAACAGAAAGCAACCAGATTAAATTTAGTTTACTGTCTTCAGTTTCATCCTACTAGTTCGACTCTATCAAATATAATTGAAGGAACGTGAGCTCAACGGATTTTGCTAGTTGACGAATGAGACAAATTAATTCAAAAGGCTGGTATATAAATGGAGGTTAAACTCACGAGGGAATTAAACAATGCTCAATTAGGTAGATAACAAAGGAGGCCTGCACGTTTAGTGAGCTGACTGTTGCAGAGACCCCTGTGCTGGCTTGTCCGCTGGGTCGTGGGCTTCGACTGGGAGGCTGTGAAGGCGGCGGAAGAGAGGTTGTAGGCTGTGGGGAACGCTCAGCCGTCCGAAGTGCTGCGTTCAGCACGTTCTGCAGCACATTCCCAACGCGCACGAGGAAGGTGAGACATTCGAGAATGTTACGCAATATCACCGGGTCTCGAGGTGGGTGGCTTTTAAAACCCTTGAATGCGTCGGCGTTGGAGCTAACTCCGGTGGCGCTGGCATTCAGGTCGCCTGCAGCCGTAGAGGAAGAACTTGCACCATCTGCGGGTACACGGGAAGCCTCCTCTGTCGCTATACTCCGAAGCGAGTCATCAGGTCCCGTGCATGGCGAGTAAGCAACCCCGGCACAACCTTGGACACCCATCAGGCAGCGAAACAGCTGATATATTAGGCGCAAAGTTGGAGGAAATGTGACGAGGTCAGCATCACTAGGTTCCATGGAAGTGCTCGTGCTGTTAAACGGGCACGACGTTGAGGTGGCTCCATCCAAAGCTTGGGCACCAGTATGTTTAACAGCACTATTTGATGCAAGATTCTTTCGCCAAGTGGGATAGTCTGAAAGAGAATGTTCAAAAGAGGATTATGTAAATCTACAGGCAAAAGTCTGTTTAGAGCAACATTAAATCGTCGTTGAAACCTTGCTCCTATCTAAGGAGTTGTGAAACCCAAGAGCTTAGTGGTGAACCACACAAAAACGGAAAGTATAGTTAAACTGCTAGTGTTCCGCAGGCTTGTTTTGCTATGAAATACTAGTGGAGTCTTCGTGAATTGCGCCTGCGTATATGAATGTAGACCACCAAAGTTTATGCAAAATATGCCCCAATTAGTCTCGTAAGCTATAGCCTATCAACGGAAGCACTGTGTCATGGAATAGCAGAAAAGAAATAGTACAAATAAATCGAAAATCCGCTGACAGAATAAAGTATAACCTGTTAGCGCTCCCTATCTACTTGATTTCATTTGCTTGCCGTGGTTGAAATGTAAACTGAAAATAGCCACATCTCAAATTTTCTAATTTCAGCATAAACTATCTGGTGATCCTCATTGATAAGACAGAGGACCTTTAAACTCTAGAAGCAGTATTTTGGTTGGATTACTAGTGTTCTGCAGCCGATCTACTTATTACAGAATGGAATATCGGCACCCCATTTTCTCTTGTATTATTGGTTCAAATCCGCGTGAGGCGGTGGCATGTTAACCGATACTTACCGTAAATTAAACCAAAGGCAGCAGAATTATACTTCCCGGCCTATTTTCGGTCACTACTACCCATATCCACTTGCCAAACAGGGTAGACCGGGCTCAAATGGGAGTCCAAGCAAAACTCGACCATTGAAATAAGGGTTTACACCCTGTAAGCCGCGATCATGAATATCCAATTTTGTGAGAATGACATTTTTCCTATTTACAGTATCGTTCACCCATCGGGTTACGACTTTCTGAGGGCAAAATCGTGTCTTAAATGACCTCTTCAATCAGCTTAGTCTTAATTGCATGGTTGCGATTATCCTTTATTTTTTCAGTCAAGTCTCAATGTCACCAATCAATCGGTGACTAACTTTTCCGTCCCTGATAGCCAAATATTTTAAATTTTCCAACAGGTCGTTATCACCATGGTGACTCGAGTATAGATAGTTTGCTGCTATTTACCTGGTTTAACAGTAAAAGCTCTTACAGCATCCACAGTTAACTCGAGTCTTGGAAGGGCGGGAGGTGAGGCGGGTGCTAGGTGTTGACATAGGCGGCTGGCCATCTCGAACCAATAGCAGACGTCTTGACAGTAAAGACAGCAGCTCGTAGAATCATTGGCTCCCGCCGGCGCCATAAGGGCAGCTAGTCCACTGACGCCTGGAGCCGAGGTAGGAGGAACCGTCGGTGAGGGGGCAGTGCAGTGGCCGAGACATTTATGGCTGTAGAACGGCTGTCTGTCAGATGGCCGCTGATCGGACGTGTTGCTGATCAGGCCGCATGGTATCCATCGGAGCTGCAACATGTCTGTGAGTAGACAAAGCACCAATTGCGGAGTTTCTTGGGTGAAACCCGTGTGACCGAATGGGTCACATAGACGTATCTAAAAAAATTAAAAACAGCATATACGGCACACCTTTTGCTCGCAGATTTAGTGAAAATTATTTGTTAAAACAAGCAGACAAAGAAAATGCAGGAAAAAGAAATACGTGACAAAATACAGAAGTTTCGGTGCATGGTCCTTTTTAAATATTCAGACGACCTCTATAGCGAAATAACTAGATCATTATGTTAACTTAAATAAATAAATATTCTTTAAATATTTAGGGAACCCTCAGTGTTTTCCATTCAGGTACCATGAAACAGATTTAGGTCTGCACAAAAAAACATCAATTTTTCTGCCCTGCTTACTATCAATCTTTGAATCTCATGTCCATTGATGCTAAAAAATATTAAAGAGTTACTTCGTATTTGCATATCACACTAACGAAAAACAATCCTGCTAAAAAAGCAGACTGACAGTTTGTTTCCTACACTCTTATACTCCCAGACACGCGCTTCTAACTGCCATTATTTAGTTTTGGGTTCTGCAGAGACATCCATAATATGTACTGATATTTCTACGAAATAGAAAGGTGCATCTCCAATACAGCTAATGCTGTAAGCTGAATAAACCTTTGTTCCAGGCGTATCATTTAATCTTCCACAAATTGAAAGCAACAGCTTAGATAATTAACTATTTAGAGTATCATACACCAGGTATTTTATAAGTTATTTTCATATTTCAGTTTAAATTAAAGTCACCGGCGGAAAGTTTTTGGGCAAATTTAAAGTACCAATTAAAGCAAGGCAGAGTTTATTACACAGAAAGCGTAAACTGCTATAAATTGCCAACTGACCTGCTTGCCCAAGAGATCTAGCATCAGTCCTAAACACCGCGTTGCCCGATAGAGGATGGTTTTCTTGTGCTTGGGGGAGATTCCTGGCTTGCTATCCTGACGTACGGAATATCGCCTGGACTGACGTTTTAGGTTTCTCGTTTTCTTCTCCTTATGTGAAAAAACGTCGTGTGGTGCATATCTATCTTCAGAAACGTTCCTTCGCTCCTCTCCATTATTAATCTGCTTCGATAGCCTTTTTTCACTCAGGAAAAAACGGATAGCACCCTTTTTAGTAGTTTGCTCATCCGAGGCAAGCAGACCAATTGATTCATCATCGGCATACTCCGAATAATCTTCTGCTCGTTCTTCAATGGGGAAATCATCATCACCCCGACCTGGTTTCTCGTGCAATACTCTTGGGTGAGGTTCGCCATCAGAACCACTTTCTTCTAAGCTACCTTGCTCGTCCTCCTCGTCGTCAAAGCAACCATCCAGGTAATCTGACCCATGGCTAGCGCAGTCGGAGTAAGTGAGATCATCGCAGTCGCTTTCACTGAGGTTCACATCTCGATGATCAATAGTAGATATGTACTCGAAGAATTTGTTATGTTTTGCGAAGGCAGCAGTTCCGTGGCGGAACATGGTTAAAAGTTCCTTCATAGGGATGCTGACGTCGACAGTAGTGAGGATCTGAAATACCCAACAAGGACAGGTGATTGAAGAGATTTTTCCACCGCTACATTGGCTAATTTAAGTTAGTCTGACAAGGATCGACCGACCTCCAGCCATGAAAGGACCTGGTCTTGCACCGCGACTGATGCGTCAATGAAACGGTCACTGGCAAAGTGATATACTTTGGAGGGCAAGAACGGAAATGGTCCTGCCGTGGCGTCGAAGATTTTCCTGACAAAAAGAGCTTGGCATTACACATTGGTATGCGAACATACATTTGCGTGTAGCAAAAATTTCATTACGTTTACTTGAAAGGTGAAAAAACCCGTGGCTTCAGGGGGAATTCAAACTCACAGCCGCCAGGTGATGGCTTCAGTCCAGCCAACGCGCCAGCCATTTCAGCTACGAGGCTTAACCAGGAGCAGTGAGGTTAAGCACACTGGGTTCCAGTGGTCAGCATGGCCTACTGCAATGCATGGAATTCATTGATTTTGGTAGAGTAAGCTGGCTGCCCCAGCAGGATTTCCTAAGCAGCTAGCTTACCGTATCATATTTTTGGATTGCCTACGTTGCAGTAGGTTGGACGGGTTGTTTGACCCAAGTGTGATTAATTTCACGGCCCTAATTGGAACTTCGTAGTTCAGATGTTTAGACCGCTGGCTGCACTGAAGCCTTTTTCTTGCTGTCGTGGGTTTGAATCCAACTGAGGCCACCAGCATTTTCACAATTGAGTCAAATGAATTATAGTTTTTTTTGTTTGTCTTAAAACCTGGAATTTTACAACTGAAGTTTCAAGATTGTGCCGGCAAATGTACTCCGCTAGCCGTTGACCATTTATCACACTATGCATAATTACGTTGGAGGTTTTGCCTATGTGATAAGAGGATAATCATCACTTGGTAGTAAGAAAATCGCAAACTGCCGTATTAAAGAAGAATAGGATGTAAACGGAAACTGCTTACTTTAAAATGATTTCCAGTTCACGATAGTCATCAGGTTTTACTTCAGTTCGTATCGCCTCCAACCAGTATGGGATGATATAATCCCAAGTCTATGAAACAATAAGATGCAATTAATTCCATAAGCACTTTGTGTTGAGGCACTTTCAGAATAAATATGCAAAGAAACATTCAAGCAGACTTTTTCAGCAAACACAACTGCGTTTATAATTCGGAAAATTTAATCCATGATATAACATAATACAAATGCGTTGAGCCTAGTGTTGAGGAATATGAAGGAAAGAGCATGAAATACAATTGCAAAAAAATATTCAGTTAACAATTCAGACATATTTTCTTGGAAGAAATCAGATTGCAAAGCAACAGGTGATCGGGTGAAGTCTGCTTGTGTAGCAGATGGAAATCAATGTTGAACTTCAAACATGAACGAATTATGCTTACAACGATATCTGCAACGCCGACTGCTAACGCGTACATACCATTACGGAGCAGGGCGTCTATTATGCTTCAGCGACAGTTTTGGCACTAAAACAAACTCATGGCTGTGGAAAATAATTTTGATTTTCCCAAGGGTGGTTAAATATTAGTGGCCTACATCTCAGTTCACGTTGAAACAAATTTAGAACTCAAAGGAACATAAGTGCAATGCCTCGAATAGCCTGCCAACAAACTTTTCAGTTGTAATCAAATATGATTCAGAAATATTCAAAAGAATATATTTTTCCTTCAAGCTATCCTCTTAGGGTTTGATACAGGGTATAATTCTTTCGACATTCACAATTAAATGCGCAGGGCATATCTGTTAAACTTCCAAAAGGTTTACCCCAAGGCGTTAACACCAAACGAGCTATATTCGATTTCTTTACATGGAAACATCTTTTTGCAACCTGTTTTGCATTTGTTAAACGTCCTTGGAGAATTACTAGGCTATCTCATTAATTTATCTTATATCTTCTTTCCGTTGCCATAATTCAGAAGTTGAGTAGAAAATTACTGGATACTTACTCCGATATGTGGAATATACCAAGACTTGTTAGATTATCCAAGCGGAAACTGCCCTCTTAATTATATGGGGAAACGTTAAGCCTTAAAGCATAAAACTGTGTTCACCTCCAAACTGTGGTTTAAAGAAGGGGATTATTCCAAACGAATTTCTTGCGGACCCTACAAGTTTTCGCTTTTATGAACTCGAGTAAGCTTTCTAATTTTCACTAATCGGGAGATTTCTCTAAATTTTATTTTCCTGTCAATGACACTTTAATGATAAGAGAGGCGGCATCCAGAAGTGCAACAACAAGGGGCATGATGGCACTAACCTCAAACGTCATAATATCGTATGGAATGAGACTGCCGATCCGGCTGAGTCCGTGTTTGACAACTGTGGTCTTGCCACACAAGGTATCCCTGTAAGTATGTAAGGTTTGCCGGCAAGTAGGAAAGCAAACTTACCAGCAACTGCCCACGCGGGCCACTTCAACGGGATGCGGAAGTAGAACAGCTAAAATAACCTCCAAGTGCGTACGTTGCACTTCTTGAACCCACTTCATTATATACTGTAAAAGCGAAATAATATTAAGTGTCATTTGACCCCTATGGGGGAATATCTGTACTGTAAATTACAATGATGAAGAGAAATGATTCTAATCACCACACTAGAAAGACTTTGGCGACGTTATAAAGAATGTCAGGGAGAAGAAGATAGACGGCATTAACCAGATGCCCTAGATGTTTTCTTAACAATCGGATGCTTACAGTTCCTTCAAACGCACACTAATAGAGTAAGAATCCATGGTGACATATTTTACGTTTTCTCCTGCCCAGTGGCCACACCCATTTTAACCAAATTCTATTGCCATTATGAAATTAACCTAACTACGTGAAGTAGGAAAAACATTCAGCATGACAACCCCTTTTGTGAGATTTGCTCGAGCTATTAAGACTGAACATTCGCATGGATGCTCTAACATTGGGCTGTCCTACCATGGCTGACAAGAGATTTATTTATCCTTCTGTTAGAACTAAAATTCCAGTGCAATCTATGCAGGAAAAGGCGGTCGTGTTTGACACGTAAACCGGTCTATTGTTCTAATGAGAGAAGCTTTCATATACTTAAAGTAGTAAACCAGCATATGGAATCGTTTGTCCCCGACTGGGACTGAACTACTGGCGCCCTGAATTAAGCCGTTGAAGCCAAATGGAACTCAAATGTTGAACTCTTGGTCTATTGAGCCACTGTCTATCGAGGATGAACAGGAATATTCTGGTCAGTTGAAACACTTACAAAGATTTCAATTCGTTTTCCTACTCGTAACCCAGCGCGTCAGTATGGGCGAAATGGTTGACCCAGGTCACATATAAAGTCACATGTCAGCAAAAGTATAAGCATATACATACTTATCTCTATTTTAGGAAAACTTTATCCTTGGTGACTATCCTCCTAACGCATGGATTCCAAGATAAAAATTGTGTGAATGCGTCCAGTTTCGTTAATTTTATAGAAACACCATTATGTGAGCATAGCTTACACGGTAATCTTTGAGTCTAGTTGATTGGTCTAAATTAATTTGATCGTGGTGACATTGTAAGTTTGAAGGAAAATAATATGAAATCGCTCTAGGATAACTCGATTCAGTCTTAAATTACCAAAACGTGCCTTACCAACTAGCCAATTAAAAGGAGATTTTCGTCCGTCCAATTAAAATTGCGCAAATTAGAGTACCGAGTTCTGCTACTCACCTCGCTCTTAACGCGTTCAATCAAATCGCCGAGTTCATCTAGGGTAGGAAATTTGAGCCAATTAGATAACAGTCGGGCACGGACTGAACAAGGCAAAGCATGCGGTTGTGAAAAAAAGGCAAAACATCGACGCAAAGAGCAGCAATCGATTGCAAGCAGAGCAGATGGCGGTAAAGCGGACAGTTGCATGAAGTCGAAAGCGCCGATTACAAGGCAAAATAATGCAACGAGAAGCGTAGTCTCTTGCGTAGTTCGTTAGTGGCTACTTGACAAACCTAGGTTATGATATATCGGCTAAAGAGGACATGTAGTTGGCTTGAGAATAACATTAGGAACACAACGGCACCATTGGACGAACAAAATATCGGGTGTTAATTGACAGATTTGTGAAATTATGTCGAAGAGGGAACATATTTACAGAGTGGAAGTGGATCGAACCTAAAGTACACTCAAGTCACGCAATTTCATTCAAATGCTCGAAGTAGGACAAAACAAAAAGGTGTGCATGAAACCCAGCCTTAGCAACTAGTCTTTTTTTACAAATTTACAATCAGCTAGTGGAGCAGCAGAAGTCGTCTTGGTTCTATGCAACGCATTAGTGGGTACTTTATCAGCAGTCATTTCTATAACTAGGAGTGATTTATAATTTTTGGGACAAGAGGGGTCAGTCTGAGCGTTAATCGTAAAAGCGCGACAAACGTCATACTGTCACTGAAATGTCAGATTCGGTTCTCTTCTCAGGTTGAGAAAACATTATGAGCGAAATCTGATAAGTGTCCATGATAAGTTTCAAGCCGGATGGAGTGACAAGGTTACCCGACGAGTGATTGCGAAGCCAAACAAATATTTATACACCTGAAATATGACACAATTTTTTCTTACGCTATGTAAAATTAAATATTTACCAACGATGAACCAAACGAGCCCAACAGAATTAAACTTTTATTTTTTAGTATGTATTACGAGTATTGTGTGAGTAACTGCGGTCAACTATCTCGAAACATAGTGGTTAATTTTATCCGTATGCATTTGGACGCGATGAACATTTTCAAACATTAGATTGCTGTTTCGATATTATGTCGAGTTTGCTAATATCTGATTGGCGCACCTGACGGAAAAATATGAACTTTTAAGCTAAAACATATGCGACGCTAATAGATGTGTAAACATTCGCCATTTCTATTTGGGAAATGTCTTATGTGAAGTTTTACCTTTTTTGTAGGGACCCTATGCTTTTAGTTGTTTATATGCAATTAGAGCGTGGCATTTCGGGGATGGTAATTACAATCCCTTACGATGACCACGTTATTAAAAATAAATGAATACTTTATTCACTATGCGTGGTTGTGTCATTCGAAACCCATGTATATAAATTATCCTTGTTTTTAAAAATTCAGATGGAAATTTGTTACCGATAGACGTTCTATCTTCCGGATATGGTAAAATATAAGACAGAATCGCCTTTAATTTTGGATCATAAAGCTATTGGTGTAGATCCCAAAACTCGGCATATTCTAGGTAGCTCGATCAGAAAACCCAAAAGCAGTAAGTTTTGTTTTGCCATGTCTCAGACTTCAAACTTTGATTGTCTTTAAGATTTTTTTTACTAAGCCTACCTTACTTCGGATAAAAAAGCTCATTTTATACAAAGCTCTCAAAGCAACAGAAATCACTTGCCTTACTTACTTATTGTTAACGTCTAATGCGATGGACGTTTGACATGTGCAAAAAATTAACAAACGGAGGAATGTTAATGAGTGGGTATTATACCGACATACACTAGTATTGCAATGGAACTAACATTTCCTTACTTAAACGTTTATGCTCGGAGTTTACTCAATGGATTATATGTTCCGGTAAAATGATAATCTGTTCTATTGAACTACTTTCTTCAACTATATTTCCTGCTCGAGTTAATTTTTTACTCAAATGTCGAATTCGGATCTATAGCGAGGGTTGGAAATCACCCATTTCCACGTCAAACATTTTTGATGCACATCCTTGCTACCAATTCGCTATTAGGTAGAAAAAACATATTTTTCTGAAAAAGATGTCAACTACTTTGGCAGATATCCTTATCAACAGCTGCCATTGTGAAAACTTAACGATATATATTCCCCGGTAGCATGATCGTGTCGTGATAGTTGTCACCTAATTCTATACGTTCAAGTTATAAAACTTCAACCGCCAAAAACAGCACAATAATTCTGAAAAACCTTCATTTAAATTTCCTCCTTATCAAACTTATTTTCAAGGAAATAGTATAGGGTGCAGAGATCCTTGTTCCTTGAGCGATACATTTACGTCTATGGGTAACCGGATATCAGAAGTTGACCAAAGGCGAAACTGAGAAAAAAACTCATTAAGTAGCAAAGTTTGACGTGGTCCTGTACTTAGAGGTTTAGATGCTCCTACAAGATGAGAAAAGATTCAAGCACGCACACGCTGCTGCCGTCGAAACGTCTAAATGACATGTGAAAGCGAAAGATGTATGGAAAACATGAAGGGCGCAAAAAGAGGCCAAAACACCTGCAGTTAAAAAAAACAATAGGCTTGTGCGAAGACATGGCGACAAAGACGATGTAGACAGTGAAAGGTTATAGCAACGCAACCATTTGCCTATTCTATACGGTTTTCCAGGCGAAGCGAAAAAAAGTGCAGTTAAAAAAACCAAAACCGGCATCAAAAATTTTCCCATTGGCACAGTGAGCAGGGAAATTACAGTGTCGTTTTAGCGTTCCTTGCCCAGGATAGCATGCGGTGGCTAATAAAATTGGGCAAAATGAAAAAGAAATTTATACTGATAAGACGCATTATTTTGGCATCTTGGACGATAGTTTATGGCATAAACAAGATTTATCAACTTTTTAAAGGCATTATGAACTCCCTTTCTTTCTTGAAAATAAAATAAGCGATGAAAAGACCACTTAAGATTACAGGCCATGGTAAATGTGTTGAAATTTTACTAACCTTCAGTTGTATAAACAGTGTCCAGAAACCAATTGAATATACCGGCAGTAACGCGTGTAAGAAGGTCCTGTAAGGATGTAAACAGCTCACAGTTAGAAAGCATTGAACTTATTTTCACCCTATGAATTGAGTAGATGGTCTATAAACAGTTAATGTGCTATTTCAGAAAACATTGACCAATTTTATTACCTTTGGTTTCGTTTAAAAACGATTTGTGAATTGGGGGTCGAAATATAAATTATCGGGTAGCATAATCTCGGAATATTTCAGTCACATCAGGAAGCCGGCTTTTGACAGACCAGTTTGAATGGACACGTCCAGGTAGAACGCAAAGTATTATAAAAACCGAGAGGATTGGAACCTCTACACATTAAAATCTCAAATTGTACTCTAATTTATCTATCAAGCCAATTCAGACATAATTGTTATAAAGAACAAGGCAACTTAACTGCTCTTTAGAATACTAAAATAGTTGTGTTTAATACAACATTGAAATATACTCCGGATGTATTCAAAAAATATTGAAAATAAGTAGCAAAATTAGTAAAGCAGTAAGTAACAAAAGTTGTAGCTCATATCAGGTAAATGAATTTCTCATTTGGTTTTTGAAAAGAACCAGGACAATATAAAATTTCCGCTAGTCTTTAAAGAGTATCATTAAAAAGGAGTGACTATTCTTATAGGACAGCGCAGAGCCAAGAAACGCTGACGACCTTACTAACCTGTCACATGGTCTGGCCAAACTGTTACCAATTCGGTTGCCTGCATTAACTTGATCGAAAAGGTGAATTTTAAAATAGCACACTTTATAAACAGACTTATTGATTAGAGTTCTTAGTTGCGTGGTAAGAGCATTGGTCGCGGGATTCTGCATTACTTTTGGATCTTCTGTTTTCTTTCGAACATAAAGTTAAAGTTTACCGAATGCGATAGCAGAACAGAGTAAATTAAGCGATCGAATCCTAATGGCGATCAGTTTAAGACCAGAAATTTCTCGATGGCAGACTGACGGTGTTGTCATTTACGACAGTCATAAAGAAAACAATATCAGAATGGACACTTTTATTGCCAATACGCAGCCCATGAATTAGGAAGAAGAAAGAAAAATGGTATGCATTCAGGGATTACTTATTAACAACCGATTAACGGCATTTGTGCGGTGACCGGTGCTGAACAACTAATGACCTATCACAAACAGCCTGTCTTCCAACCTTCCCCTCGGACCGTCCGCTTGCCCTTGGTGAAAAAATGCCCAAATAACTACTCAAAACGAGTCAAGTTGGGCAAATTTTTCGTAGACCTTTGGACTCGCTTATGTTTAAAAGGGCATACAAACCACAATGAGGATATCAATCAAAACAATGTGACCAGACGCCAGAAATGTATCAGAAGCATACTGTGTTTGTTTTTTCTGTTGGTCGGCACTTTTCACCAGCAAGGAGGGCTCCGTAGATCGCTAGTACCTTGTGATCTTCATCGTCATACCTGCCTTCTAGTGCTAACTCCGGCTCACCATTTGGACCCACGACATACCTTCCCAAGTTTGAGTAATTAACGCGTACATTTCCTGTCGCGTCCGTTCGTCCCTAAATACAAAAAGAGTGGTTTAACTTATTTTTACAGCCGTTTCACAGTAAACCAAACTGCATTGAAAGATGAAGGGTTTTCTTTCATAATTTCGTTTTTACATAAACGATGTCATCAAATTCACAAGATAAATATTCAGTATATTTCAGTTAGTGCAAATTATTATTATGGAGAAGGAACAAATGTGTAAATTTTACATTATAAAGACAAGTTAAATTTTAAAAATTTTATCGTGATAACCATTTGAAAAAGATTTACTTCATCTCACTAAAAAAAGGAGATTCTGGTGAAGTTCTGAAAATTTTATGTTTACTGGTCTGGTATGGAAATAGTGTTTCTAATAGCAGTTATAAAAGGCTTGGCCCTCTTCTAGCTAGGACATATTTTTCTAAAATTCTCAGCAGTTCAAGCTGTTACTGAATAATTTATTATTCTGGCCTCTCCCTCCGAGTATATGGCTGGAGAATTATAGTTCGGCTTGGATGATAAGAGCATGTGATAATTCTGCACAATGATCATGCAAAGTTCCCATGTGCGAGCAGCCCGTGAACTAGCGAAAATATAAATATTTCGGACCTGCTTTCTTGCTTGAAACCAAACATCGTTCATATAAACCTGCCTGTCCTATATAATTCCTCAATTTCCTCCAAAACCACACGAACAAATTCATGCAAGACTTGAAACGATTTTAAAATGAGCAGGTCGCTGCGTTTTAACAGTAGCTTGGAATGAGAGGACTACCTTCAATTCAGTAACACAATTTTTTTGAGATAGCAAGAAGGAACCTCGAAGTTAAAGATGAAACGCGTTGTTGTTTAATAAAAATGAATGCTTGCCGGCATTCTCAGCCCTCATTTTACATTCACTAGTCTGCTACAGGATTAGTCAAGTGGGCAAAATTCAGGCGGTTCGGGCATACCATCATGTTCGCACTCTCCTGCCCCCCTTGCTGATTGGATATATATTGTGCGGTCTGACCAGAAACAGCAGAGGGGGCTCCCCCCAATGCTTGAACAGCAGCTCCACCGGACCCAGTTACCAGGAAGTCTGGTGGCATCTGTGGACCTCCAGGGCCAGCCGGCGCTGCTGGTGTACTCTGAACGCCGAGGGAGTTGCCAGTGCTCCCTCCAGTTGTACGCCCATCCTCGCTGTGACCAAGTAGAAGTTGACGCCAGCGTGGATTGCTTTCTCGTGTAAGAGCAATGATTGATTCGAGCATGCAGGGTTGCAAGTCAAGACTGCTTGACCAGACATCCGGGATCTGCGTCTGTGAGAGATGCGGAAAAACACTATACCTTCAGGAATGTAAACAAATAAACTGCGTCGTCTGGGAAACAGCGTGCCTTTGATGAAACCTCCAGAGCGTTCTGACGACTTGCAGGGCGGGGATAAAGTATTTTAATAAAAGGAGTAAACTTGTAGTTGGTTTCATGCTCACACTCACCTGAAAGACGTGATCGCTTCCAGCCGACTCTGACACGCCGTTACAGTTGCCATCGGAAGCCGTAACTTGGGAATTGTGTCTGATGAGATGGCACGTCTCACAAAATCGAATAGGCCGATTCCCGTTTAGGAAAGCGCACTCTACAGAGAAGCAGGTGATGACTGCGGTATTGTTCTTGCTACGACAGGTTTTTGACTCGCAGACCGAACTAATCTATTCACAAACAACGGAAATAATAGGAGCTAGATATAAACATCAATAAGACATAAAGATCTGTGACTTGTTTGAGCTTTGTGCAGCAAGGAACATGAGCGTCTGGACGGTTTTCATCCCAGTGCTCGGAATGAATATTCGTTATCAATAATGTGTGTCCTTACTAATGCCATAGTTGGAACGGGTACTGCCAGAACTGCAAATGGCTAAGCGTCGGCCATTATGTTCTCGACCTGTTCCAAGGAAAATCAAAGTACTAACAGGATTACGGTGATATTTTATCGTGCCGTCGTGCAGGCGTTGTTCTCAGAATATTAGGATTTGGTACATGGGACATTTGTTTTACTTGCGTTAATTAAGAACTCCTGCACAAGCCCACCAACCCCGAAATCAACCAATCCAAATCCGATAAATTAACCTCCAAAATGTCTTGTTCCTAGAAGAGGTAAAGTATGAGGTTCTGGAAACTTTGTACAATACTGTCAGTTCCATGGATTGGGTTGATCCGCGTAGTTTACATAATGCTAAAAAAATCACACGCATGAGTATGCTTCTTTCCTTGACTTCGACTGCTTTGTAATATCTTCGTTACGAGCACGTGTTTTCTACTTCAAGAATATAAATACTTCACTAGCATTAACTATGAAGTTAACATTTCAGATTATATAGGACATTCTCTGATGTAAGTTAACTTTTCCAAGTAGTCCAGTTAAAGTAATTTGTCATTTTGCGACGGTCAAATCATTTTTCATCCTTTAAAAGCTTGATGAAAATGAAGAATAAGTGAGAGCTACGTTCAGAAGGACGGTCTTGGTGGCGTGTTACAAAGACTTGGAAACAACTTTATTAACAACTTGTGAGCAAACAGCAACGAACATTTGGAAACTTGCGAAATAAAAACTTTTAAATGGTCTATTTGTTTATGTTTAATTGTGCGGAATGTCAAAACTTTAATTCAATCGAGCATCGGTTTGGGATTGCAAAGAGATTTTTCATCCAACATTTTTAGCTAATTTTACTGTAATACAAAATCGAAATATCAATCAAATTGAACAGCTTGTGTGAACTGTCTGGTTACGTGATTACTCGGCAAGTCACTGCTCCTCAAAGCTTTTAATTTCTAGTATGAAATTTTCATCTGGCTCAATTTTTTTAAATTGGAAAAGACATTATATTGCATGACCGTTTTGCAAGAGATAAATGTTAGGTGAGGTCTGATTGTTGCATGTTTTTTATGCTGGACAACGTCCTTTTGAGTACAGCACACCGTGAAGCTTAAATTGGTCTGCGCGTTTAACACTCAGGAGAAGTAAACTGACCTTACTCTAATCAGAACATGTGACGTCACGAGGCTTAGCCGGTCGAACTTTGAGTGTTGTAAACATAGATGCTAATTACGAAAACGTGTTCTATTAGTAACGTTCCACTGATAATTCCTTGGCCAATAATGTACCATTCTAGGCAGAATTGTGAAACACGTTAGCCTTCGAAAGTTCTGTTAATACGGACATAAACACGATGGTCAGTGGGTATTATTGAGTGAAAGAAGTACACTGAGTGAAAACTATGTTCATCAGACAGCAGCGGATCTTACCTGCCTACTCGGTAAGAGAATATCGGTAAGCTGGTCAAAATCCCGTCGGTTAAGGGCATCAGCGCAGTCTAGGCAGACGTAGAAGGGCGGGGGTTTGTTGCCATGGCGTACGGAAATCTGAGCATCCGTAGTCATCTGCATAAAGTCACATCAGTTGTATTTAAATTATCAGATTAAAAAGGCGATAATAACTTTCGTTCCGGAGACGAACCGACACTGCTAGAGGGAGTTTGAAAATTGTATACAGACTAATTCTAATGAGGTATACAAGCCATTAGCTCTAGAGAAAGAGGGCGCATCGGTCTTCAGTAAGTGTGTCCACATAAACAACGACTGGCCATATCCCACTTTTCCATTATTTAGATACAGACATTCTCAAAAGACAAAATCCAAAAGTCTAAGATCAATGTGTTTATTGAAGAAGGGCCTGGTTTCTTTAATGTGGGCAATACAGAGAGAGATCTTTACGAAATCTATTTATTCGTTAATTTTATCTGACCTGAAGATTAAATATGCATGGGCTTTTGTAGCAGCCTTATTCTGCTCTGAACGGGTAATGAATTGGACATACTAACGTGTGTCATCGATATCTTCCGAGGGTGGTAAATACAGGTCTACCGAATGTTAAGTACAACCATATCCTAACCCCGTTAAATTCCCGCAATTTAAAACCCAATGTTAAGTAGCTGATCCGAAAGTTACTCCTAAGTTGGCCTTAAACGCAAAATCAGAATTACCCTTCTGGAAAAAGATGCGTGACTGGTCCTCAGTAATTAACCAAGAAGCACCACTAAGTGACCTCGAACAAAAAGCTTATCCTACTGACCTTCATCGCAAATGTCTTTCCGGCCTTGTTGGGACAGTCCGTGCGTTCACAGGTCACAGGTCTCCAAGCTGTAATAGAAAACCGCGAAAAAGGCTACAACACTAGAGGCAAATGAACGTAACGGCTTGTCATTTTCCGAATCATATACATCTTCCTGTTGGGTTATTTAAGACTAAAAACTGGGGTATTTTAAGCAATAATGAAGACTATTGTGTGTGCCGAAATATAGAAGGTCAATTTTAATCTAGATATTCAGAAAAAATAGGTATCCACGGGGTCCTTAGATCTTTAAAAATTAAAGCACAAAAAGCTTTAAATAAATACAGGCATTCTCTCGGATTTGCAAACGTTTTAGGGAACTGTAATGCCTTTCAGGTTGTTTTGACATATTTTGCCATTTACAATTGACTGCTCATCCTGTGTTTTCTTTCGATTCAATCCGAGGTTCTATGTGAAAAAAACAATTAGTTATAGGGAATACAGCGAATCGGAACGAAAATGCGCATTTCCCAACAAGTACATTTTAACAAATGAACCAGTATATAAGTAAAGAAACTACGAATTCTTTAGTAAATAATTTATCTATGTTGTGCGCCGTTGGTATCACATGCGAACTATCTTATGGATAGTGCAGGTTGCGGCAAAGCCTACAAACGTTTTGGGATACGTTTATGAGCACTTTTAGATACGTATTACGGAAAAAACTTCTCGCCCAATCAATTGCAGTCAAGAGACCACAGGATAAGTCAAAGAACAGTAGCGTACGTTCCCAAGTGTAATGCTTCGGTTTTAGAGCGTCACAGGTTTGAAATGTGGTTGGACAGAGATCGGGCCAATAGTGAAAGAGATGACACACAGCCGGCAGTCGCGCCTCTGTTGGTCCATATGCTATCACCATTAGAAGATCCTAAACAATTTTAAAAAGACGATTCGGGGTTATTAGAATTTAAAATGCATGCAAAGGATTTCAAACATTAATAGATTTTCTCCATGCAGTGACATAATCGGGGCAGAAAATGATAAATATTTCATAAAACCGAAATCACAGAAGAAAAATATTTTGGGTAGTTGACAAATCAGAAGTTTCCTAAGTTTTGACATGTGAGCTTTATTCTTACTTCATTGAGGGGGCATCGCCATTTCGCTCACATGCGTAAGGTGCACTAAAGTGAGAGTTTCTCATATGGAACCACCACTGAAGTTTGTTTAAGTATAACGTATTCATTGCGTCTACATTAAGGATAACAGTCCAAAATAAAAAAGTAATCCGACAAACCGTCCGCTATTTTAACACCTGACACGCAAATGCTCGTAAATCCTTAGACTTAACATAATGCTGGAAAACGTTTAAATATAACAGACTGAACGCCATTCTGCGGCAAGATTTAACAATGAAACGATATAATTGACTCAAGATTCACTTTTATTCCATAGTCAGACGAGGTTTGAGAATGACTGCTATCAAGTCATACAAATGACCAAATCGCCATCATTACTGATATTCATTATATATCTGACTGTATCGATCTGAAATACTGTTCATTATGTCCTTCTCACCATTACATAATGAGGACAGTTATTCAGGCATTTCATACATTTCCGCCAACTGAAGGTTTCAAATTCTGTCATCTTTATTCATGTGATGGTTAACATATTGTATATTAACAAAGTAAAGGTGATGTAGCCATGGAGATTTTAATGTTGTAATGTAAGAAAAATAATCGAAACTTTTTAAGCTATCCAGGTGAGGGTAAATGACCAATACTGCAGTTGACATCGTTGTCTTTCTCCTTCATCTAGACATCCTGGCACAATTCAAGTACTTTGGAGGGCTCAATTCTGTTGTTCGTAGCTGTGTATTTTATTTTTTAGTGCGTATGTCAGCCTTAAACCAGGAGATTTTAAAATACCTGTGTACTTTTTTTCCCCGGCGTTCGCGATTGAACCGCGAGGTCATGTGCTTATCCACAGAAATGATATCTACGTCTCCAAAACTAAAATGCAACAAAGATATATAATCAACGCAAATTCTTTATCAAAAGGTATGCAATTACCTTGTATAGCTCCCTTTTTCTGCTTAGCAGGCTCTCCACAAGCCAGGTGTGACATTCTGAAAGTTAGATGGGAATTGGATTTCTCGTTAACCAGCCACATTTATTAGGTAAATGTAATCGAATTAAAATAGCCTTTTTCTTCCTGTGTATAGTTCGGTTTATAAATACAAGTGGATGTTTAGGGAATCACTGGATTAGTGTCAGGTACAAACATATTAACAAACAGCCAAGTTATGAGCTTCGCAACTCAGTATCGGATTCGTATACGTGTGGCAAATTTTTATTTATTCAGTAAAGCACTGTCAAGCTGCATCTAAGAATTCACCTATTTATAGTAAGCAGAACTGAGGGGATTTGTCTTGCAATCATTTTAAGTTTATGCTGTGGCTGCCATAGCAGTGCATTGCGTAAGGAACAACCTCGAAATCAGGGTAGGAAAACAAATAAATTGCCTTATCCTGTACAAAAAACACTTCATTATAAGAACAGGGGGATCAACTGAAAGGCATGTACCTTACATTACTGGAAATATCCTTATTTGTCGGTAAATTTGAATTACCTGCACTTTCCACATGCTGAAACACAATTGTTAAAATTGACGGTATTGAATCTATGGCAAAGGATTCTTGGCATTGTTTTGCTGAAAATAAAACACATGCAGATCAATGAATCAAATTATTATTTAACGTAGAAAAATTATCCTAGAATGCCTTATTAGTTTAGCTTCTTTGTCATACTGGAAGATGGGATATTTAAGCATAGTAGTAGCAGTTAAAATACTATAACATAGTGTCTAAAGGATATCGGAAGATATTCAGCCAACGTCTAGAAGCAAGTTAAAATTTTATTTCTCAATAGGATTTTTCACTATCATTCTTTATATTTGGGCATCACGTACAGTAAACGAGCGGTATAACAACCGAACACAGGAGCTCAATAGTGCTTATATGCACACTCGGCGGAAAGTAGCTGATCGCAGATGCAATGACAAGTGGCATTCCATTCAACTGGACGTCATCCAGAAAAAGAATCACGATGTGTAATGTTCGAAGTAGATGTTCGCAGACGCCTTAAAATATTTCAGAAAATACGAAATCAGAAGGAAATACATTATTTCATGTTCTGTAAACAGTAAACTAAAGTTAATAGCTATTAATTACTAATTACTAATCTAGATTACTGAATATACTAACGTTTTCAAGAAGTATTTGCAAATAAATAGTTAACTGTTAGAATTCAATCCAGCTATTTATCTCAAAACTGCAATTGACGACATCTTGCCTGGCTTCCGAAGATTAGCAAATTTTCTAAAGGCAACATCCACATGTTAACAATTAATTTATTGTTCGCAACGTAAATGTTAAGGGTAAAATCACGTATACTTCAGCTTTTTAGTATTTAAAAGCCGGAAATTGCACAATTTTTCGTAATTATGAGTAACTGCTATATAAACTGAAACAACTTAATAGTTAGCAGTGCATAGTCAAATGATATCGTTTCCAGTTCAGTATGTTTTAAGGTCAGAATATAAGCGTTGAAACGAAGGAAAATGTGGGAATGTTAAAGAAAAACAGCAATTTATTCCAGGAATCTACTTGAAATGCTAGCAAATTTCCCAACATTCTCAATAAGGTTGATGAGATTGATCAATAGGTGCTCAATGGAAGTTTTGGATAATGCGTTCGTTTTGCATTCGTCGTCCATATGATATAAATTCATATCGGCTTTGTTGAAGTTAGGGTTATCCCTTAGGTGTCTAAAAAAATAAAATTCTTGGGAAAGCAAACCCGTAAAGCGTTGACTGGAAAAACTTCAGCAAATTTATCAGGTCGCCTGAGGAAACTGGTGGGCCACTGACGAATGTAACTTTGTAGATTATTTCCTGAAATAATTTCAGTTTAGCGGTGACTGAGCGATTAAAAAAAATCTGGCACATACAGGCTTTGTAGGACGCCATTTTTCACGGCTTCACCTTTTGTAATGCGTACGCAGTTTACGCCCACATATAAGCTGTAGTATTGAAGGTGACCTTGAGGCCTGGGAAGGCCAATAGACGGTTGAAAATATATAAAGGTTTTTAATCCAGATACGTGAATATTTCGAAATTAATTTTCATAAATAACAATCTACAGCATAGAACGCACCGTTTACATAATAAACTCGTATTATTGCTAACCATTCCTAGCTGGGTTTAAAAATTATGAAGTCAAATAAGTGGTGCATCATTTTAAATTGGTCTCGGATTTCAACTCCTTGGACCTTTTTAAGATTTAGTCTCAACCTTCGTATACAAGACACGTCAGTTTCAAATAAACTTACGAGTGGATTGCCCATTCTGTAAATTTGGGACATGAACAGTCACTGGCCGTCCAAATATTCCTTTTCTATGGATGCTTACACGTCCCGGAGGTTATTCTTACGATAATTGCAGTTTTTAACGTTCACTTTCTTCCAAAACTCACGCTGGCGGTTTGATGCTTGAATCTGCTCTCAATCGTGGACGGAGAGGTCACAACAAAGGCTTATTCGTTGCATACTTCTTACGAGACTCTCTGTTGCGGCGAAAAATGACACCGTGATCGGGAGTCGAACCTGGTTCGGAAATACGAATGCCAACGCCCGTAAGCACTCGGCCACATCCGCATGGAAATTTTAAAAAAATTGCACACAAACAGAAAAGGTCAGCGAAGACAGATATTCTGTTACTACCTCTCCTCCTATCAACGGGCAAAAAGACTGATAACAGTATTGAATGTCACCTAAGAGGGTGAAAAGTGCATGGGGTGTTTAAGTCTCCTACAGAAATTACTATTGATGGAGAAAGAGATAAGAAACGTGAAACAAGAAATGTCCGATTTAAAAGAGAAGGTTCCTGGTTCATCCAACAAAAGATACCCGTAACAACAAGAATTCTAACGAAAGAAACTACGTATGCAAATATAGCTTCCTCAAGATTACCTAATGTAGGGCTAAGTGACATTGCGTCTGCGGAGCTCAGTTAAATCAGTAGACATCTCTTTCCTTCGAAAGTGAGATCAAACCAGCTAATGCACCTTACTACTGTAATCCAGCTCAGACAGAAGCAGTTATTCTCTGGATTACGAACCCAAGGAAAGGTACAAAATGAGGATGCTGAGAGCAGAACTGAAGAGGAGGACCGAGCAGGGGGAAAATGGCTCCAAATAAAGGACGGGGAAATAAAAGTGATAAAGAGGTCTTTCTTATGGTGGATTCTCGCTGAGACGGAGGACACTAAATACGATGTACCCAACTGTACAGAGCTTGAATAATAAAAAGAAGGCGCTCCAGAACTTGGATGACGACCACTCATCAGAACTCAGCGTCGGCGGGATGGACACCAGTTCATCTCGGAAAGCAATGACAGACTCTAGTATTCAATCGCGTGAAATTCGCAGAAGTCTATATGGAGGAGTTACCCAGTCTAAATTGAGATGTTTGTATACCAATGCTCAGAGTCTCCTATCGAAAGTAGATGAACTCAAAGCATTAGTATCAGACCGAACCCCCGATATCGTTGCCATTACGAAACGTGGCTCAAAAGCCGAAATGGCGGATAGCGAGGTTTTTGATTGATGGATACCAAATTTTTTCGAAAAGACAGAGAAAATAGAAAGGGAGGAGGAGTGGCCGTATATGTTAGGACAGGAATCTAGGCAGTCGAACGAGCACACTCCATTTTCCCTGAATGTGAATTTATCTGGATAAAGATAAAAAAGGATTGTTCACAGAACCTACAATTTTTGACGATCTACAGACCACCGAACATTCCAAGTGCAGCTGATGAGTCCCTCCTGCATTTGCTCAAGGAAGTAGCAAGCCACCAGGAGGTGCTTATTGCTGGAGATTTCAATGCACCTATAGTAGACTCGGTTAATCTGACAGTTGATGGTGCACCAACTTCCTTCGGCCACAAGCTAATGGATCTCACTCTCGACCAACCTCTGGTACAGAAGGTTCACATACCAACAAGATTTTAGAGAGAACCAGAGAGCAAATTGCCTGGACCTTGTATTTACGAAGGACTTCTCTAGCATTGATGAAGTGTATTCTATTGCACCCCTCGGTAAGTGTGACCATAGTACGCTGATGTGGGATTACTCACTTTATTCTCAGCGCCAGAATGGAACGGAATGCAAGCGAAATATATGGAAGGCTGATTTTAACGCGATGAGGAAAAGAACTGATGTCTATGAGATGGGATTGTTTGCTTAAAGGGAATCCGGAGGATGACTGGCGATCCTTTAAGACAGTCTCACTCGATCTGATTGAACGCTTTTTGTCCCATGAAGGTGCAAAAAGAATAGTCGCCCCGCATGGTTAACAAGAGAACTTAACAGGCAGCTAAAGAAGAAGAATAAAAATGGAAGGTATTCAGGGCAAACAGGGTCAGCAGAGCATCTCAAAGAATTTCGTCATCAAAGAAACGCTGTGAAAAATGATTCGTCAGGCAAGGAAAAAAACTTTGAATCAAGAATTATTCAACAGGCTGAATGTAAACCAAAAACTTTTATTCCATTATATCAATAGCCGACTAAAAACAAGGACCCAGTAGCAGTACTCATGGATGGGAATGGTGTTGAAGTCGTTGAAAAATTGCGACAAAGCCGAGTACTTAGGTCGGTTTTTTGCCTCGGTTTTTACTAGAGAACCGGAACTTCAGCTTGACCACGTCAACAGTGCTGTTATAGACGCCGGTCAAGTGCTTGAATATATAATCTTCCAGGAACCTCTCGTGGAACTAGAACTGCGAAATCTGATAGAAGCGAAGTCATCTGGTCCGGATGATATACCGGCCAAGTTCTTGAAAGAACTGGCCAGCGAACTGTCCAAACCACTAGCGCATATATTTAATTCGTCATTTGAATCAGGGAAACTGCCATCCGAATGGAAGGCAGCAAATATATACCCCATATACAAGAGTGGTGCTCGATCTAATGTCAACAATTATCGGCCTGTCAGCCTAACCTCCATTTGCTGTAAAATAATGGAATCAATAATCAAGAAGACAACCATGAAGTTCCTTGAGGAAAACCAATTACTCTCAGATCTCCAGCATGGTTTCAGACAGAATTGCTCCTGTCTTTCTAGTTTATTACTCTCAACAGAGCAGTGGACTCGTGCACTGGACGAAAATGGTAGGGTTGACGTCATATACACTGATTTCAAGAAGGCGTTTGACAGTGTCCCACACAAACGTCTCATCTACAAATTATCTGAAATCGGCATAAGAGGAATGTTGCTGACATGGATCGCAGACTTTCTTACAGATAGATTGCAAACTGTGTGCATCGATACCTCGAAGTCAACACCTACTCCGGTTCTAAGTGGTGTCCCCCAAGGCTCCGTATTAGGGCCGTTACTCTTCTTAGTGTACATCAACGACTGTGTCGACGACCTGGATTGCAGCGCCATCATGTTTGCAGATGATGTTAAATTGTGGAGGGTCATCAGATCTGATTTCGATAGGCACGCACTTCAAGAGGATCTCAACCGTCTTAGCAGCTGGTCTGCTCGTTGGCTCTTAAATTTTAACGTTGGGAAGTGTGTGGTCCTAAGACTGCGTACCAGAAGGACCAGTGAGGAGGATGATTCCTTCAATACATTCTCAATGGGCAGCCCCTTTCAATTGTTGAGGAACAGAAGGACCTCGGTGTTCTAATACACTCCTCACTTAAACCATCTTCACAGTGTTTAAAGGCAGCAAAACGCGCTACACAGGTCTTATTTGCGCTCAGACGTGGGTTTGTGCAGATTGATAAGGAACTGTTCCGAAAAACCTACGGGGTATTTGTTCGATCTCACTTGGACTATGCCATCCAGGCCTGGCGTCCGTGGTTTAAGAAGGATTATCTACAGCTGGAACGAGTGCAGGCGAGGGCTACGAAGATGGTCAAGAATCTTAGTAATCTGCCTTACGAAGCCAGACTGGTTGAACTTGATTTGTTTCCTCTTAATTACAGGCAACTACGCGGTGACCTCATCTTAACCTACCGGATTGTCAGAGGCCGCAATTGTGCCCTAGAATTTGCTGTATTCTTCGAATTGGCTGGGACGGAACATTTGCAGGGTCATCCCTTTAAACTGCAGATGAAGTTTGTCCACACGGAAGTCCGTCGGAACGCCTTTTCGCAGAGGGTCGTTGGAGCATGGAACGGACTCCCTGAGGATGTTGTCCTTTCAGAAACTGTTGATGCATTTAAATTCAAACTAGATACTTATTTTCTGAGAAAACTGTTGTCAATATAATGAAGATTGTGTAAACAGTGGCAGGTTGCACCTGGGCCACACATATCGATGACCCTACATTTTCATTTGTCAGATATACCACTGTAAACATTTATACTATTGACATTTTTGCATATGAATAGGGAGCTCAAGGGCGAAAGCCTACTTCTCTCAATAAAGTGACTTGAAAGTGACTTATATGCGGCATTGTTGCTGGATGATACAACAAAGAGTGATGTTTAAAAGCTCGTCAAATTTTAAGGATCAAAAATGAAGAATTCAAAGTCGTATAAGACCAAGATGATTTTACAAAAAATAAGTTCCAACTCCGAACAAAGCTCGTTCTTACCGATAGATGCTCAAGCAGAATCCTCTGCTGGTGAACAGGGGCAAGTGAAGAACAAATTGGCAATGTTCCCAAAAATGGTTTTCCATTAACTTTAGGAATCGCTGCCAGTACTGACGCAATAAGCATCGACAACCCAAGCATAATTTTTCCTGATACAGATGCTTTATCAACAAATAAGTGCATTTAGCCAGAAAACAGACATTTTGACTTAAAACGTAATTTCTTTCTTAAAGGGGATCTTGACTCCACGTCACTTATTGCAAAGGAAATGGCAGAATATGACCCCAGTCTTTCCCGAGCATACTCAATTTTGATTCCTCAAGATGACGAATTCGTTACCGTGCACAAAGCATTCCGTTGAGTGAAAGCAGGTGTTTCTCTTGAACTTCCATCACTAAGGCCTCTTAAAACCATTCTTGAAAATAATATTCAGGCTTCACGCCTCCTAGAATGGAGAACGGATCTCCGTAGCATACATTTAGATGTGTTTTTTCAGCCAGATTACGAACCAACGAAAAGGTACAAAATGAGGATGCTGAGAACAGAACTGAAGAGGACAACCGAGTATAGGAAAAATCGCTCCAAATAAAGGATGGATAAAGAAAAGTGATCAAGTGGTCTTTCTTGAGGCAGACTCGGTACATCATCAAGGTGGGTCCTCACTGAAACGGAGGACACTAAATATGATGTAACCCACTGTGCGAAGCTCGTATACTAAAAGGAAGGCGTTCCAGAACTCGGTTGACGACCACTCATCAGAAATCAGCATCGGCAGGATGGACACCAGTTCGTCTCGGAAAGCACGGCCTGATTCTAGCAGTAAATAGCATGAAATGAGCAGAAATCTTTACGGAGGAGTTACCCAGTCTAAATTTAGATGTTTGTTTACCAGTACTCAGAGTCTCCTTTCGAAAGTAGACGAACTCAAGCAAAGGTCTCATACCGAACCCCGATGCCGTTGGCATTATGGAAAGGTGGCTCTTAGCCAAAATCGCGGATAGCCAGGTATTGAGAAATGGATACTAGCACTTTCGAAGAGACCGAGATAATAGCCAGGGTGGTGGAGTGGCCGTATTCTTAAGAACAGGAATGTCGGCAGTCGATTGAAACGCACGCCGTCTTCCTTGAATATGAATTTCTCTGGAACAAGATAAAAAAGTATTGTTAATGAAACCTACAATTCCTGACAATGTACAGACCACCAAACATTCCAAATGTTGCTGGTAAGGTAAGTAGCAAGACACTAAGATGTGCTTATTTCTGGAGATTTAAATGCCCCTACAGTAGATAGGGTAAACATGACAATTGACGGTGCGCCAACTTCATTCGGCAGCAAGCTAAGGGATCTCACTCTCGACCAACCACTGGCACAGTAAGTGAATATACCAACGAGATTAAGAGTTTACCAAAGAGCCATTTGCCTGGACCTAGTATTTACGAAGGACTTCTCTAAGATTTAGGAAGTGTATTCTTTTTGCACCCCTCATTAAGATTAACCATAGTACGCTGATGTGGGATTAAGCACTTTATTCTCAGTGTTAGAAGAGAACGGAAGGCAAGAGAAATATATGAAAGGCTGATTTTAACGCAATGAAGAAAAAACGTATGTCCGTGAAATGGGATTGTTTGCTTAAAGGGAATCCATGGGATAAAAGGAGATCGTTTTAGACAGTTTCCCTCGATCTGATTGAACGCTTTTGCCCAAAGTAGGTGCAAAAAAGACAAGTAGCCCTGCCTGGTTAACAAGAAAACTTAACAGACAGATAAAGAAGAAAAATTTAAAATGGAATGTATTCACGGAAACAGGGTCGGCAGAACATCTCGATGAATTTTCTCACCAACAAAATGTTGTCATAAAATGATCCGCCAGGCAAGGAAGAACATATAATCAAGAATTATCCAGCAGGCGGAAAATTAGCCTAAAGTTTTATTTCATTACATCAAAAGTCAATAAAAAAAGGACCCAGTCGCTGTACTTATGGATGGGAATGGTGTTGAAGTCGTTGAAAATTTCGAGAAATCCGAGCACTTGGGTCTGTTTTTGCCTCGTTATGAACTAGAGTACCTGAAATTCAGCTTGAACATGTCCACAATGCAGTTTTTGAATGTATATACTTCCTGGAACTTCTCGTGGAACGAGAACTGCAAAATCTCAAAGAAGCCAAGTCATCTGGTCCAGATGATTTACCGACAAAGTTCTTGAAAGAACTGGTCGGTGTATTCTCCAAACCACTAGCGCATATATTCAATTCATCATTTGAGTCAGGGAAACTGCCATCCGAATGGAAGACAGCTAATATATACTCCATATACAAGAGTGGGGCTCGGTCTAATGTCAAAAAGTACCGACCTATCAGCCTAACTTCCATTTGCGGTAAGAAATGGAATATGTAATTAAGCAGATGACCATGAAGTTCCTGGAGGAAAACCGATAACTCTCCGACCTCAAGCGTGTTTCAGACAGAATCGCTCTTGTCTTTCCACTGTATCGCTCTCGACAGAGTAGTGGACTCGCGCATTGGAGGAAGATGGAAGGGTTAACGTCATTTACACTGATTTCAAGAGGGCGCTTGACAGTGTCCCACTTAAACGTCTTATCTATATATTATCTGAAATCGGAATAGAATGAAAGCTGCTGACATGGATCGCAGATTTTCTTACAGGAAGATTACAAACTGTGTGCATTGATACCTTGAAGTCAGCAACTACTCCGGTTCTAAGTGGTGTCCCCCAAGGCTCCGTTTTAGGGCCGCTACTCTCTTTAGTGTACATGAATGACTGTGTTGACGACCTCGTTTACAACGCCGTCATGTTTGTAGATGTTACATTGTGGAGGGCCATCAGATCTGATGTCAATAGGCACGCACATCAAGAAAGTGTCAACCGTCTTAGCAGCTTATCTGCTCATTGGCTCTTAAGTTTTAACGTTGGGAAGTGTGTGGTCCTAATAGTCCGTACCAGATGGACCAGTGAGGCGGATGATTCCTATCAATACCTTCTCAATGGGCAGTCCCTTTCAATTTTCGAGGAATAAAAGGATCTAGGCGTTATAATAAAATCTTCACTCAAACAATCTTCACAGTGTTTAACGGCAGCTAAACGCGCGACTCAGGTCTTATTTGCTCTAAGATGTGGATTTGTGCAAATTATGCCGTCAAGGCCTGGCGTCCGAGATTTAAGAAGGACTATCTAAAGCTGGAACGAGTGTAGGTGATGGCCATGAAGATGGTCAATAATCTTAGTCACCTGCCTTACGAATCCAAACTGGCTGAACTTGATTTGTTTTCTATCAATTACAGGCAACTACGCGTTGACCTCATCAAAACCTTCCAGATTGTCAGAGGCCGTGAGTGTGCCCTTGAATTTGCTGACTTCTTCCAATTGGCTGGGACGGAACATCTGAGGTCCATCCCTTTAAACTGCAGAGTAAATTGTTTAACGCGGACGTCTGTCGGAACGCCTATTCGCAGAGGGTCTTTGAAGCATGGAGCGGTCCTTCTGACGAGGTGGTCTTTTCAGAAACTGTTGACACCTTTAAATGCAAACTAGATACCCGTTTGCTGAGAAAATACTGTACATATACTAAAGATTGTGTCAGTAGCGGTAGCTTGCGCCTGGCCCACACATGTCGATGACCTTACAATTACATTTGTCAGATGTATTGCTGTCAATGTTCATTCTATTGATATTTTTGAATGTGAATAGGGTGCTCAGGGGTAAATGCCTAATTCCCTCGATAAAGTGACTGCAAACAGACTTAAACGAAATTGGGGAACGGTGGATTCCGAAGCGTAAGGCTTGACAACTTTGGTTGGCACAAATTCCAGGATGTTATTTGCACGACTGAGATGAAGTCAAGAAAACTTACTTGGTCGTTCATAGAGAAAGGATGCTGCCAGTCCAATGAATCAAAAAGTTATTAATTAAGCTAATATCTGTGAGGTCAAAAGCATGATAGGTACAAACGGTGCAAGCATTTTTCGAAGAGGCAATCGGAAGGCGACAGTGAATTAATTTGTGGTCACTTTGGCAGAGAATTTGCTCGAAATAAACGGAGAGGGGAGTACTGTCGTTTGTGAAAATCAGGTCTTAAATATGCCTTTCTCTCGTTGAAGCACGGACTAGTTAGGACCAATTAGAAACATTTATGGTATCTTGGAACTTTTTAAATCTGGGTAAACCTTGAAGACCCTATAAGAACCAACAATTATTTGTTCTCCAACTTCGACAATTTGATCTTCGTTACCACTTCACTAGGACTGTTCCGGAAAATACTGTTTCAACTGCGTGTACTTACTTGCTTCCTGCTCATCTGGAATTCTTTCTTTTGCCGAAATTCGTCATAAAACGGCATTTCATTGGCGGTAGCCGGGCGCCCATAAGCTTGAAATGCATCCTTGGCAGGATTATGGAAAGGATCATCAAGAGCGAATTGATTAAATTCCAAGAGACTCATAATTTGTTATCAAGCTGTCAACACGGGTTCAGAAAAGGAAGATCATGCACAATGAATTTGCTGTATTCGCTCCAGAGGTGGATCCAAGCACTTGGGAGGAATATAGACTTTTTAAACTTTTTCACCCTACATAGCCTCATTAAATTTCTCGCAGATTTACGTCAAAACGACGGAATCTAAAGGCTTATTCTAGAAATAAAGTTGAAAATTTGTAAGTTTACCTTATTTCCAGCGAAGAATAATTTGTAGTTACTGGTATACCAGTTGATATAATTTTTCATCCTGCATAGCCTCTTCGCTAATTCTATTTTCAGTTAAAACTCGTTACCTAGAAGATATTTGCTTGCAGTAACTTGCTTAAAATATTAAATCTTTTATTCCGTAAAACGTTACTAGTAACAATTTTCCTTCGTAATATTGATTTGAAAAGTACTTATATTTTTAAAACCAATATGAAACCCCCAGTCAGTACTTAGACGCAAACATCCTCTTCGCGTAAAACTTCCACTAGAACAACCCACCTTAAGCATGAAGAAATTAGACCTTGACGCCCTGGAAAACTTTAATACCTTTATGTCTAAATATGGTTCTCTCTTCACGATCCTTGGTACCATTTTTGAGGGAAATTTGTCTTCACTAACTTCTCAACAATGTGTGAAACTAGAGCCTTTTATAAACATTGTCAGTACTGAGTCACTTGACCGACATAAGAGAAGTTTCAATTTTCTTTTAAAAAACGTTCCCAAGAGTAAAATCCCCCTGGACGTTGCATTTCATTTCCTTTACTCGTGCGGCTTTAACTTTAAAGTCGCTGAAGCTAAAAGGTTATCTTCCCGTAGTAAAAACCCTCCTATTCTGGTCAAACGTTTTTCAGCGATTGAAGTTGATCTTATTTTCTCTAGGCATGAGCACTCAGCTCAATATTTGAAAAAAAACAGGTTGTTTATCTGTAGGGATAAAACCCCAATGGAACGTCGGGTTTCACCCTCATTAGCAAACAAGAAGCCTTGGTCTACACCTTCAATACCAAAGCTTATCTCAGAGGTTTGTCCTGTAGCTAAAGCAAGCCCACGGCCCTCCGGATCGATAGGAATTTCGATTCCAGCTGAATCTTCACCCGTTAACCTTGTTTCTGGTTTGAGGGAAATTGTGTCTACTCCACTTCTTTCTCATCCCAAGCAAACCATGCCGGCTATACCTGCCAAATCTACTAACCCTAAGAAAACTCCTAGTAAATCTAAATCTGTGGCTAATCCAGGCTTTAAGATCAGCAATGGCATTACCGATGGGAAACCTGCTAACCCGTCAGCATCTACAACAGCTGCGAACGCTAACGTTAGCATCTTTCCCAACCCAAAAATTGTCCAGAATTCACAAATATTTAACGCTTCTAATTATGCTACCAGTTTTTCGAAATCAATTATTCCTTTTTCAAATGCACGTTGTCCGCCAATTTTTGCTTACGTCCCTCAAAATCTCATTTCTATGCCACCTCCTATCTTTCAAATGCCACAATATAGCCTACCCTTCCAAGTTTTTCATCCAAATATGCCGCTGTACAATAATCTCAGTTCTCTTAACAGTAACATTTCGACAAATTGTAGACCAGAGTAATTTTGTTTCCCACCTTTCGTTTCTTCTTTCCAGTTTTCTTCTCCGCCACCAAATTATCATTTTTTATAAATACTGATGAGCGTAACCTGCCGCTCAGGAATACGCTCAGCTTAGTTTCACTCAATGCGAGGTCAGTTGTAAATAAGATGGCTGAGCTTAGAACAGTAGCCTTTGAGCTTGATCCAGATGTGCTGTGCATCACTGAATCCTGGGCTCACTCTCTTATTTCTGACTCGACGCTTGCTATAGATAATTTCAATTTGTACTGACAAGACCGCGCTGAAAAACGTGGCGGTGGTTGCCTCCTTTATATTAAGTCATCCTTTGTACATTTCCCTTTTCATCTGAACATTTCGTCTTTTTCTGGAAATGTATGCTTTGCTTCAGTCATCCTCCCGCACAATAAAAAAGCGGTAATTGGCTGTGTCTATAATCCTCCGTGTTATTCTGGCAATGAAAGCGAGCTCTGTGAACTATTTGAAAAAGTTGCAGACACTCAGTTTGATGTCAAAATAATCGTAGGTGATTTTAATCTGCAAGACATTGACTGGCAGGCCAATTCCTCTCCGCCTAAACATCAGAAATTGGTCGATACTATTAACTTTACAAACATGTCCCAACTGGTCAGATCAGTTACTAGAAATGACAACATTTTAGATTTAATTTTTACAAACGATGTCCACCCTCTCTTTATGAATTTCCATCATGATCTATTTACAAGTGATCATGCAATAATTCACTGTTGTTTTCCAATTCCCCTTCTTACGAAGCCTGAGGTTAAATGCAATAACCTCGACATTGCTAACATAAACCATGAAACAGTAAATAATTTCGTAAGCACTCTAGATTGGCATAGCATATTCTCAATCAACGATCTTAAAATTTTTCCGTGAGCTATTGCAGAGCCTCACAGAAAAAAATCCAGGCTTTTATCCCGTTTAAGATTTTTAATTCACATTCAGCTTCTTCTACTGTTCCGCATTTTCTCCAGAACAGACTTAAAAAATTACGAAAGCAACTTAAAGATTCATCTAAAAGCTCTTTGTCAGTTCATTTAAGGATTGCACAAATATTTGAATTAGCATCGAGAATAAGGCTCGCGCGAGATAAGCGTAGGGAGTCTCGAGCACTAAGTGATGCCAATTCATCCAAATCTGTTGCTCAAATCTTTCATGTTCGGTCATCGGCTAAGCGTCTGAATGTAACTCCGCCCTTACTCGACTGTAACAGAAAATTTGTTACAGATGATTTGGGCAAAGCAGAATTGTTAAACTCGTTTTTTTGCCAACCACTTTACCACTGAAATTAGCCCCACTCCCACAATTCCTCTGCTTTCAAATTCGCTTCTAACAACTATTAATTTCTCGCCTTCATGTATTCAAAAGGAAATAGCTCACCGTAAAAATTCACATTCAGTTGGAACTGATAACATTCCAAACTCACTTATTAAACAGTTAAGGGATTTTCCACCTTTACTAAGCAAATTATACTCAGTATTTCTCGAAAATGGTTTCTTCCCCGATTATTGGAAAACTTCTATTATAATACCAGTTTTTAAATCTGGTTCCCGCTCGGACATTCATAACTATCGCGGTGTTCATAAAACGCCCTCTCTTGCTAAACTCTTCGAAAAACTAATTGCAAAACAAATCACGGATTTTTGCATAAGCAATAAAATTATCAACTTTTTCCCAACACGGCTTCTTACCGGACCGTTCTTGTAAAACCTGCCACATGTCTTTTTCTAAATCTACTAACCTCTCTTCGTAATGATCATCTATCTGTAGTAGTTATCTATTTTGATCTTAGTAAGGCATTCGATAAGGTGCCTCATAAACGACTTCTAGCTAAACTAGAAGCCATAGGATTCCGTAGTCCCCTTACTGACTTTATTAGATCATACCTAAATGATCGAAAGCAAAAAGTTTTAGTAGGGTCCTCATACTCAAGTGCTACCCCGATTGTTAGTGGTGTCCTTCAAGGTACCGTATTAGGTCCTTTGTTGTTCTTACTGTATATAAATGATATTTCATCGATAGTTAAACATTCTCAATCTTTTATTTATGCTGATGATCTCAAATGCGTTTATTCCTTCTCTAACTCTACAACCGAACGGTGCCTAGAACAAATTCATTCAGACTTAGACGCTCTTTTCGGCCTGGAGCTCCACATGGCTAATGGAGTTCTCACCTACTAAGTGTCGCTACATGAGTTTTGGGCCTGTAAGGCTGCCGCAACCTCTTATCTTTGAAGGTTGCCATATGATTGAATGTTCCTCCATCAAGGACTTGGGCTTAAGCTACACCAATAAATTAGATCTTTCGCCTCATGCCGATAGAATTACGGCCAAAGCTGCTCAGATTTGCGGCTTTATTTCTTATAATTTCTACCTTCCTGAAATTAAATTAAGACTTTATCGTATGTTTGTACTTCCCATTCTTGAATTTTGCTGTTTTTTCTTCGGTTTGATGAATGAATCTAGCCGTTCAAAAATTGAAAATGTTCAAAGAAATTTCACAAAAAAACTCCTATATCCGACTCTTTTAACTACTTCCTACTCAACAAGATGCCAGCTTACGAAGCTAAAATTTCTTTGGGTCAGGAGACTTGAAGCAGGCTTTTGTCTCCTTTTTCGTCTTAAATAATAGTTCAACTCTCCCAAAGCTTTCTGTAATTACCCCCGTTAGTCTTCCTTATAACCTTAGAAATTCTGAACTAATTATACCTCCCCCTGCATCCTCCACGTGTAAACGCTCTCTCTTCTTTGCTTCTAGGTATAGTTTTCTTTGGAATAACTTGCCAATTGAAATTAGGTCGTTAACTAGTCTATCTGCATTCAAGCGAAGACTGCACATGTATCTTAACACTGATTCTATTAACCTTTTATTTTCCTCATCTTTTCCCAGTAGCTTTCCCCATGACTCGGAGAAAGGACCATCGGGAATTTGAGTAACCCTCTTGAAACTATATTTACGCTACCTGGAGACGCCCATGAACTATAATGTCTCCTTATATCACCCGTCCTCCAAACGATGACGTCATTCGGACGTACAAATTCGGTGGTCCACAGTTATAAATGCTGCGGTTTCTTTGGATACTAACCATCATTAGAATTCAATTCTGGATCCTATGATGCTGAGGACTTAAGTTCATTGACGCATTTTCGTGAGATTCTGTTTCATACGCCTAAGTGATCAAGAACGAATCACCTCGACGTTTCATTATCTCATTCTGAAATGCTACTGCAGTATTACCCTATTCTACCACCTGACTATTTTTTTCCTAAGCGGTTTTTTCTCCTACCTTCTATTCGAAAATGAAGGCCTATTGAACTCTGCCTCCATTTTCATGGTAGGAGTTTTTTTCACTGCCTATTTTTCTAGTTCACCATTAATTTTAAAACATTGCTAACTGTTGACATAGCAGGACAATTTATGAATTTGTACATTTTATCTGCACACATTGTCATAACTTTATTTCGTTACTAATGTTTGCTTAGACAGAACCTTCCCGGTGCTAACCAAATATAAATTCTAAATAAATAAATAAATAAAGATAGACACGTGGTTCACATTGCCTTCATTGACTTTCAAAAGGCCTTCGATACTGTGCCGCACGAGAGACTGCTGTACAAGCTAGAAAGAATTGGAATCAGAGATTACCTCCTCAAGTAGATCGAAAACTTCCTCGTGGGTCGGCGTCAGGTTGTGTGCATCGGCCAAGAGAGGTCAAGTTCTGCTGCGGTCGAGAGTGGGGTTCCTCAGGGCTCAATACTAGGGCCAAAACTGTTTCTAATATACGTGAACGATTGTGTCAGGAATCTCGACTGTGAAGCAGCAATGTTTGCCGACGACATTAAAAGCTGGAATGTAATCCAGAGCCCTGCTGACGAAGATAAACTGCAGATCAACCTAACTCGGTTGTAGGAGCGGTCGAATCATTGGCTTATGCGGTTCAACGTCGATAAGTGTACAATACTTCGCTAAGGCAACCCATCTGGACCTGCTGAAAGTAGAAGTTACTTTCTCAACGGTGAAGCCTTAGAAAACGTGGAAACCCAAAAGGACCATGGTGTGCTGACGACCACCACCTTAAAACCATCGTCTCACTGCTCGAAAGTGGCGAAGAGCGCAATTTCGGTGTTACATGCCATCAGGCTAGCCTTTTTGGATTTCGATGAAGATCTTTTCGCTAAAACTTTTGGAACATTCATTAGGCCGCACTTGGAATATGCTCTGCACGCCTGGAAACCCTGGACAGTTCAAGATCAGAACTGCCTCGAAAGAGTACAGAGGAAAGCCACCAAAATGGTTAGAAGTCTAAGCTCCTTGCCATATCCAACCCGCCTAATGAATCTTAATCTGTTCCCTTTGAGTTATAGGCAAATGCGTGGTGATCTCCTGCAGACATTCCGCATTGTGAAGGGATTGGATTGTTGCCTGGAATTCTCGGACTTCTTTGAATTTGCCGCAACGACCCATCTCCGAGGTCACCCATTGAAACTGCGTGTCCAGCAGGCGATACTGGATGTGCGAAAGTTCTCCTTCTCTGTCAAAGTGGTTAAACCATGGAATGCCCTCCCTGAAGACGTTGTAATGTCACCATCGCTGGAAAGCTTTTAAAGGAACCTTGACCGTTTTATGTTCCGCAACGAGCCTGAGCGATGAGAAATTTATCTTAACCCTCGAGAGTCATGCACCACTTGTCATATTTTTATGACCACCTTTTGTACCTTTGCAACCCACACGATTTCTCTGTATACCGCACTTAATTTTTACGTTGCAAATAGGGTACTCAAAGGCTTATGCCTATTTCCCTCAATAAATTGAATTGAATTGAATTGACTGCGCAGCCTCTGCACCAATAATAACTGAAAACCACTCAGGGAACCAAACGTGTACAACCTCGTGAAGATCTGAAGTTATCCAGGACCTTCGACATCTCCGAACGACTGAGTCGTTCCTGAATATCCTTCATACCGTTTATAGTATTTTTTTAAAAAGCGCTTTTTGAACAATAATAAACATTTTTGCTCATATTGCATGAAATACTCGCCATACTCCAAAGCCAGTCGGAAATTTTCGTTATACGCTCAACGGAGAACATACTTTTACGCAGTGTTTTAACATTTATGGACTCAAAACAATTGTTTGCTAGCAACAGAACCCGTCACGGAACTTCGAAGATTTTCGAGACCTTGATCAAAGACAAGATGATGTGTCTCCTAAGAGAGAATAACCTACTTAATGCGGCTCCGCATGGTTTTCTCGAAAAAAGGTCTTGTGACACTTGCCAGCTCTCTTTCTTCGATCATGTGCTACAATCTAGAGACAGCGGTTTTGCAATTTACACTGTTTACTTCGATTTCACGAAGGCTTTTGATCGTGTTGACCACGATCTCCTCCTGCTGGAACTTGCCTCCTTCGGCATAGGTAACAAGCTTCTGAACTTAATATTTTCCTATTTGAATGCTCGCGCACAACGGGTTAAAATTTCTGATGTTATCTACAACCCCACGCATGTGAGGAGCGGAGTTATTCAGGGCAGCGTGCTCGGCCCGCTTCTATTTTGCCTCTTTTTCAACGATGTTCCTGATTGTTTTCAGTATGGTAGGCCCTTTCTGTACGCTGACGATTTAAAAATTGCCTATCGAGATAAACCGATTGATCACAACATCGTGCTTGAGCTCTTAAAAACGGATCTTCAGGTCTTCGCTCAGTGGTGTCGCACATGGCGCCTCTCACTTTCTTGGCAAAAGTGCTCCGTTATGGTTATTGGCGACAGCCATCAGCCCCATCTAAGCATAGACGGTCACGATCTAAACGTGCCCGGAGTTATAAAGGATCTGGGCATATCATACTCTAGTAGTCTTAATCTGTCAGAGCACTGCCCCCTGATTGTCTCGAAAGCACGCCAAACTACTTGGTTTATTCTCAGAAATTTTAAAACCGTCAAAATTAGAATCAGCCTCTATAAAATGTATGTCAGGGCTAGTCTAGAATACTGCTCGTTTCTATTTAGTCTTCTGCACGCTAGTGAACGAAAGAAGATAGAATCAGTCCAGCACTTCTTTACAAAAAGAGTTTTCTATTCAGATTACCGAAACCTGTCCTACCAACAACGCTGTGAGCTTACAAGCCTTGACCCGCTATGGCTTCGTAGATTACAGAAGGGACTATCGTTACCGTTTAAACTACTTAACAGTCGTACATTTAACCCCCTTACATCTCTGAGGCACCTCAACCACTCTCGGCGCACCAGTCATCGAGATGTATTTTTATTTCTTCCTTTGGCACGCACAGTTAGATACCGACAGTTTTTTTCGGTAAACGCTATAGCAATCTGGAATAAGCTACCTAGAAGTATCAAAATTCAGCAAAGCTATCCCTTGTTTACGCGAACTGTCACTAGTTTTTCTTCATTCAGGACACCTTCCAAAACTTTTTGGGTGCTGACTTTGTTGAAGCTCTCTTCGGTTCTGATGGCGTTCACGGACTCTGAATCCTGTGCCGGTCTTCATGCTGAGGGGAAAAATCACTGGCTCTGCAGACCTCAATCGGCTTATTTCTCAGTCGACAGCGAACAGCCGCTCGCCGACATACCTGCTGGTGCAGAATACCGGATCTGTAACACTGAATGGAGAGGTTCTTCACCGGGCACCTGTGTTAACGCGTCCCTGTCCAGAACTTTAATTACTCAATAAGCTGCAGTTTTTTCTCCTGAAAAACACATGAAACAACGATCAGGAGTTTTTCACTGTCAGCTTGACCCTCTACTGTATATATATATATATATATATATATATATATATATATATATATATATATATATATATATCGGGGAAATAATTTCTGAAATTATTAAGCGCAGGACATGGAGTCAGGTGCTTCGGACATGACTTTTTAGGGTCAGACCCGAAATTTCAATGAACATTTGGGTCGTTGCTGTGTCACACAGCAGCAGAAACATCGGCGAAACACGTGTCTGGGCTTTTAGCTAGTACCTATGTCGGAAGAACGGTATAACGTCTTTGCCATATATATATTTTTGACCTTGCCTGTAAACTGGCAATAAATAAATAAAATAAAATAAAATAAAAGTATCAAAAACTACAACTTGTAACAGCTCACAATGTTCGGACGCGATTACCCATTACGACCGGATAACAGGAACACAGTCTTTGAATCCTATGGACGACGACCAGAGCAAACCGCAAATCTCATCCTGCTATCTTGGGTGTTCTAAAGAGCCCGTAGTTGAATCCCAAGAAACAAACGCGTGGCAAGCTGCAATGGGGAAATACCACAACAGGAGGAGAAAAGTCACAGTCAACTCTGATGGATTCATTGAAGCCTTCAGATGAGAGTATGGTCAGAGGTAGACTAAATCCCAACGAGAGCTCTGTAAACCGTTCTCGTGCCCTTTAGGAGAACTAAGGAGGAAGCGAAAATTCCAAGCAGCAGGATCGGTAACAGTGTTTAGTCATTCAGGGTTTGCACGAGTCAACTACAGTCCGACCTGAAGACCGTGTCGCCGAAGACCTTGCTTCGTTTAATGGCCTCCTAAACTAGTTGCTCCCACTGGGCGTGGAAGTAAAAAAATAACTAAAGCATTCCGGATCGGCAAAAGGTCTGAAGACAGCCTACGAACGCCGCGACCCTGACCTTTAAAAATAATGCTAGAGAGCAAAGACCAAATCAAGGCGATCCCATCCAAAAAAACTAACCTCCGTCACTCGCATAAAGAGGTTTTTCAACTGGATTACTCCCCTGCGGAAAGGCTGAAACGTCGGGAAATTATCGTGGAACTACAATCAAGACTGTAGGCTGGCGAACACAATCTGGCTATTTTCAATGGGAAGGTAATTCAAAAGAAAACAAATTTTTATTGAACAAACCGATTGTTCTAAGGACAACGGCAGCCACCTCACTAACGCCAAAACCATCAGGTAACAAATTGCCCAAATAGATGTCAGAACTGATTCCGTAACGCCCAGCGTTCTCACTAAAGAAACCAGAGTTACCGAAACGGAAGAAACATACGAACTTGACGTTAGAGGAGACGCAGTTGGGCCCATAAAATTGACAAACGCAACAGGAAATTTGGTTGGCGCAAAATTGAAGTGCTTGTATACAAATGCACAAAGCCTTTTAGCAAAACTTGATGAGTTAAAAATTTGCCTTGCCGAAGTATCTCCGGATGTGATAGCAGTAACCGAAACCTGGCTGTCGGGCAGTATTCGAGATAGCGAAATAACATTGTCTGCATACCAAATATATCGGAGGGACCGAGAAAACCGACAGGGCGCCGGAATAATTGCGTATGTGAAAGACGTGCTAATAGTGTCTAACAAGACGAGCAAGTTTGCGTGCAGCACGGAAGCCATATGGTTGAATTTCAAGGCTCTTAGCTCTCCCTGTCTAGATGTCCTCATTGTCTATCGGCAATCTGGGATAGACCGAGTCGCAGACACCCACTTGTTGTAACAATTAGAAAATTTCTCCCGTAGACCTAAATTCATGATTATGGGTGACTTCAACGCACCAGGAATTAACTGGAGCACTGTTCAATCATCATGCCCGAAATCGACTTTTAATTATGTTTTTCTGCAAAAGACCTTGAAGGCACTCCTCACACAACCTGTCCCTTTCCCCACCAGAACAAGTGAAGGACAAAGGGCTAACTGTCTTGACCTTGTTTTCACGAAAAACATCAGGCAGCATTGACGAGATTAATTTAATGCCTCCGTTCGGTCGTAGTGATCATGTGGTGCTTATGTGGGACTTCTCCTTATTCTCCGTTGCGCCTGCTATAGAGGAAAAACGGCGTAACGTTTGGCGAGGAAACTAACATCAGATGCGAGCAGATTTAACAGACATCAACTGGACCTCAATGTTTTCGAGCACCGTGAACGAAGATTTGGAGTCCTTCTGAAATGGTCTTCTGCAACTTATGGACAACCACTGCCCACTAACGAGTGTCCATCACAGCAAGCGTCCTGGGTGGCTACACAGCAACTTAAAAAGGGAAATGAACAGGAAGCACAAGTTGTGGAGAAAATATTGTGAGTCTAATCGAGTGGCCTATTTTAATAAGTATAAAACACAGAGAAACAAATGAGAAGCCTTATTCCTAAAACGCGAAAAGAATTTGAGAAGACCTGTCTGCAAAAGGTGACGCAGAATCCAAAGTTAGTCTACAGTTACCGCCGTAGATGTAAAAGGAATAAACATCAAATACCACTAATTAAGACTGCCATGGGCGTCGAAATTTCTGACAACAGGGAAAAAGCCGAGTACTTTTCACAGTTCTACCGCTCAGTCTTCACAAACGAGGCAAGGTTCCTTCGTCTCTCAGTGGATAACCCGCCAACTGCAAGCATTAGCCACATACTATTCTCAGAATTTCTGATTCAAAAGGAATTAAAAGAACTAAAAGAGTCGAAATCCCCAGTACCAGATGAGCTTCCACTCAAGCTTCGGAAATTACTCGCCCATGAACTTTCCGCACCTCTGTCAGTGCTCTTTCAAAATTAATTTGACTCCGGAACACTTCTTTTCGATTAGAAGCTGGCATATATAACTCCTTTGTACAAAAGCGTTAGCCGGGCGTCAGTTACAAACTACAGGCCCATAAGCTTGACATGCATCTTTGGCAAGATTATGGAAAGGATCATCAAGAGGGAATTGGTGAAATTCCTAGAGACTCATAATTTGTTATCAAGCTGTCAACACGGGTTCAGAAAAGGAAGATCATGCACAATGAATTTGCTGTATTCGCTCCAGAGGTGGATCCAAGCACTTGAAGATAGACACGCGGTTCACATTGCCTTCATTGACTTTCAAAAGGCCTTCGATACTGTGCCGCACGAGAAACTGCTGTACAAGCTAGAAAGAATTGGAATCAGAGGTAACCTCCTCAAGTAGATCGAAAACTTCATCGTGGGTCGGCGCCAGATTGTGTGCATCGGCCAGGAGAGGTCAAAGTCTGCTGCGGTGGAGAGTGGGGTTCCTCAGGGCTCAGTACTAGGGCCAATACTGTTTCTAATATACGTGAACGATTGTGTCAGGAATCTCGACTGTGAAGTAGCAATGTTTGTCGATGACTTTAAAATCTGGAATGAAATCCAGAGCCCTGCTGACGACGATAAACTGCAAATCAACCTTACTCGTTTGGAAGAGTGGTCCAATCATTGGCTTTTGCGGTTCAACGTCGATAATTGTAGAATACTTCGCTAAGGCAACCCATCTGGATCTGCCAAAAGTAGTAGTTACTTTCTCATCGGTGAAGCCTTAAAAGACGTGGAAACCCAAAAGGACCTTGGTGTGCTGACGACCACCACCTTTAAACCATCGTCTTGCATGCCATCAGACGAGCCTTTTTGGATTTCGATGAAGATCTCTTCGCTTAGACTTTTGGAACATTCATTAGTCCGCATTTGGAATATGCTATGCAAGCCTGGAAACTCAGGTGAGACTGGATGTGTGCAAGTTCTCCTTCTCTGTCAGAGTGGTTAAACCATGGAAGGCCCTCCTTGAAGACGTTGTGATGTCACCATCGCTGGAAAGCTTTATAAGGAACCTGGACAGTTTTATTTTCCGCAACGAGCCTGAGCGATGAGGAATTTCTCTTAACCCTCGAGAGTTGTGCACCACTTGTCATATTTTATGACCACCTTTTTTACCGTTGCAACCCACACGGTTTCTCTGTATACCGCACTTACTTTTTCGTTACAAATAGGGTACTCAAAGGCCCATGCCTATTTCCCTCAATAAATTGAATTGAATTGAATTGAATTGACAACATTTTAAAATACAGTCAATTACAGAATAATTAATATCGCAAGCGATTATTTTAATGTTAAAATTGGACTCCAAAACCAATTTAAAAATTTCGCAAAGATTTGCATCATCATCGGATGAGGAATTTGGCGGTTTTAAATGCATTCGAGAATCGTCTTTTGCCGGGGCGACTAGATATTGGATACGAAGCATTAATCATTAGAGAATGACGTGACAACTAGATCAAACGATAAGTGCTTAAATGAATGTTTAATAAAGAAAAGACAACGACTACCATGCTCATTAATGTGGTTTTGACGGTAGAGATCATACTGGTCTATGACAAGCAAAGAGTCGGAAATTAAGGGATTTATCCAAGGTTCAGTTACACATACAAAATCGGGGATAAAATCGAAAGCAATGGTTCTTAGTTGATAATTTTATTAATAACAGATCTATCATAAAGTAGTATGACATCTAGTGTGGTTCGAATATTCAAGCTAGGGTCATCGTTATTTATAAAAAAATCAGAGGTGGGTAATTAAGTTGGAACGTATTGTGGTGTGGAGGGTAACTGCCAACTGCGCCAGAACTATTTTTATAAGGAAAGTCAGTAACAAAAGGGTGAGAGGGATATCTCAAAGGTGTAGGAATATAACTTACCGGTATCGAACCATCATAGGGGGTTAAAACATGGATATTCCTGTTGATAGTTAATACTGATGGAGGAAGTTAGATTGAATACAGAGGCTGGTGGGAAAAGGCAAGCAGCTATACGGATTAAAATAATAAATAAATTGTATATTAAAGGCTCAGAGAGCCCCGTCATTTCAAACTTAGTATCGTGGTATAAATAAATACAAAGTGGATAATTGCTGCACTGTGTGAGCAGCCATATTAACAGCAAAAATGAACAATATGGTAGGCATGTCCGATTCAGAAGGATTTACCATTTTTAAAACAATAGTCGACAATCTTTACTACAAACGGTGAACTAGAAAAGAAGCAGTACGAATAAATTCCTACGGTTAAATCGGAGGCGGAGTTCGGAGAGTCGCCAATTTAAAAATGGAGAAAAAACTTCTTCACTAAAAAATTAATAGCTAGTTGCAATGGGATAGTACTGTGATGTTGCTGACAACGTATGAGGGTTCGGAACGCCCCATGTCGTGTGAGAGATAATATAGCAGTCACAGCTACTGTTTATAACCACCAGTGGAGGTGAGAGAGGGAAAAACTCATCGTGGACACCAGAGTCAAAACGAAGAGGGGACAATAGAGGTCATAAGATCATCATCGAGATGTGACCTTGCCGACTGCATAGTCCACCAATCAAAGAGGCAAAACCATCAGAACCTGCCTTGATCATCAACTGAACTCGAAGACCATCGTCAGGGTTGCAAAATCGGAGGAAAGGTTGTCAAGAGTTGGCGATGCTTGTTAAAAAGGGGGGGGCGAAAAAGTGAATGCAAAGATTGACGCTGCAGAGGATGATGGAAATATAATTAGAGACCAATATAATATCAAGGGAGCTGCCTCAAATACCAGGAGGACCCTTTTTGAAATCCAAAAGTTGCGAGTTTGGGAAGGAAACAGACAATAAGGACTTTATATTTCCCAAGTTAAATTTTTCCGTAACTTTGTTTTGAAAATATCTAATGTGGCGACAAGCTAATATGCAGTGGAAGATTATTCCATATGAAAGCATATTTGGAGGCGAAAAACTGAGAACAATTAGTTGTGCAGCTAAAGGGTGTTGAATTGATCATGGAGGAATTACGAGTGGCATAGGGTCGATCAACCGGCGCGAGAGCGTAAATTCGTGAAAGATATGGGCTATAGTTAGCGCGAAACAGGAAGCAGAGATTGCCTTCGAGTCTTCTAACCCACAGAAATTTAATGTTTGCTAACTGTTATCTATCCGTGTAAGAAATACTGGATCCAGGAAGAGAAAATAATCTTCGATTAAAAACCCTCTGAACTTTTTCAATCTTACAGCGGTCAGAAGCGTTTATCAGCCCAAAAAGGGGAGAGCAGTATTCTAGGGTAGGAAGAACAAACATGCGGTACAGGTTTAGCTTTATTTCCGGAAGGAAGAAATTATGCGATATTAAACCACATATATGTGCAGCCTTTGCAGAAATTCGATCTGAATGAGGCGATAATGCTAGCTTATTCGTGTAACTTAAACCTAAGTCTTTTATTGTTGATCGTTCTAAAAGTGTACTCTTTTGAAATACGAGGGGTCCAGGAAGCTTGGCGGGGCCAAAACACATGAAACTACTCTTGGATGACGAAAATTTCATCTGCCAAGTAAAGCTCAAACGTGAGAGCATAAGTAGAGCAGTGTTGATTTTATCAACGCAACTATTGGCAGTGTCTTTAGAAAATGAATAGATGCACTTGAGATCGTCAGCGTAAACGAAATTTGGTGAATTTGTGAGTAAAGATGAAATTGCGTTTATGAACAGAATAAAGAGGACCTAGAACCGTACCTTCAAAAACGCCGCTCGTGATCGGTTGAGGCGTCGAGTAGCTATTACCTACTTAGACGTTCTGGCTGCGGTTAAGTGCTGGGAAGTCGGGTATTCTATATTAGTTAAGATGGTTAGGATTATTTGCCTGTTGGAGAAGAAAGGCTGCGATAAGTTAGAACTGCGCTACCTTGCTTTTCGGTTTTGGTTAGATTTACGTCCTTCGGACGACCTTCCTTAGGTGATATATTTGGGGCAAAAGATGACCCATAGGGTTGTGGGATGAGCTAATTTGTGGACGGTTAAATAACTTGTCTTTTAAATTGAAATGATAGCGGATTTTGTCTTTGAAGTACAATATTTTTTTATAATTTAGAATTTATATTTGGTTAGCACCGGCAATGCACTCTCTAAGCAAACATTAGTAATAAAATAAAGTTATGACAATGTTTGCAGCTAAAATGTACAAATACTTAATAATGTAGACAGAACTTGTCCTGCTATGTAAACAGTAAGCGATGTTTTGAAATGAATGGTGAACTAGAAAAAATAGGCAGTTAAATAAAAACCCCTAACTTAAAAATGTTGACAGAGTTCAATAGGCCTTCATTTTTGAATAGAAGGTAGGCGAAAATAATTGCTTAGGAAAATAAGGTCAGATGGTAGATCATGGTAATACTGCATTAGCATTTCAGAATGAGATAATGAAACGTCGAGAGGATTTGTTCTTGATCACTTAGGCATATGAAACAAAATCTCACGAAAATGCGTCAATGAACTTAAGTCCTCAGCATCTTTGGATCCAGAATTGAATTCTGATGATGGTTAGTATCCAAAGAAACGGCAGCATTTTAGACTGTGGACCACCGAATGTGTACGTCCAAATGACTTCATTTTTGGATGGCTGGTGATATAAGGAGACATCATAGTTCATGGGCGACTCGAGGTAGCGAAAATATAGTTTTAAGAGGGTCATTTAAATTCCCGATGGTCCTTCCTCTGAGTCATGGGGAAAGCAGTGTTAAGATAAATGTGCAGTCTTCGCTTGAATGCAGATAGACTATTTAACGACTTAATTTCAATTGGCAAGTTATTCCAAAGAAAACTATACCTAGAAGCAAAGAAGAGAGAGCGTTTACACGTGGAGGATGCAGGGGGAGGTATAATTAGTGCAGAATTTCTTAGGTTATAAGGGGGACTAACGGGGGTAATGACAGAAAGCTTGGTCAGAGTTGAACTATTATTTTTGTCGGATAAGGAAACAAAGCCTGCTTCAAGTCTCCTGACCCAAAGACATTTTAAGCTTCGTAAGCTGGCATCTTGTTGAGTATGAAGTAGTTATAAGAGTCGGAAATAGGAGTTTTTTGTGAAATTTCTTTGGACATTTTCAATTTTTGAACAGCTAGATTCGTTCATTAAACCGAAGAAATGACAGCAAAATTCAAGAATGGGAAGTAAAAACATACGATAAAGTCTTAATTTAATTTCAGGAAGGTGGAAATCATAAGAAATAAAGCCGCAAATCTTAGCAGCTTTGCCGTTATTCTATCGGCATATGGCGAAAGGTCTAATGTATTCGTGTAGCTTAAGCCCAAGTCCTTGATGGAGGAAAATTCAATCATAGGGCAACCTTAAAAAATAAGAGGTTGCGGCAGCCTTACAGGCCCAAAGCTCATGTTGCGACACTTAGTAGGTGAGAAATCCATTAGCCATGTGGAGCTCCAGGCCAAAATAGCGTCTAAGTCTGAATGAATTTGTTCAAGGCACTGTTAGGTCGTAGAGTATAAGAGAAGGAATACACGCATTCGAGGTCATCAGCATAAATAAAAGATTGAGAATGTTTAACTTTCGATGAAATATCATTTATATACAGTAAGAACAACAAAGGACCTAATACGGTACCTTGACGGATACCACTCACAATCGGAGTATTACTTGATTATGAGGACCCTACTAAAACGTTTTGTTCCCGATAATTTAGGTATGATCTAATAAAGTCAGTAAGGGGACTACGAAATCCTTTAGCCTCCAGTTCAGCTAGAAGTCGTCTATGAGGCACTTTATCGAATGCCTTACTAAGATCAAAATAGATAACTACTACTATAGATAGATGAAAAGATGGAAAGACATGTGGCAGGTTTCACAAGAGTGGTCCGTTGAGAAGCAATGTTGGGAAAAGTTGATTATTTGATTGCTTATGCAAAAATCCGTGATTTGTTTTGCAATAGGTTTTTCGAAGAGTTAAGCAAGAGAGGGCGTTTTATGAACACCGCGATAGTTATGAATTTCCGAGCGGGAACCAGATTTAAAAACTGGTATTATAAAAGAAGTTTTCCAATAATCGGGGAAGAAACCATTTTCAAGAAAAACTGAGAATAACTTGCTTAGTAAAGGTGGAAAATCCCTTAACTGTTTAATAACTGAGTTTGGAAGGCTATCAGTTCCAACTGAATGTGAATTTTTGAGGTGAGCTTTTTTTCTTTTGAATACGTGAAGGCGAGAAATTAATGGTTGTACGAAGTGAATTTGAAAGCAGAGGAATTGTGGGAGTGGGGCTAGTTTCAGTGGTAAAGTGGTTGGTGAAAAAAAAACAAATTTAACAATTCTGCTTTACCCAAATCGTCTGTAACACATTTTTTGTTACAGTCAAGTAATGGCGGAGTTACATTCAGACGCTTAGCCGATGACCGAACATGGCAGTTTTGAGCAACAGATTTGTATGAATTGGCATCACTTAGTGCCCGAGACTCCCTACGCTTATCTCTCTCGAGTCTAATTTTCGATGCTTGTTCAAATATTTGCGCAATCCTTAAATCCTAAATGACAGAGAGGTTTTTGATGAAACTTGAAGTTGCTTTCATAATTTTTTAAGTCTGTTCTTGAGAAAACGCGGAACAGTAGAAGAAGCTGTTTTTAAATTAAAAATCTTAAACGGGATAAAAGCCTGAATATTTTCTGTGAGGCTCTGCAATAGCTTACGGAAAAAACTTGGATTTTTGATTAAGAATATGCTATGCCAATTTAGAGTGCTTACGAAATTATTCATTATTTCATGGTTTGTGTTAGCGAAGCCGAGGTTATTGCATTCAACCTCAGGCTTCGTAAAAAAGGGGGACTGGAAAACAGCAATGAATTATTGCGTGATCACTTGTGAATAGATCACGATGGAAATTCATAAAGAGAAGGTGGACATTATTTGTAAAACTTAAATCTAAAATGTTGTCATTTCTAGTAACTGCTCTGACCAGTTGGGATATGTTTCAAAAGTTAATAGTATCGACCAATATCTGATGTGTATGCGGAGAGGAATTTGCCTGCCAGTCAATGTCTGGCAGATTAAAATTGCCTACGATTATTTTGACATCAGATTGAGTCTCTTCAAACTTTTTCAAATAGTTCACAGAGCTCGCTTTCATTGCCAGAATAACACGGGGGATTATAGACACAGCCAATTACCAATTTTTTATTGTGCGGGAGGATGACTGAAGCAAAGCATTCATTTCCAGAAAATGACGAAATGCTCAGCTGAAAAGGGAAATGTACAAAGGATACCTAAATATAAAGGAGACAACCACCGCCACGTTTTTTAGCGCGGTCTTGTCGGTACAAATTGAAATTATCTATAGCAAGCGTCAAGTCAGGAATAAGAGAGTGAGCCCAGGATTCAGTGATGCAAAGCACACCTGGAGCAAGCTCAAAGGCTACTGTTCTAAGCTCAGCCATCTTATTTACTACTGAGCTCGCATTGAGTGAAACTAAGCTGAGCGTATTCCTGAGCTGCAGGTTACGCTCATCAGTATTTATAAAAAAATGATAATTTGGTGGCAGAGACGAAAACTGGAAAGAAGAAAGGAAAGGTGGGAAAAAAAATTGCTCTGGTCTACAAGTTGTCAAAATGTTACTGTTAAGAGAACTGAGGTATTTGTACAACGGCATATTTGGATGATAACCATGGAAGAGAAGGCTATATTGTCGCGTTGGAAAGATAGGGGTGGCATAGAAATGAGATTTTGAGGGAGGTTAGCATAAATTGGCGGAAAAGGTGCATTTGAAAAAGAAATAAATGATTTTGAAAAACTGGTAGCATATTTAGAAGCGTTAATTATTTGGGGATTTTGGACACTTTTTGGGTTGGGAAAGATGCTACCGTTAGCGTTCGCAGCTGTTGTAGATGCTGAGGGGTTAGCAGGATTCCCATCGGTAATGACTTTCCTGATTTTAATGCCTGGCTAAGCCAATGATTCAGATTTACTAGGAGTTTTCTTAGCTTTACTTGATTTGGCAGCTATAGCAGGCATGGTTTGCTTGGGCTGAGAAAGAAGTGGCGTTGACACAATTTCACTCAAACAGAAACAAAGTTCACGGGTGAAGATTCAGCTGGAATCGAAATTCCTGTTGATCCGGAGGGCCGTGGGCTTGCATTAGCTTGAGAACAAACGTCTGAGATAACTTTTGATATTGAAGGTGTAGAACAAGGCTTCTTGTTTGCTAATGAAGGTGAAACCCGACGTTCCATTGGGGTTTTATCCGTACAGATAAACAACTTGTTTTTTTCAGATATTGAGCTGAGTGCTCATGCTTAAAGAAAATAAGGTCAACTTAAATCGCTGAAAAACGTTTGACCAGAATTGGCGGGTTTTTGCTACGGGAAGACAACATTTTAGACTCAGCGACTTTAAATTTAAAGCCGCATGAGTAAAGGAAATTAAATGCAACATCCAGGGGGATTTAACTCTTGGGGACGTTTTTAAAAGAAAATTGAAACTTTTTTTATGTTGGTCAATTGACTCAGTACTGACCATGTTTATAAAAGGCTCTAGTTTCTCGCATTGTTGAAAAGTGAGTGAGGAATACTTTCCCTCAAAAATGGTACCAAGGATCGTGAAGAGAGAACCATATATAGACATAAAGTTATTAAAGTTTTCCAGGGCGTCAAGGTCTAATTTCTTGATGTTTACAGTGGATTGCTCTAGTGGAAGTTTAACGCGAAAAGGATGTTTGCGTCAAAGCGCTGACTGGGGTTTCATATTAATTTTAAAATATAAGTGTTTTTCAAATCAAAAATACGAAAGGAAAATGGTCACTTGCGACGTTTTGCGGAATAAAAGATGTAATATTTAAAATATGTGTTTTAAGCAAGGCACTGCAAGCAAATATCTGCTAGTTAACGAGTTTAAACTGAAAATAGAATTAGCGAAGAGGCTATGCAGGATGAAAATTTTTATCAACTGGTATAACAGTTACTGAAAATTATTATTCGCTGGAACTAAGAAAAACTTACAAAATTTCAATTTTATTTATAGATTTTATTTCTAGATTTTATTTCACGGAGATGCCTGCAGAATGGCGTTTAAGTAACTTTATTGAGGGAAGTAAGCTTTCGCCCTTGAGCTCCCTAAGAAGGGAATCTGTCGGTCTAAGTGCTTTAGACGGGTAAGACGGTATAAATGCTTTGAACGGGGTTGCTGACCTTAAAGGTGGGCTAAAAGTACCGTAAATTGCATTAATCAGTCGTGGGGGAAAACGAAGAGGTAGGTGGAGTGGAGGGGTTGACCGAACTGGACATCTGAGGAGATGAATTAACTGGTGCGTTGAGGTTAATGGAAATACGACCAGATTTGTGAATATTAGGTTGAGAAGTTGATGACAAGAAAGACCCATTTCTTCGCTCCATTTGTGTTAAAATGTCAACAAAGGAAACCTTTTTTCATTTCCAAATAGCGAGAAGTGCGACCTCTATGAGAAAAGATTGAGTCCATCTCAAGTGTTGAAAACAATTTAACTAAGATAGTATTATTATGGTTACACAAAGAGACTAGTTTTGTTTCCACTTTTTTGTAGATGAAATCATCCAAGTACAAAAAAGCCGGAGCAACATCAACTGGGTGTCTGCGTATGGGAGCCTTTGTTAGGAGAAAATTATGATTACATTTCTGTGTGTCAAAAGCCTCGCTGGCGACCAAGTGAACAAGTGAGTCAAGAAGCCAGCAGTCCTGAGAGAAAACATCAGATATGTTGCCATTGAACAGGTTTCCGAGTATAGATAAAATAGATCCAAAATTCATCAGGAAGTCATTGCAGTTCTGTAAAGGAACATATCTAGCTGTTTAGCTTTAACTATGGGTTGCATATTTAAGCCACTGTTGAGACTACAAGGTGTATAAAAGCAACGCCTGTGTCCCGAGGCAAGTAGCTAACGATGATTTGAGGTTGTTGGTGTCATATCTCGTCGAAAATATGAGTGAAATCTACGCAGCATGCGCAGGGTAAAAGATTTCCAACTGGTTGATATATCAACAATAAAAATCGTTCCTGCACACAACTTTTTGTTGGAAAATGATAGTTTTTAAAAAAAAATTACTTTAATTCCATGTTCACGCTTTATAATTCTATTTTTGTACGTTGATTTATAAGGGCGGCAAGTGAGGCTACGTCGGAGTGAAGCAGTATGAGACTGACTATTTGCACCTATTGTAAAATTCAACAACCACAGGTATATGTAGTTAGTTAAAGGTTAGAAATACAAACATTTATCAACACTTTAACCAATCAATATAGCAAGAAACGAAGAAATCCGTTCAAAGGCGAGAACGAGAAATGATGCTATATCCGGTGAACATTGTGAGACTGTATAGCTCCAACTATTGTTAATGACAAATGGGCATTTGATAAAGGGTGAGAAATTCAAAACCTTTATCAAAAATTAAGCCAAGAACGTCAGCAAGAAACGTAGAGATACGCTCAAAAGTTTAGATTTCACTGGCCTACCAGAACCAGCCCTGCCTAGCCCCTAGACAAATTGTGGGGCCAGAGGGGGCAAAGTTAACGGTGTGGCACCCCTCTTGCAGAGCGGGACCCCACGATTTCCTTAGAGCTGCAGCCCTCTTTCCTTTATATCGAATGCCCAGCGCCAATTTCTTTCCCTTATAATCGGCCACTACTTATGCACTCCTAATTGTGGTTCTATGAATGGTCCCATGTTATACAACTAATATGGCTTCCGTTTGCATCCATTCAAGTCAATCCTGCGATGTACCCACTCACTCACGATATAGAATATGTGCAGATATAATTTCCGAAGTATTTTATTATAAAAAAGTTTAAAAATATCTAAATGCGTAGGAAAAGTTTGTCATAGTCTGTCGACATTAATGCCGTTATCCGGAGGTGGTTCCTAAAATAAAAAGAAATGTGTTGGTACCTGAGGCATGCCCGCCTAGATGAAAATTATGAAAAAATATACAAATCACAAATTCAGGAGTAAAATACAAACTCTTAAATAAGTAACGTTTAAACCGGAAATACTTTAACTGTAAAGACATTGAGATAATTACCGTGTCTTCGGACGGCGACTGTGTTGCGCAAATTTAACCACTGGTGTGACATTCCGAAAGCTGAATACGTATGCTGGATTAATTTAATGGAACAGTTTTACTTTCTCAGTTGCCTCCCGGCTTTTTGTTCTCCTACCGTACCCGTCTCTTGCATCGTGGAACTAGTAAATAGCAATTCTGCGAATAACAACCGCAGAACACTTACTGAAGCTATAATTTTGCCTAATGGCGTCTACGGACGTCAGGGAAACGTTATGACCTACAATAAAAGACGTTAAGAGTTTCCGCAGGTCCCGCCTTCCAAAACTCAAGAAAATCTAGTTTTCTACACTTGCGCAAAAATTTCGTCGGTAAGCACTGACTGTATATTAGTGGAGTTCCGCAGGGGAGCGTTCTCGGTCCCATTCTGTTTCTGATTTACGTGAACGACTGCCTTGCTTGTCTGACATATGAGAAGGTCACGTTCGCGGATGATCTAAAATTACGGAATTCAGTGAATGTGTGAAACTTATAAAATAACTTGAATCGCTAGTAAAATTAGTGTGATGAGTGGCTGCTGCACCTCACTTTCAACAAACGTCAAGTCATCTGACTATGGTCTAGTTACAGAAGGGTGATGAGCTTTGAATATCAGCACTCCATCAGCAGTCACCAACTCGAGAAGGTAAATGATCTAAAGGATTTAAGTTTGTGGATAACGCCCTCTCTTTACCATCGTTGCACTGTGCCAAGATAGCAAAGGAGGCTTTGTGTATCCTGGGGGAGATCAGGAGTTCCTTTTTTAAAATTTGACGAAGAGATTTTTGGTCAAGTTTTGGAGCATTCGTCCCGCCGGGGTTGGAATATTGTGTTCAGGCGTGACGCCCCTGGACGAAGCAAGACTAAACTCAGCTGCCGAAACTTCAGCGGAGTCCGACGAAAATAGTCAGTGGATAAAAGTGACGACTAGTAAGAAATAAACTTTTTTCCTATCTCTTATAGGCAATCCAGACGGGATATGATCATGGTCTTCAAATTTGTAAGCGGAGTTGACCGTTCTATTCCAATGACTGATTTTTTAATTAACTAGCACAACAAATCTCTGCGGTCATAAATACAAAGTTAAGACGAACTGCGCCAATCTTGAAGTGCGAGCCAAATTCATTTCCCACCGGGTGATTAAAGAATGGAGCAACCTGCCTACCTCGGTGATTATTGATGAAAGCGTTGCAATATTTAAAAGATAACTTGATGAAATTTAATTGATGGACATACTTTTGGTCTTCAACAATGACTGATGTATTATAACCACATCGCCATTTTACATTTGCGTGTTTTTAATAGCGTCGGTCTTTAAATAGGGTTTTCAAAGGCTCTGCCTGTCTCCCTTATATGTACTGTATTATGTTATACCGCTTTTAATGAAAATAAAAACTTCATATTTTGACAACATATAAATAGGAGCGAACTCTTACAGTCAGTGACAAATTTCTCCTGATCAAAATGCATAAAGCAACAGTATATTCTAAGTAAAAAAAGATGGCAAAATATAACGGTTTCATTTTCCGCAAAATAACGCTTTCCGGCAAGGGATAGCATTTGCGATCCATGGATCTAACAAATAGCAGACGGAAAATATGATCCTATCAACAAGTTCCAAACAAAATATAGTTTAATGATTCAAAATAAGCCACTTCTTTGATGTTTCAATTCTTTAACTCCAATCCCGAAATCGAGACGAAAATGTAGGATAAACGGCCGCTGGAGGAAAAAGTTTCCGAAACTGACGCTTTCTAGGGCAGGATTTGTTTATGAGCAGGGACAGTATAAAATATTTTTGATCAACGTGCAAACATGGTATGTTTATTGATTGCATTAACACCGCGCACACATAACTCTAAAGTAACATCTATCGTATTCATTGTTAATAGTCATACTTGATGTGCGACTGATTGCTCGCGCGTATACTGGTCAATAATTCCCAAATTTAATCGCCGTTTTAGGGTAGTGACTTGATCATCACTCTTCGATAATTCGTTATTTTGCTCTGTAACCAATTGCTCTTTTCATACAAAGATTTTATGCTGGATATGGAACAAGGAGCTCAATGCACTTGTTTCTAAACTGCCGATCGATGAAGCAGAGCTCCAGTATCTTGTAGCGCACGCAGTTATTACCCTTTGAGAGAAATTAAAACTCGTAGGGATTTCTGCTATAGCCAGAAATGGCAAAGTAATTGTGGCCTGAGTACTTGGGAATTACTCCTGGAACTATGCTACCTGTTTGGTAATCACCTAATTTATCCGGACTCCTTGTTTTACCCTCTATTGCACTAGGCCTGCTAAACAGCTCCGAATCGTTCCTGCCTCAGCCCTGGGTAATTTGTCTGTACATATAAGTAGGTGCCTGACAGCTGCCGCAGCTGGGTCTTAATTGAGAATCCATTAGAGGTTTGAAGCTTTTGATGGCTTCCGGGATATTTATAACGTACGGGGACTTTTACTGAAATTTGAAGTTGATGAAGTCTTGTCTTTTGTCTCTTTTTCGCATGGGCGGCTCACAACTTTTGTTGATATTTAATCGTTCAGAGCACCAACCCAAGTTTTTTTTAATCGACCACATTGTGTTCTAGTCCAATACAGTGTTTCCATACACTGCTAAAACACCTTAAATTAATTGTGTGAAGGCCAATAAGGTAGTCTATACTTAAATCCTGTATATGAGTCGTATTTGTTGAGTTACCGAAAATATTAGCTTTTACGCCAGAGTAATTTTGGTGATAAACTTGGACATTTATGACAGCCAGACAGTTTTTTTCTTCCGCCTTCTCCCTTGAATATATGTCCGAGATGACTGCCTTAATGTGTCTTTTGAATGCAAGCACTTCATTGTTTCGTCACGTTGTCATCTCATCACTTTCATAATCGTTCAAATATTCCCCGAATTTCAGCCCTTACTTCTGTTGGTCGTCTGTAAAACCTACGTCATTCTTCACTGATTATGGGTCCTCCTTAATCCTTCACTTCTAAACGCTCTCTTTTCTTTGCTTCCAGGTATTGAGTTCTTTGAAATAACGTGCCAATCGATATAAGGTTATGAAATAACCTGTAAACTTTAAAGCACATTAATCTGCACATTTATCTTAAAACGGATACAATAAAACAATTATTTTCCTGATCCATCCCAAGCAGCTTTCTCCATGACCCGAGAAAGAACCAGCGGGAATTTAGAAGACCGTCTCCACAGTATGGCTTCCATGCGCCACTTTTCCCAAGGATTATGATATCTTCATAACACATGCCTTCGTTAAATGCTCGTCAAATAATTGTGTCATATTTGCGCGCTCATTTTAAAGCACCTTCTTTTCATTTTATGATAACTATCATCAGAAATATAATCTCAATACTGAGCTGTGCAGGCCTCAGATTCATCGTCAATTTTCATACCCAATAGCACCCCTGAGTGCATTATCTTGACTTCTTTCTAAATTGCTGTATTTCCCATTATCCTTTCGTACTTCGCTCAGAAGCAACCTGCCATGCTGCTTCATATACCCTCGCGGAGAAGTTTTGTTTCTCCTGAAACCTCTTTTTTTAAAAAAAACCTTCGCAGCCGGTTTTCGTCCGATCTTTATTTCGACCATCGTTTGAAAATCTTAATGACTCCAATGGTTCCCTTGGTCATCGCGCTTATCTTCTTTCTTGGCCCTTTGCATACGGCTACAACCTCGTCCGGCATCACATCTGCTGCGCCATAATGCGATGTGCTTGTGGCTCTATCCTTTTCCCCGATGTCAACCCTAAACGGGTTGTTGACGATCGTTTCGGGTTCCTCTGTCATTGGTCTGAAAAATCAGCAAAACGAGTATCGTGGTCGCTTCTCTGGTAGTTCTACCATGACCTTCACGATCTCTGCGGTCCGTTCCTCGTTCAAACCCTAAACGTACGGATGATGCATGCGAAGGTTTCCCTGTCTAACATCCTTGAAGATTACGCTTAGAGCTAGTCGATACACACTGTGATCCCACCTGCTCTGGTGAAAAGTATATTTTGTCGTTGTATACTTTCTTCCACGATGAGGAGCGTTTTGAACCGCCATACGCTCTAATCAGCATGTCGTATCCTACCCCACGCGTATGTTTTTCTCCCAGGAGAGACATTTTTTCTGTGTTTAAACCCACAAACCCCATTTAACATATACCTTGCCCATAAAAATGCTCAAGTGGTTTTTTACTGTCTGCTCTTTTATCTATTTTTTGATCTCACTGATTTGTGTTATTTGTCCTTGCCAAGAAGCTGACCTAATATTCATAACTTAACTGTGCGCAAATTCGCATCCATTTTAATTTATTTTTTTTCCAATGACAGTGCCCTTTCGGGTATTCAAATGAAACACATATCTATCTATCTATCACCTGAAGTTTGTTATTTTGTCAGTGAAATAGTAGAGTGTTATTTACAGCCCCCTGGCCGTACAGCTGGCCTCATTCCCTGCAGTGTTTTCCTTTTGGTGGCCTAAATATAAAATGTTCGTGAACGCAAAAAAACGCCACTTGGGTACTGAGCTTTCATATGACCTACCCAATCAGTTGAAAAAACAGCTGTGTATGTTTCTATATACATATGCATTCGAGTTGGAAGAGAGGAGACCTTCTTGATGCTATTCCTATACAGTTGACATTATAAATTGAATTGAATTGTACATGCGTCATTTATAATTTTGAAGGAAAATTTTCATGAATGTTTAATAAGTGCTACACATCAAATGAAAATATTAAGCGAGCTTCATTGCTGCTTTTAAAAGGTTTTGAAGTGAGTGCCGTCGATTAGTAAGCATTGAAAATCTTACTGATGTTTGCTCGTGATTATGGCATTACAAGTCACTATTTCGCCTCGGAATTCTACGGTCTAACTGCCTGTTGCCTAAAAGAAACATTTCCTTGGGCTTGGGGCCCACATTTGCAGTTGAGCTAGCACGGGTGTGCGCTAAGGTGACTCCTGTTTGTAAATTTGACGAAATCCTCAGATTGGAGTGAAACATTTTTTTCCAGTTCAGTTTTGTCGCCCGTCGTTGTGCCTGCTTGATGCCTTATTGTATTTCTTCCTCCTTTGTATCCATGGTAGCTATGCGTATTGCAAATCCAGCCTACCAAGCGTACCAAAAGCAGTGAAAACTATGCAGAAGGATAGACTACGAAGGCACTTATCCACTTAATAAAATTCGCCGCTTTTGGATCATTCTTTGCCATTCTTCAGATCACAGCAGATTTGAAGCGGCTCAGATAGCCTGATCTTTCGGCATATCCACTTCTTTCGTGGAATCCCATTCACACAGTAATGTTGTTTTGGAAAACGTTTTGACCTGGCTTCCAAACGTGAGACTTAAAGTGTGCGTCTATTAAACTTTAGAAGCCGCTTGGTGTAACACTTAAATATTTGCCTTTTTTAGTTTCTGCATGTGATCAATGAAACTTGCTTCCGTTTTATAATATCATTAGCAAAGATGATGGCATCGTGGTCAAGATCCTCCATTCGATCGTTTATATAAATGAGGAACAGAAAAGTACCCTGGGACTAACCCTGTGGGATGCAGTTTTTATTAATATTAATTCGGATGCTGTTCCATTAGTGGATCGTTTTTCAGCCACGATGATAGAACATGTCCAACTCAAATAAAAATATAACCCTTAATTCTGCACTGAGACGGCTAAGTAATTTAATTTATGACCATACACACAATACAGATTAAATTATCCGGAGGGAAATTTTCGACTCAAGCCTCTAGCATTCTCTGTATATGGGGAGATAAAGGCGGTTTTCAATTTCTGTGGTAGTTTGCCCTTTTTATGCACTTTTGTCTTACCATCGACATCAGCTTGTGCAGTACGTGGACCAATTCTCGATGGATTATATTTCGATCAGGCGATATGAAAGAGTTCATTTGGAGAAATTCTGCCGCTTTTAACGTTGGCGAGATAAAAATGTACATGCAAAATATTCCGAATTTTATTAGTGCTCTGGAAAGGGAGAGGAGAAGATTTTGTTGCATGAGTAAATGCCGACTGAAAGAGCCTAGGGAGGCTGATGGCTTCCTTTTTAGCCTTCTTTACCGATCCTTCTTGTCAACTCAATGCCGAAGAGAGTGACAATTTCTTTTGCTGTGTCTTACGCAACATATGGAGTTTTAGGATTCCCAAAAGAGTTCTGCAGTATATTTGGCTCTTATTTCCTCTGAGGGTCTATGAGACTTTCGCTTACAAACACCCTACTGTAGTTTAACAATTAAAAACTGCAATTTTTCGAGTCGTCCATGTTAGTCAAAAACTTTTTTTCATATTAGAGAAGGAGTGACGTCACAGGTTCACCACAGCAAATATTTGTTTGTTTCCTTTCGTCGGAGGCGACAAGTTCAATTCCTCATTCTGTTAACCGTTTCTGCAATGTTGTTTTCATGGTGCTGCTGAGGCTTGCATTTACAGGTTGTTGACAGCTTCCTTTCGAATGTTTGTTTCCGCATTTGTTTCCATATGGAATATTTGGAGAGTATTCAAATGCGTGAACCAGTACCCGTCTGCGGGGGATTTTTTGGATCCAGCGACCTCTCATCAATTCGGATGAACACAAACTGCAAAAAATTCGAAAGTTGAACTTCTAAAACACGAGGGCTACTTGTCGTGGTAATCTAACACAATAAGTGTGAACCATTATGTAAACCTGCATGATCACTAAGAAAGTTCGTTTGCACGACTCACCAACCTGAGTCCACCCTAAAATAAAAATCCTCTAACCCATGCACGACCATGTCGAAAATACATGGTTCACTCTGCCCCCACCCGCACCTAGACACAGCGAGACACAACACAAGCACCCCAAACCTGCCTTTTTGTGATTTTCCCGGAGCTAAACGCTCAATCTTAGAGTACATCCATCGGGGAAAACTTTCTAGATTCAGCCGGAATGTTGATTTGCATATTTCAGCTTTAAATCCACCATCTACTGTATCAGTCCACATTTTTGGCGCCTTTCATGAAACGATGCCCACCTTCACCCAGAGACTTCTGCCTATTGGTGTAATCTCTGCGCCTCCCTACGCCCGAGTGCGATATGACTGGTTATTACCATTCATTTCATCTGACGACTGGTCAGTGTAACCAACAGGAAACTTCCCGAGGAAAACATTATTTTTTCAAACGAGCCTTTTTAAATGTGCGTAAAGTTTTATTTCTAACGATTTACTCATATTTAGCGCATTAGCTTCAAAGAAAATTAAAAAACCGAGGTTTAATCATATTTAGCTATCTTGATAGGCTATGAGAGTAATAACACTGCTTGTCTACAGTCTACTAAATCGAGCGAAGGCTGAACGCTCCGGCGAACGATGTCGACGAACGGAAATTAAATGCTTGTTACCAATTGTTTTCGAAAAATGAGTACCTAGTGGACTTTTCGCGTCCGCGCATAAGTACCGCAACTTCATAAAATGCAGTAATGCCAAAGCGCCGGCAGCCCAGTTGCAGAAAATGGATGCCTGGCAAACGCGGCCATACCTAACAAAGTTTCTTGAAATTTTTGAAGAACCTCGTAAGAAACAGTTTACAGAAGTGGCGCACTATCTCACAAGTACTTTGTGCACACATTTTACTTACCCTAAGAGCAGATTTTAATGCTACAATAGCTTTTATACTTAATCACTTATGACACTTGGTCTGCAGTCTTTTGTTCTCAAAATGGAAAACTTTTTTATCACCCATATACATGAATATTAGCCAGTAATCGGGAAAGTAAATTTATCCTAAATGTCATCCATTTGAATTAGACAGAAACCACAATGTGGGTGCCGGCACAAGAAAGAAAGATCGCAAATTCCTGATGACAACTTACTTTAAGGAGTAATGCATGAATAAACACGAATGTGAATGCCACACATAAATCTCTCATAGAAAAATGAATGCAAATCCAGCCAATCCGGACAGGACCGAAAAATGCCTGTATTCGCGCAGAATGCCGCCAAACATTGCGTCGTTTCTTAGGTAACATTAGATATTTAACCGTTCTTGTGACGACAAGATGAGACACGTTGACTTTGGTCATCGGAATTCAGTATCATATCGCGTCTGTTAGTATTCATAGACGCGATGGTCATATTCATACAGGATGAGTAAAAAAAGGTTATTTCTGCTGTAAACGCGTCGCGGGTCAGTCATGAAAGGCAGAATCATCAATCATCATGACAGTGCTCTTCCGTGTATTCAAATAAAAATGTCTTTCTATATATCATATTTCCTGCTGGGGAAGGTATTGCCTTTGATGTGATATTTTCGAATACACTCAGGCATCAGCGCAACAGTCCCCGTGGCAGAGAGGGAAGGAAGGATCCTTATTGTAGTTTATCACCATGCCTCCAAACGAGGACCCGCGTTTGAACGTTTGCGGCCACAGTCTGCATCCGCACTGGCTTTAGCCGCCACTCTGATCCATTAACTTCATTTATACCCATCTGCCAGCATTTGTGAGCGCCTGCTAGGGTTATGGCATTACTGCTGACTGCAGCCTCGTCCGGCCAGTGTTTTGGGGCAAATACGTGTGCGTGAGGCATAGGATCAAACGTGTTTGTATCCATGTTGGCGCAGGTTGGCATCTGCAATTTCGTTCATCGATCTTCGTCCGGTGGGCCAGATAGGCTCGTGAAGGGTTACACGACCGATGAAGTAGAATGTCCACATGTGTCAGGTGTTCATTTTCTTCCTGGCTGTGCGGTCATTTTCTTGACCCCGGGTTCTGACATTCAGGAGTGTGAACTCGTGCATAGAGCTACGCAGCCGGAGTAAACGAGTCATTTGCGAAGGTTCTCAACCACAGCCACTTGACTGAGATTAAATGTTAGTCCCTGGCGTGGGACACTGTTGCAAACGTGGTGGAGGTCATTGCTGACTACTTCAAGCCAGTGATCCAAGCAGTGACCCAAGAGGCTAAGTGACCCTGTTGTATAACTTTCAATGAATATATATATATAGACAAAACGCTTGCCGATATGCAGACAAACAAAGTAATAAGAAAGTCGGTAAGACTGGCTGTA